>JAQFVV010006445.1:1200000-1534572 GCA_028023455.1 Epiperipatus broadwayi
TCAAGTGGAGTAAATAAATAATATTTTTAACTTATGCTTAGCAATCTTTGATTAAATAGAATTATTTATTAACTAAATAATGCAGAAATCTTTTTTTTTCTCAAAAAGAATTTACAATTACTATGACAACAGTTTATAATTATGATTAACATATTTTTTTGGGCACAAGTATTTAACATTCATAAGAATTTTTAAATCATAAAATTAATTGAGTGAATATATTTTGCCTAATGTATACATTTTAAAATTTAATATTAATACATATGTTGTTATTGCATGTGATAAAAGTATGTTTTTGATTACTAATTGTCCTGAATGAAAGTGGTATTTTTGTTTTATTTTTGGGAAGTCATTAATGATGAAAATCTTCTTTACTTTGGATAAGTCATAATTAAAAGCAATGATTATTGTGCAAGGATACTGATTGAAAATCAGATAAAATACATTAATCACGTTTTTAAATTTTATAATCAAAATATAATATTGTATTTTGTATAATAAATAAACTCTATATCAGGGGTGGTCAAACTTTTAGACATTGGAGGTGACTTTTTTGGTGAAAGTATACCTGTGGGTGATTACATTTTTCTCAGAGATTTGAACCGGAAAACTGAAAAAACAACATTATTTTTTTCAGAACGAAATCCATAATGGAAAAAAAGTAACGGTTTGAATTCCTGGTTTTTTTAAAATGTACTTACAAATTGGTGTTTTTTTAATAAGGGCTTTTTAGGTATTTAGAAATATTGGTGATGTTTTTAGAAGATACGAACTGATGTTTTTTTTTTCTATAAAGATACAAACTTTTGAAGACATTTTATATGATTGCTATTAAATTATCTCAGCTCCCTCTAGTATTAAAATTTGTTCATGTCACTTTATCAAATATTTATTAAATTACAATTATTAAATTACTATACAAAGTGTTTTAAAAAGTTCCCTTCTTTTTTTAAAAATCGGTTCATTAAAATCCTTGTTTTTCAGGACAAGTTACTTTCATTTCTCCTCAAGAAAATGGCAATTAAATATTTTTAAGAATTTTAGCTCTAGCATTACACAAAAATAATTTAATTCTTTTCAACTTCTTTCAAACTGGGTTTATTTTTGAGATTGACAATAACAACATGTGTTATTTTAAATTTAACTATTTTTAAATAAGAATAATTTTGAATTTTTCCTTTTTTTATTTTTCATATTCAAATCAGCTTTGAATTTACCATTATAATTTGTCCATGTTCATGTCTGCTTCATGATCGACTTCCAGAGATTTTGCAGTTGACATATTGGCCACCCCTGCTCTATACTAAACTGTATATTTTAATCAACATATCACCATTTTATGTTTGATTGACATAATAACTTTAATAAATTCATTATCCTATGATTCTATCAACATTATAAAATAGTTGCTATCGCCAAAGGAAGATTTAGTTCCTAAGCAGTAGCAAACTTAAATAATATCATCTGTTTATGATTGATGATACCTTACCATTGCTAGTAAACAGCTTCTCTTAGAATCCATTTTAGAATTACATTATTATAAACTTTAATAAGATCTTATATTTAAAACTATATTGAAATGAGCAAACACTTTAAACTTTTTTTTCATATGTCATAGCATCGTCCAGGAGGCGAACCCACAACCGTCTGCAACCAACTACTTGCTTGTAAGGCAGCTGTGATGACCTCTCAGCTAACAATGCTTGACAATATTTTAAACTTTGTGGCTAATTGTTCTAAAGTGTAAAATATAAAATGCACTAACACCCAAAAGCAGACAAAGCTGAAGACAAATAAAGAAATATTATATATATATATATTTAATTTAATTACATGGCTAAGCACTTTTAAGGGTCAGAACCCTCATATTCATATTTTACACTTTAAAACTATATTATAAATTGATGAAGTCCTCTCTCTACATTATCAAGATGCTATTTTTTTGCCACTTAAAACCAGTTTCATGTTTATCGTGGCACTATTCTGGTGATCACAAAAAGAGTTTTAAAAGGTATCACAAAGTGATAACATTCTAATCCACATTAAATGTTTCATGGGAACATAAATAATGCCATGGCATTGGCAGCTCTATTTAAATTCGAATTAAATAAATTCAAATATAAGATTTTGAGAAATAATATATGGGTGAAAACAAAGATTTTAAATACTACTACTACATTAAAATGATTTTCCCAAAGCTCTTCATACAGAGGGTAATTTCTTTAGATTTTCTGGATATTGAAGGTTTGGTTTTGTGTAGTCTTCTTTTATCTTAAGGATTTTTCATGAGAATATAAATAATTCTATGACTTATCAAATATATAATGCTAAGAATATAAACCTATTCATGGAAGAAATAAGTCTGAATGCATTACTAAAATAATTTACAAACTAGACTCCCAAAAGAATCATTTAAATGAACTTATAAATAATTGTCACAGTTACCTCATTGTCAAAATACAATGACAAATAATGGTCATTATTTGCAAGTTGAGAATCTAGCTTGTTAATATGTTTTCTTTTATCCTCTAGCTATAAATAGTAGATATTAATTTAATGACCTATCTTGGATAAATATATGATTTGCATTCACCAGATAGTTCAAAGATAACTTATGGACACACACTTTCACTCTTAGCCTGGAGCAGTTAACTTTTGATAGCTGCTGTTCTAAGTAAAGTGTTTTCTAATTAAGTAATTATAAATGAATAACTTCACACATTTCCATCTAAACATCCATTAAAAATACTATATTATAATATATACTTTACACCAAGAATTGAGGTTAGTTCATCTTTAATGATTGGTGAATTAGTTACTATTGATAACAATATTAATTTTGAAGCTAACGAAAGGATTGTATTCATTATCATAAATAAATATTATAAAAGATGTCAATGACTGGAATCTGAAAAAAAAAGTCCTAAACAATTTAGTTTAGTGATAATGATGACTGGTTTAAGAATTAGAGATTCCTGACCTTGATTCCAACTGAAGGGGGAAAAAATGTTAGACTGGTCAATTAAATGAAACTCCTTTTACGAGTAGTAATTCACTCCATCTATTGTAAGTTTCAATAACAAATAGATATTACCCACATTTCTAAATTAATTTCTCATGTTTGCTTATAAAAAAAATATGGTAAATATAAACAGATCATATCATATTTTGAACCAATAGACACTTCTTATCCTCCTAAGCAATTTGTTTTTTTTTCACGTGTCTAAGCATCAGCCCCGAAGTGAACCCGGGACAACTGCTTGTAAGGCGGCCATGCTGACCACTCGGCCACCAAAGCTTGACAGCAATTTATGTTTTGAGATCATAAATGACCACAATTTACAATAGTAGCCTATATCTAACAGTGCCCAAAGCATCTATTTGCAACTTCTTTTCATTTATGCCAGTATATACTTGTGGTGTATGGCAATGTTTTTGATCACAGTTTCTATCTTGTATATACTACTCTTAAAAACACTGGCAGATGTTTACTGACTCAAAATTATTATTATTAACTATTTTATAAGGACTATTTTTTTTCCTCATCAACAGTTATAACATTAAAAAAAAAAAAGAAAAACAAGACTGATATGTAAAAAAAAAAAGAGAGAATTAAACAACAAAAAAATCATGGCACAATAATTATTATGAAAAGTAGTTGAAGTAATCAGTAGATAAAAAGATTATTCCTAGAGCTCTGTAACCGCAAGATACCCAAGAGCACACAGATGGAAAAGACTTAATTGACTTTATTTAAATATTTACTTTTTAGTAAACAGTAAAATCTACTAGATTTCGAAACTCTTTTCCATAATAAGAAAGAGTGTCCTACATATTATTTTGCGTAGTTTCAACTTCGAAAAATTGCTAGCAATAAATTAACATTTTATCAGTAAGTTTCCCATTAATTAATTAAAATAAACAATAAAAATATATTTGTTCAATTTTTTTTTTTTTGATTTGCTGACAGTTGGATATTTTCTTCTAGTAAATGCTGATAACTAATTTAGTAAATGAAAGGTTGGATTGTTAGACTGCAGGCTCTTTCTCACACTAATCAGTAACATTCATCAGTCTAAGTTGGTATTGCTTTTCTTAAAAGTTTATTAAGTGGAAACGATACGTATACGATATATATATATATGCGGGTGTGTGATTTGATATATATATTTTTCAAGGCATAATTAGTTATCTGTCATCAGCCAGGTCTCGTACGTTATCCCACATCACTTTTTCAACCCTCTTTATATAATTCATAGTAATATTTCTTGAATAACCACTTGGAGCAGAGGCAATATATTCAAATGCCATACCAGACCCTGAGTTTGAATCCTGATTGGATAAGACAAATTATTTTTCAGGTTTGAAAGAGTTTATATATATATTCAAATGACCAGCCCATAAACAAATTACTTAACTATTCAATTATTTGATCAGTAAATGAGCATTCAATTCCTAATCACTTAGCAACTAGCAAGCTTAGTAAATAATATCTTCTCCTGCATCATTTTTCATTAATAGGTCGTTGGAAAGACCTTTGCCTTGTGGTGGGCTTTTTAAAGCAGTTTTTAATTTTATCATTTTATATCTGCCATTAAGAGATGATGTGACCTTCAAGTATCCAAATGGCACATTAAATACATCAATTTTCCAAATTGCCAAGCTGTTTTATTTTATATTGCTTTACTCAACTAAAAATTAATCCAATGACCTATAGCTCTTTAGTTTACTCTTACATTTCAGGAGTCATCACAATCATCATCAACCATTATCAATCCACTGCAGGATGAAGGTCTCTCCAAGTTCAATCCATCTTCTCTGATCTTTAGCTTCTCCACATCACCCCTGCACACTTTTTTATTTCATCCATCCATCTCACAGGTGGTCTCTTTCTGGGTCTTTTACAATCTCTTGGAATCCAGTTTAAAATTTCAATTGTCCATCTATTATCATCTCTTCTAGCAATATGTCCAGCCCAACTCCACTTCAATCTTTTTAATTTTTTTCCAATGAAGTCAGTAACACCTGTTTGTTCTCTTACCCATATATTGCATTTTTGATCTCTTCTTGTTACTCCCAACATGCATCTCTCCATACTTGTTTGAATGGTCTGAAGTCTCTGCATTGCTCTTCTATTAAGATTAATTGCTAACAATCCTAAAACTGAAAAATCAAAAAGTCTTTTTACAATAGTATTTGAAAGAGTAATGATTAAAATTTGAAAAGAGGTGTAGATTATATTTTTAAATTTTAACCAAACTGCCAAATTTTTTTTAGAGATGCTAATTAAATGGAGCTGGTGTCCTAAGTATAAGATATGAGTGCTCAGATGTCACATGATCTCTCAAGCAATTAACCATACGATTATTTAATGAAATTGCCATCATATGGCTCATAGAATCCTTGAATGTAAAAATGTTCAATTAATGAACTGTTTGTATTTGAAATATCAATTTTAAGCTCATTCAAAAAATATAATATTGATAAAGAACTATTTGATTTGTCTCCATAAAAATGATTATTAAAGTTAAATTAGATGACTGATATGTGCAAAAAAGGCTTTTTTTTGGAAACCTATTTGTCCACAGTTCACAAAACTAATATATAAAAAGAACATTGATATTTAAGTTCACAAGTGTTATTAATTGAAAATTTATATACTTCTATAAATTATTAACATTAAACCTTCACAAAAACTTTAGAAGATTATATACATTTTTAATATAAATACTGACAGTAATGTTGATCAAGTTTAAACACTTCATCACATCACAGTACCTTATCGTTTAGTTACATTAATCTTCTTTTGGGCCAAAAACATAAATACATATTAAACCACTAAGCATCACATGATCACCATCTCTTATACTAGCACATAATTGCTTTATGCACAAGCCTTCTGGCTTCCATTGATTACTCTGGTTGGAACAGGGTGGCACTACTGTATGGAGAGAGTTTTGCCTTGTTTAATAAATACATATTAACAAATTACAGTGAGTTATTACATATCTAAAAAGTAGCCAGTAATTTTTGTTAAAAAAAAAAAATCTAAATAGAACTCCATATAAAGGATAATGAAAATATAGGGGATTTTTCAAGCAATCTTCAACTATCCACACTATCTCTTACTACTGATACACATGACCACACACATGTATAAAATATAAATAATTACCAATATACATATTTCATGCTGAACCAGCACTCATCAGTTGGTCCAAATTATCTTCTCCCACACACACACACACATATACACATATATATATATATATATAATCAGTGCTCAGTTTATATTAAGATAGCAAATCTTCATACTTTAATGTACAGGCTTCAACCTATGCCAACCTCCAACTATTCAGCCATCCATATCATTGAAAATCTGATAATAGAATGCCCAAATCCCATATTTAATATAAATACTGACATTAATGTTTATCAAGTTTAAACACTTCATCACATCACAGTACCTTAGTCTTTAGTTACACCAATCTTCTTTTGGGCCAAAAACATAATACATACTAACAAATTACAGTGAATTATTACATATCTAAAAAATACTAATGGAAAGCTTACAGTAAATGAAAGATGAAAACAGGATTTAAAAAGTTCATCTTTCAAAAAACAAAAAGTATAAGTACAGGTTTTAGAAGAAACACTATAAAAAATGAGATATCAGATAAAGTAATAAGAAAAAATGAAAACTTTATGAAGCAAAGTTCATCAACAAAGAAACTTTTGGATTAAAAATTCGTGATATGCTTAATGTTATCTACGAAATAAAGATAAATTATTTAAGATGAAAGAAAAATATTGTGAAATAATGATTTGTATTTCTGATATATATTAGCAAAATAATGCCAACCTTGGCTTCTTTTTTTTTTTAAAACAAACAACCAAACAAGTAAATATGATTCTTTAATTAAATTTTACACTTAATAATATTTTTAAAATTATTTGTTAGCTATGTATATAAACATTGATCAATTTCTTTAAATTTTTTTTTTTTGGTATATTGCCGTGAAATTATAAATGTATATAAATAATAAATGTGATTAATTTAGTAAAAGTTAAAAAAAAAACAAACAAAAAAACAACTTTTCCAATAACTCTTCCAAGATAAACAATAAAGAAAAAAAAACACTACCCATCAGATGGTCAATGTTTAATTATTATTGTTTTCTCATTCATGTAATCAATAGTTAAACATCTATTTACTGACCAATAGTTAGATTGTTTATGGATGAATTACTTAACAGAACAATCCTAAAATTACTTGAAAACTAAAGTTTCACTTTTAATATAGATAGTAAATAAGATATTTGCTTCTGCTTTTCTGACATTTATAAAAAATTGTAAATACTTTTAATGAATGAATTGGAAGACTTAATGAGAATCTTTGATTCTTATAATCTGCTTTCTAATGTTTATGAGTATAAATAATAAAGAGCATGCCAATATTTTTATCAAGCTTATTTTATTATTATTTTTATTTCTTTATTTTTTATATGATAAATACTATAAGAGAAAGCATTCAAACTTTATCTATGATTATCCCCATTCCCAGATCAGTTTCGAGCTATGGCTGTCTTCAGTGAGAGGCTAGGACACCAGATTCAAAAGTACTAACTCTAGCCAAATATTCATCTAATACTTAACTATTACAAAGTATATATATATATAAGAAATAATACAAACACTAAATAAATTAGTAAATTTAAGTTTTTGGTAAATCTAATAAATTATAAGTTTATTACCTTTTATATGTGCCATAATTCAGTATTATGATAACAAAAATATTATTTATGCATTCAAAATTCATTTTCATGAAGTAGTTAACTTTCTTTTGCATATTCATCCATAATATATAGAAAATGTTTAAAAATAACAATAAAATGATTAAACTCAAGATATAATTTGCTACCTAAAACATGTCTTAGTCATTGGCATAACTGGAAAAATGGGGCCCCAAAGGCAGAAATTTATAAGATATAGTTAATAATTGTTTTCATGTGAATATATTTGAATTGCCTTGCTGTAGACTTTCAAATTAATGGGCCCTGGACTGTATAGTCCCACAAGCATTGCCTTCCTTTGTGACTAGGTAGTTACACAACTGATTTCAGTCAAAATCTACTTTCCAAAATGAAAGTTCAATTAAAATGTTCAAACAGTCAAAGAAATTATGGTTTTTAAAATGGATCTTTTACAAATCCCAAACAATTTTCCTTTTTTGAATTCAAGAATAAAACAGATGAATTTGATTTTCCTAGGCATTACCAGAATCTAACAGATAGCATCAACACCATCTAAGTCACTGTGAATATCTGCTTCAAAAATAGAATTTAGTAGCATTTAATTTACGTAGTCACAAACAAACGCTAATATATAGATACAATGGTGAAAATAGTGACTTATTAAAGCCATGAGCAAATATATTTTCAGGTTGAAATCTTCCCGGATTTTTTTATGATTACAGCTAGGTGGCAGTCTTTCAAAATTTCCCATGTTACGCAAATTAAAAATTTTACAGCTTGCTTAATTAGATTGAATATTACCTGTTAACTTCTAAAACATCACATGATCACCATTTCCTGTGCTTACACAAGGTGTTATTAGCAGTAGCAAACTCTCCAGACCGTAGTGCCACCCAGTGCACACCTTAGTAATCAATGAATACAGGAAAGTTTGTGCATAAACTTCCCATCTAGTGCCTACTCATCCAATATTTCCAGACTAGTTTCTAGCTTGTGGTTTCCATCAGTGATGAGCTTTGAATCTGAAAGCACTGCACTTAGATCTAAAGATCTAATGCAACCCTCCAGCAGCCACCTGGAGCTCAAAATGAAAACATCTTAATGTTTTCAATCCAGTAACACCTGCTAACTATATAAGTAATTCTTAATCTGGTTGACTTTACATAACATTTAAATCTATTTGTCATCTACATCTTGTCTCCTCCTCATACAACAAATTCCTTTTATGAAATTTATTTATTTTGACAAGCGTAACAAAAAAAAATCACATCACAACTTTGTTTCATACTTTTTCTGCAGCCGTAACAGCATCTATTTCTTCTTATACATATTATTTGTTAACCAAAGATCTCTGTATGAATGAAGTACTTTAACTGCATCATTTCATTTCCTATATGGTTTGGCATAATGGCAGATCATCAGACTGGATTAAGGTTTTAGTTTTGATTCCAATTTTTAGCACTTCTGGCATTCTATGTAGAAACTCCTAAGCAATAAAGCTGTTTAATTATCTTTTTTTAAATTTTCATTTTATTATTAATTGGTAAAATTATCTTCTCATCATCATCGTCTACTCTAATAACATCACAACATTTTGATCACTGGCAGGCTTCTGGTTTTTGCCGTTAATTTTAAATCTACCTTCTATGATCTTATCAATCGGTTTGATAGTACTTTTTAGAGATACGAATCCATTTTTGTTCTTGTGAGAATGAACAATTTTTTTGTTGAAACAAACATCATAATTATTATACTGCCTATATTTCTGTTGAAAATAATTCACTGTAAAATAAAATTGAGAGAATCACTGAATAATAATTATATCTTCCCCTTTGAACTTGATGAAAGTTAGAAGAAATATTATGACATTATGTGCTATCTTTAAAATAAATAATTTCCATTATTATAATTGGCAGCAGAAAAGGAGTTTGCTATTAACTGAAAGGAGACCCTTTGATTCCTCTTGGAGGTTCTAAAAGAACCAAGCAGGGCAAATTCCTAATGTCCACTCCATATGTTCTTGTCGTTGCAGCTGTTATTACTATGTTATTATTCATGTAGTATACGAATATAGTTGGGCTTTTTACACCCGAGTTTAAGAATATTTTTTCCAATATATACAATCATGACAGACAAAAATAAATCATGGCCCTTATTCCCAGGAGGCTGTGAAGTCACCAACAAAGGAAGTGGTTGGTGGCTGAAGGCGGAGGGTGCTAAGAATCCCCTGATTGTGGACTCAGGCTGCCATTTGATGACAACTTTTTATTTAGGTACTTACAACTGCACATCACTTTCGAGTGAAGGAAGATTGCAAGAGTTAGAAGAAGAACTGTCTTATATTAAATGGGACATTATTGGACTTTGTGACGTTAGAAGAAAAGGTGAAGAAACAATTGATTTAAAAAGTGGACATATACTCTATTATAAAGGCACAAATATTGGAAATACAAGTGGAGTAGGATTTATTATAAATAAAAAATGGAAGAATAACATTGTGGAGATTGATGATGTATCGGACAGTGGCAAAATTAGTTTTACAACTTAATAGCAGATACCAAATGCAGGTAATTCAGGTTTATGCCCCAACAAGTTCTCATAGTGATGAAGTAGTAAAAGATTTTTATATGGATGTACAAAAAGCTTTTGATCAGAGTAAACAACATTTTAAAATTGTTATGGGAGACTTTAATGCTAGAATTGGTAAACAAATGAAAGATGAAAATGCTGTAGGTAATTTTGGTTATGGTAATAGAAATGAGAGAGGACATAGACTTGTGGAGTTTTCAGAAAAAGAAAAGCTTTATATTATGAATTCTTTTTTTGAGAAAAATGTTAAAAGGAAATGGACATGGAAGCATCCAAATGAAGGTACAGCAGAATTGGATTAAATTTTGACTAACAGAAAATATATATTTCAAGATTGTAATGTTCTTAATAAATTTAACACAGGAAGTTATCATCGGTTAGTAAGATGTAAGATACATGTTAATGCAAAACTAGAGAGACAAAAATTATTAAGAAAAACAATATTTACAGTTGATATTCCTAATCTTCAGAAACATGCTAATGAATTTAAATTAGAACTTACAAATCAGTTTCAAGTATTAGTATATTTTGAACATGATTCATATTTGAATGACATTAATAGGAAAATAACTGATATACTTTTAAAAACTGCAACAGCAATAGCTGGTAGAAAAAAAGCAGCAATTGACCAATAAAATTTCTATTGAGACTAGAGAATTTATGAAGAAAAGAAGGAATATGAGGATATACAAAAATGATGCATTAAAAAAAATTAAATATCTTGAATTTTGTAAAATGATGTGGAAAAGAATTGAAAATGATATAAGAAAGTATAATTGTGAACTAGCAAGGAAAGCTGTAGAATAGAATAAAAGTTTAAAGAGTGTAAAACAACGTTTTGGTATTGGTAAGAAATTTATATCTGCAATAAGAAAAAAAGATGGCATTATTACTAAAAAGAGAGATGACATCATGAAATGTGTAGAAGGCTTCTATCAAGAATTATATAGTAATAAAGAACAGGTGCCTCCTATACCAATTATATCTTCCGAATTGCACTGAATTTTGAATGAGGAAGTGAGGCATGCAATTAAATTTATGAAGAAAGGGAATATTAAAAGAAGCAGGTGAAGAAATAGAATTTTTTTTAGCAAAGTTATATACCAAATGTCTAAATGATAAAGATATACCAGATGATTGGAAGAATGCAATATTAATATTAATATTTAAAAAAGGTGAGAAAGAAGATATTAGAAATTACAGACCTATCAGTCTTTTATCAGTTTTATACAAAAATTTTACTAAGATAATTACAACTCGTCTACAGAAAACATTGGATTTCCACCAACCAAGAGAACAAGTTGGATTTAAAAGTGGTTTTAGTACAGTAGATCATATCCAGGTATTGAGAGAAGTTATAAAAAGGACAAATGAATATAAGTTGCCATTATGCTTAGGGTTTGTAGATTATGAAAAGGCATTTGATTCTATAAACATTTCTTCAGTGATTGAAGCATTGGATCATCAAGGTATAGATTCAGGATATTGTCATATTTTAAAGAATATTTATAAAAATGCAACAGCAACAATTAGATTACATAATGATAGTAGGAAAATCAACATTGAAAAGGGTGTAAGACAGGGTGACTCCATATCTCCAAAACTTTTTACAGCAGTGCTACAAGAAGTATTTTGTGGATTAAAATGGGAAGCTAAAGGAGTAAAAGTAAATGGACATTATTTAAGTCATTTAGATTTTGCAGATGATGTAGTTGTTTTTGCAAATAATGCTTCAGAGCTGCAAGAAATGTTGCAGGAGTTATCAGATGAAAGTAGGAAAGTAGGACTAAAGATAAATGTTAAAAAGACTAAAGTAATGTTTAATAGATTTTCTCAAAATATGAAAATAAAGATAGATTATGATGAGTTAGAAAAAGTTAACAGTTACAAATACCTTGGTCAGATTATTAATACAGATGGAAACATAATGGATGAAATTAATCATAGAATTAAACTTGGTTGGAGTGCTTTTGGTAGAAATAACTTGATACTAAAAGGAAATATGCCTATGTGAAAAGGAAGGTTTTTAATAAATGTGTTTTGCCAGTTTTTACTTATGCATCTGACACTTGGACACTTCAAGAAGAGCAATACAGAGACTTCAGACCATTCAAAGAAGTATGGAGAGATGCATGTTGGGAGGAACAAGAAGAGATCGAAAATGTAATGTATGGGTAAGAGAACAAACAGGTGTTATTGACCTCATTGAAAAAATTAAAAGACAGAAGTGGAGTTGGGCTGGACATATTGCTAGAAGAGATGATAATAGATGGACAATTGAAATTTTGAACTGGATTCCAAAAGATTGTAAAAGACCCAGAAAGTGACCACATGTGAGATGGATGGATAAAATAAGAAAATGTGCAGGGGTAATGTGGAGAAGAGAAGCTAAAGATAGGAAAAGATGGATTAAACTTGGAGAGACCTTCATCCTGCAGTGAATTGATAATGGTTGATGATGATGATGATTATAATTATTTTGTCTTATCCAATAAACTAGAACTGAAACCTTGCACACTTTAGCCCAGTGATGGAGTATTGGACTTGAGTTCAAATTTTTGGATCCAAAAATCAACTTAACTTTTCTTACATGATCTCCCAAGCAACTAACTATTTGATTATTCATTTACAACTATAAGCAATGATAAATAAATACTTGTTTTCTATCAGTTCCATCATATTACAAACATCCACTATCACAAAACTCAGACTATTATATATATACAGTGATGTATATATACTTACTTTGTGATCACTCTTTGGCTCACCAGATGAGCTAGAAGTATCAATTACCACAATCAATATACCTGCATTGACAGTTTTATTGGCTTGGAAATTTATACGCAGTTTACTAGAAGTGAAAGATGTTGAGCCACGATGTACAAACCTTCAGCTCCAGAATTCACTACCCTATCACTGCACTAAACCACATAGGGTATATAATTCCCAAGAATCAAACTACCCAATTATATTACAATCAATGATGATCATTTATTATTATCTAATCTTAGTATTCTAACATCGATTATCAGAAAGAAACTACATATATTATCTATTTTCTCAAAAAGTGCAGGTCCTTTTTATTACCAAAACAATAAAAGCTAACAATTTAAATGGATAAAGTCCTATACATGAGGGGTCAGTAACTTAAAACCAACATGGGCATGACAATACTATTGGCATCAACAAGGGATTTGGATGTTCCATCATCAGATTTTCAATGGTATGGATGGCTGAAGAGTTGAAGGGTGGAGTATATTGAAGCCTGTTTATTAAAGTTTGAAGATTTGCTATCTTAATATAAACTGAGCACTGATTATATGTGTGTGTGGAAGATGATGATTTGGATCAACTGATGAGGGCTATTTCATCATGAAAAATGTGTATTGGAGATCATTTATCTTTTTCACATGCATTTGGTCATGTGTATCAGATGTATGAGATGGAGTGAATAGCAGAAGGGAGCTTGAAAATCTGTGTTCAAATCCTCTGTAATTACATTAAAATAATAACAACGACATTGCAACTTATCGTCTTCAACAAGCTCAGCTGCACTCTACTCAAATACAATTTCATGGAATGTCATTAAATAGAATTTAATAGCATCTCATTTATATAATGACAAATATAAGCCATGAATCACATAGTTAACAACCGACTAACATATATGTACAATGATAAAAATACTAATTTATTAAAACGACGAGTGAATACATCTACAGGTTGAAATCTTCCCAGATTTTTTTTTATGATTCTATCTTTAAAAAAAATCACTTATTTGCTATATGAGTAATTCTTATTCTGATCGACTTTGCACACCATTTAAATCTACTTGTCATCTAGATTTCATCTTCTCCTCGTACTACAAATTCTTTTTGAAACTAAATTAGTTTCTTATATCATTAAGATGTGTAATTTACGTACAAATTAAAAGAATAAAATCAATAAAAAAAACTGTATTAAACAAATTTTCTGGCCTTCTTTAGAGGTTCAAGTAAAAAAATATCAGTTTGGTAAATGGAATTGCTTGTGTTCTATATGTCGCATGGATAACTGAATATCACTTGAGCTTTTAATCTATTTATTAAAGAAGCATTTCTTAAAAATAAGATATTTTAGTATAAGATATTTGAGCAACTAATTTGCAGAATGAATTCATCTGGACAAATTGAATTTTTTTTTTTACTTTTCCCTGCCAGTAATCAGTACAGCTTTAGATCATGAATCTGGTAATCCCCAACGCAGTGGCTTAGTTAGGCAGTTAAGCCACTATTATTTGACACAGGATTTTTCTTAAATATATTAATTAACATATTACATACAATGACATGACAATATCAACAGCTTTATTTTTAAGTAACAATAACCCAGTGAAAGTTATATTACCTGCAATAAGGTAGCCCACCTCTGCACGCACACACATTTACCTATATATTAAAATGCATATATAGTTTAATAAGCTTAAGTTTTAACTTCAAAATTTTATGTATGTCAAAGGAAGGAAACCAGAATTGCAATGAGATCGACAACATTTCTTATTAATAATAACTAATTCTTATTTCCCCTTTCACAAAATAATGTCTAAAGTAGAACACCTGCAACAAATTAAATCGCATTAAAGCATACAAATTTAACTGAGGTTTGCTTCCAAAATTTAACCTGTCAGTATATTATATAGATTATAAATAAATGTGATGTAAATTCCAGTCGTACTTGCACATTTTAAATTATAACCTCAGCTATTCCTCAAACATGGTCAAGGTTTTGTGATACCAGAACTGATTGCTTAGGGTAGTTAGTTTTAATTAATAATCCTTCGCACACACACTTTTATATATGTAGTGATGTAGACAATATACGTTTAAAATACGGTATGAATATTTCAGTTGTTGCGTGTTAAAGAATGCTACAGCTTAAATATTTATATAAAATTTGCATTATTTAAATAAATAATATTTCTTACAGTTTTAAACAATTAAGCACTGGGGTGATTAATATACTGTCTGCAAGAACAGAGTTTATGTTTTATCTTTTTATTTATTACAATATGGTCTTTCAAACCATAAATATGCATGTAATATGATAATTTCACTGTCTGAAGACAAGTAAAGTACTATTATGAAGTAATAACATGTCAGTAGTGGTTTGCTATTGCTTTTCATTCTTCCAATGTAATTTATTCTAGTATCTCAGTTTTAGACATTTAGAACTTTTTTTGGTGGCAAAATTTGTGGCTTTCTTTGCTTTGCCCTGTGCTGCTTAGCATAATGATGATGTAATAATGATGATGTAATCATCATTAGAGCTAAAATTTCCTGAATTAAAAATTAATCCCCAAACATTCATGTTTTCCTAAGCAATGTTCATTTAATTATTTTTATTTTCATTTTGTTTTAATGCACATTATAAACAGTACAAGAATTATTTTGGGATGTTTTTTATGAGAAGCAAATTTGGTATTCTTAGAACATGAAAAGGATACCACTGATTCTTAACATTTCAGACACACAATTAAATGATTACCTTGATATCTATAAACCTGGTGTTGCTTTGAGAACTTTGCTTATTAAATAAACTTGCTATCTTATAGAAGGATTTTTGGCTCATTTCTTTAGATCATTTATAAAAGAATTGATTGTTTGACATTCTTCATGCTGATGTAAATGTAACATGATCTTAAAAGCAACTAACCATATGGTTAAATTAATAGTTCTTAATTATCAGTCAATATAAATTTATTTTATTTAAGAAATACATATTATCATCATTAAATTTTTGTCACTACTTATCCACTTCAGAATAAACATAACTTTTTCTATGTTGTGATACACTTGATTAAAGTTATACAATATTAACAAAGTAAATAAAAAATGGACTTATATGATAAGATACAATGCAATTTCCAATATGCAAGTTAAAGGATAAGGTATTTTATCACAGTAAAATAACTATTGGAATTGAAATGACTATATATAGAATGCTTATTTTATCTAATTAAGTGTACAGAAGTCCTTGGATATTCTATTAATGTATCATAAAGACATTAGAAAATATATTAATAAATTTTTATGAGTCATTCATTAGACTAGGATTACCCAATAATAAATATTTCTGTAGTGTAATTTTCTCACCACTCACGCAAGGTAGGGACTGGTTTCTGTCTTCTTTTAGCACTTTGTGGAGTGATGTAATCATAAACATATAAAGCAAGACATATGAAAAAGATATATGTTTCCCAAGATGCACATTTTGTACTAAACAAGTACTCATCAGTTGGCCCAGACCACAATCTCTTATGCATGTCTTTATCATTGTTCAGCATTTATATATAGATAGCAAATTACTACAGTTTATTTGATAAATATCAAATGTGCTGCCCTCACAACTTTGACGTAAATCACTTAACGAAAGTATATATTAATATTGCTTGTTAATCATTCATTAGACTAGAGATTATCCAATAATAAATAATATTTTTGTAGAGTAATTTTCACACCACTCACACAGGGTAGGAACTGATTTCTATCTTCTTATCAAATAAACTTAGTAATTTGGCTATCTATGTATATATACTAAACAATGATAAAGATATGTGTAAGAGATTGTGGTCTAGGCCAACTGATAAATTCTGGTTAACACAAAATGTGCATTTTGGGAATCAGATCTTTTTCATGTCTTTGGTCATATTTTTATTATTACATCCCTTCACAAGGTGTTAAAAGTTGAAAGAAACCAGTCCATACCTTACATGCAAGTGGTGTAGTGAAAATTACACTACAGAAATATTATTTATTAATTGGATAATCTCTAGTCTAATGAATGACTAATAAAAAGTATTAATATACTTCCACCCAAGTGGTTTATGTCAAAGTTGTGAGGGCAGTAAGTTTGACATCAATTAAATGTAGTAATTGACTATCTATATATACTGAACAATGATAAAAGATATGTGTAAGAGATTGTAATCTGGGCTAACTGATGAGCACTGGTTCAGCATGAAATGTGCAGCTTGGGAATCACAGATCTTTTTCACATATCTTTGGTCATATGTTTATGATTACATCCATCCACAAGGTACTAAAACAGGATAGAAAACAGTCCCTACCTTGTGTGAGTGGTGTGAATATTACACTATATAAATATTAGGCATTAGAAAAGTTTCACTTAGATATGCTCCATAAAATTTTAAAAATACAGTTGCAAGATTATAAGATCAATCAATATATTGTTCAACTTGATATAATACTATAGAGACCATCATTATAAAATTGTATTCTCATTGTATTGGATGTGTAAAATAAATGATCTATGCAGGACTCCCTAAAAGGGAGTTTTATGATGAGTTTGGGATGTTTTTCATGGTAATGTTAGGCTTCATATTACATTATATTCTGAAGAATAGCATTATGTATCATTAGGAAGATATGACAGAGGATAGAATATATAGGAGAGTTACAATGAGGTATGGTATCAAAGTATTTTGGAAAGAAAAGATTCCTGTAGAAGTTGAAGACACCATAATAGAATATCAAATAAACTGAATAAGGAATTAGTGTCCTTATATGTGAAATATGGCATCACAAAATATCTCAGAAATTGAATAATGACCCAATGTATTCTATTTGTGGACTTTTTGTGATCCACAGATCAGTTTATACAGTCATTGCAAAACTCATTTCTAGCATAATACAATTACATATTATTGTTATTTTATTTTGTCTTTTTATCTGTTTTCCTTGGGGTTGGAATGGCCATAATAATATACAAGGTCCTGTTGCTGTTGAAGCTAATATAATTTATTAATATGTCACTGGCATTATTTTCTACAATGTAACTACCAATTAGTCAAAATAAGAGTCATAGATCACATGACCCAATTCTCTTAAACTTGACTTAATTTATTTGTATCAGACTTATCGTGCAATAATTCTTTCAAATCTTGCACTATCGCGTATATGGCTGGATAAGAGCTATGTATTTTAATTGCAGATATTTGCATACCAAAACGTATTAGTTTTTAAAATTGTTTCTTTTAATAAATGATCAAATGAATAATTTCTTAAAAGGTTAAATGACTTTCAATTGTCATGTGACAGATTGAACGCAAACAATTCCATTCTATTTACCAAACTGACATTTTTTTTTTTACTTGAAATTCTGAAGAAGACCCGGAAAAATTTGTTAAATAGTTTTCTTTCTTGCTTTTACATCTTTAATTTATATAATAAATTACGCATCTTAAAGATATAAAAAGCTAATTGAAGATGGTTATGTATCTCTAAAACTGTGAAGCTGAAATATATTGTTTCAGAAACAGTAAACTACCGCCAAGGATATGCTATTGACTGATTTGCAAAAAACATAATAAATGGTTTCTATGATGTATATAAGTGAACCCAAATCAGATATTTGTGTTTTAGATTTGAGAATTAAAGGTTTGTAATTATAACTCACTTGACAATGTCATAATAAACCATTTCAATAAAAATTAAGACCAGTTTTCTGTTTAATATAAATATTTTATTAAGCGGAAAACTCCATATATTGTCTGGTATAGTTAGTAAAGCGTCCGACTTGAATTCGGAAAATTCCGGGATCGATTTCTCTAATGAATTCTGAGCAATAAAACCATATTTTTTTTTTACAAAGTTGAAAAAAAAAAAACAAGTTTAATTGTACTAAAATATGTTTCAAAGCAAATAATCATTAATAAAAGTTAAATTTATGTAATTTCATTCAATTTATTATTTTTTTAGAACAATAAATGATTAAAGAATCAAATTTACATAAATATATTTTATTACGTTATTGCTTTGGTTGATTCGTATTATTCCTATTTTATACCACAGATGTGACCTTTCCTCTCTAGATTTTTTTTAAAAAAATTTAAATTAAATGATCCCCTCTTTAATGTCTGAACTCCCAAGCTAATATTAATCAATATGCCACTAGATCTTTTTAATCTTTATTGATTTTAAATTTACTTCATTCATAATTACTGGTACAGTATCAAGCCCATGTAGAACGACATTATTGAAATTGATTTTTTTGTTTCATATTTGGAAAAATTAGTCATTTTATGCACCTGTGAATAAAAAAAGAAAAAGAGAGTATTATAAAATAAAACATCTGGAAGATCTTATTAACCGGCAGTAGTTTTTGAAAAGACCAGCAATAACTTGTAAAGAAACAAACTTTTCAAGTTCCAGTTGTAACTAGTCTAGCTTGTGTAGACAGATTGATGGCCGGTGACTTTATCTATATATAGATGCTTTATATAGTTAAAAAAACAAAAAAATTACGTAATATTTTTAAAATTATATTTCATATTTTAAAAGCGGCGCACGCGCATGCGTAAAAACATTTAATTATGACTGGACAAAAATTTGTACGTAATTTTTAACTTATTTATTTTTAACGCATAAAATATTCCTATAATAAATAAAAAAAGTTTTTAAAGACAAATAATTGAGTAGTTAGCTATTTGAAAGATCATAAGACACGTACCAAGCGGCAGGTTGAGTTTGATCCAGGAATCTGAATACCACCATTGCTCTAAAATGCTTAGGGCTGGAAGTAAAAAAAAAAGAAAAACAGACCAGCTTTATCCTATACTTTTCCTGTTGATTTCAAAGCCAAGAAGAGATTGAATGCTAAAATCATACATCTTATGAATAATGAGTATTAAAATCATGCAGCATTACTGGAATACTGAATGTAAGATCGTGCAATGTCATTTGAATGTTAAATATTGGTATGCAGTATCTTATGAATAATAATAATAAAATCAAGGCATACATCACATGACTTAACTTAATAAGCTTGAATTACAAATCTAAAAGAATGAATGTCCTAATAGTTCTAAACAAGCTTTTCCAATAAATGCCACAAGAGAAAACATTTAAAATCTCTATCTATAATTATCCCTATCCCCAAACTGGTTTCAAGCTAATGGCTCTCATCAGTGAGACATTAGGATATTCAAATACTAGAGCTAAAATGCCTACTCAAGCCCAGAGTTTATCTAAAACTTAACTATTAAATATTACCTATTAAGTAGAAAGTCTGAATATTAAATGGTGCAGTTTTATTTGACTATTAAGTGTTAAGATCAGGCACTAGCATAAATTGTTTAACTTCTAATCCAAATTTGAAAAGTGTCATATTCTAATATAAACATGATGACTAAACTGAAAAAGAGTTCAAATATTTATTATCAGGAATGAAATCTGATGGACAGTGATAATGGAAATAAAGGTTTAAGCTGTGGGAGAGCATAACTGGGGTAGATAGTTGTTTGCCAAACTTGTTCATGATGTTCCCGGGTAAAAATTTGAGAGTATACACATGAGTTAAACCATTCCTTATTATTTCTTTTGAGTACATTATACTTCTTATTGTCAAATATTATGAAACAGCATGCATGCTACATATTTCTTAGTGTTAATAAAAAGATTGAATGCTACT
Organism: Epiperipatus broadwayi; assembly: GCA_028023455.1. NCBI lineage: Eukaryota > Metazoa > Onychophora > Udeonychophora > Euonychophora > Peripatidae > Epiperipatus > Epiperipatus broadwayi. Next base: position 1,220,811 of record JAQFVV010006445.1, read on the forward strand.
TTTATATAAAATGTTATGCAAATATTTTTTAAAAATAATTATTCGGCAATTGTCTTCTTTTGCAATTTCATGAAAAAAAATCATGTTTCTTTTAAATCAGTTACTATGTACATATAAGTGATACTTGACCATCCTGTTACCTCAAAAGTCCACTTTTCCAATTATATAAAAGTTGCAGGTAAGCATCTTATATATGCAATATAAGGTTTTCATGCAACCCATCAGTAATACTAAAAGAAAAACATATAAACAACTTGGAAGTAAATAAAACAGACAAACTTAAACAAATACAAAATTAATACTTATTCATTTAAACAAAATATCTCCTAGTACACAAACATTGAAGACCACAGATAAGGAAACATTATGTATAAAGACAATTAATAGAACGTTTTTTTCACAACACTATATCATTTCTAGAAGAGATATCTTTTTTTAAAAAATGACAATTCTGAAGGCCAGTTAGTTAAATTACAATATTTTATTTTTAAGATAATCTTAAAACCTCAAAATTACCACACATTTTTGAAACATATAAATAAAGATATCTAAGAAAGATAAATGGTTCTCAAGATGTGAATTTCATGCTGAACCAGCATTTATCTATCAGCCCAGGTTTCTATATCTTATGCATTTTCATCTGTAGTTCAGTATTTATCAAAATCAAATCACTACAATTTTATTTATAAGTGTCAAACTTTCTGCAATCCTAACTAGAGATAATCCCTAGTTTAATAAATGTTTAGTAATAATCTTAACTTTATCTTTTCTATTGCATTGCCAAATCCATATAATATTAATATCATCTATATTCTTTATTACTTTCTATAATGCTTTTTTACAAGCCACTATTGACAGTTTTGATTGCCCCAGCAATCTTCTTCAGAACTTCTACTTATATTTCCAAATCTCAACTGCTAAATTCAAACTTTTAAACAGTTGAGATTTGGAAATATAAGTAGAAGTTCTGAAGAAGATTGCTGGGGCAATCGAAACTGTCAATAGTGAGTTGTAAAAAAAGTGTTGTAAAAATAAAAATGTAGATGATATTAATATTATATTAGTAATAATCATTAATGGGTTTATCTGAAGTAATTGATGCCAAAGTTGAGTGCAGAAGGTTTGAATCTTGAATATCAAATTGTAATGACTTGATATTAATAAACACCAGATAAATGGTGAAGACATGTGTAAAACATAAAGATCTAGACGAGTGCTAGCTCAGAACAAATTGCTCATTTTAGGATCATTTATCTTTTTTAGATATCTCTATTCCTATGTTTCAATAATATATGGTTGAGTAGAACTTGGAACTTTTAAGTAAATCTTAAAAGTTATTATGCTATAAAAAAAGAGAGATGTTAAAATTTATTCCACATGTTTATAAAAAAATCAGATATAATTAATCTTTAACTTTACATCTGGTCTAGAAATTCTGTTAGTTATATCTGATCTGGAGATAATCTCTAATTTAATAGATGATTATTATAATCATTAATGTATTAATCTGAAGTGGTTAGGATCAAAATTCTAAGTGCAGAAAATTTGACACTTGTAAATTAACTTGCAATATTTTATTATATATATATATAATCATATGATTAGTTTCTCAGGTAGTCATATGATGTTTGAGTACCTAAGTGATGGATTGAACCCAACAATTTCATTCAGTTGATAAAACAGAGATATTTTTTAATTCAATATAGAATCAGTGAAGATTCTTTAGCTCCTCCAATCCAGTTTTGCCATTGTGGTAAAATGTATAAATCATTTGATGTACTTTTATAAGATTAATTAATTACAAGATAAGATGTTTTGTGTAACCATTTTTATAAATTCCAAGTTTCACAATTAATCAGAAATCAATCATAATATATTGTATTCACTCTCACCTAGTAGTTATTTTTATAACTTTCACAATTAAACAGAAAACATGATGTGATATGATGTACTGTAGCTTCTCCTTAAATGGAGTCAAGAATCTCTCAACAATTATGCCCAGAGAAACCTGTTAGCCACTTTATTTTTCATTCCCCAGTCTAAGTTTTCCCATATTCTGCTCCATTCCATTTCCACAACATAATCTTTTTCAACTCTATGGCCTTTATATCTAAATCCTCCTTATCTTTTCCCAAACCCAGCATAAAAACCAATAATCCACTTTCTGTATAATCACTTTTTTCATATTTATTCTTCCATAACTTCATTATATTATAACAATCATAATACATTTATATTATAACAATCATAATACATTATATTATAACAATCATAATACATTGTACTCACGCCACCTAGTAGCAAATTTCATAAATTCCAAGTTTTCACAATTAGTTAGAAAACAATCATAACACATTGCATTTACTGCCAACCTGGCATCAACTGATTTCTCAGTGGGCCTACAAAGCTATGTTCTACAGAATGTACTACAAAATCTCAACTATCTAATATATTTTTAAGACAGCTCTAAAGAATTTACATGCTATTATACATTAACGTACATGTTACATTTTGTGTTTAAACTCAGGATTGATTTCTTCAACAATGTCTTAAAATATTGTGATCTGCCAATAATGATAATACATATAAATTCTCGTAGAAAGTAGGTTGAAGATAAGACGACCACTCTTATCTTTATAAAGTCGTAATCTTGTGTTAAGATTTGTCGAGGTCCCTCTAGTGATAAAATTAAGCACTTAAGGTGCATAGTATTAAGGTCAAAGCCTTATATGTATTTTGTATCTATTGCGATATTAGTACTATGTGTTTCAAGTATAGTTTGTAATTAATTATTATTTAATGTTTAGCATTAAACTTAATGTATGTTTATGTTTATAATCTAAACCAACACTGTATATAATGTATAGTTTTTAGGAATGCTATTTTTAATTTAAAACGATTTGAAATAAAAACAATAATAAAGCAAAATATCAGTAGTGGTAATAAAAATTTAATGTTGATTCAATTCAATTTATTAAACATTTCCAAAACACTGAAGCTTATTATGCAAATATACTGAAAGTATTATTTTGGCAGTATTCCTATTTTAGCATTCATAACACACATTAATGTTGTAAACAAGATCTAATTTTCACAGTATACTTGCTAATTGTAACCAAAACATTTCTAAACTTGTTAATACCAAACAGTCATTGATGGTGGTGGGTTAAAAATAGATGTTAAAATAAGATCCATTTGGGTGTAGTATATATAAATAATCTCTTTAATCACTTGAAAATTAACTGCAGGTTGGTCTATCGAGTTTAATTCATTCTTTTTTCTATAGCCTTCTTTCTCCATATCATTCCAGAAAATACAAATATTTATATAAAACTAAAAGAAAGCTTGTATTTAAATTTCTCCTTTTATTACACAGACAGAAAATGATTAATTATCTTAAACATGTTTTATATATTATAATTAAAAATCTTAATGGGGTTATAAGTCATTATCACTGGAGGTTGGTAATTTCAGTTTCCCTTTTGATACTACTTAATAAACTGTATTGTTTAAGACCACATCCTAAAATAATTATATTTCTACATTTAATATAATATATATTCTTAGAAGCTAATTCTCTTCATTTAAGCTAGAATCGTTTAGTAAGTAAATACTAGATGGCATTGCTATACCCACATCCTAGATTAGTTTCTTGGCTAGGATTATACAATCCAGCCACCATCTTTTAAAGTTTTTAATATTATCAAGCTAAAAGTCTGAAATTTAAAAGCACTTTAAAGTTTTGAATCCAAGCTAATGTATTTGAACATTTATTTTTAGCACTGTTTCTAATTGTAATAAATTTAATCAGCCATTTAAGCTATTGTGCGCTTTTTCATTTTATTCTTTCCTAAATACTATATCTTGTGTTGTAAGTGGGCACTCATTTATTATTTAACTCTAATGTATTTGAATAATTAGTTACATATGACATTAGGCCATTCATTATAATTTTTAGTAAGCTTATTTTTATGCTAGTTGTAGGCACCTTTCACCCTTTTCTAAAGTATATTTGATTGTAAACTAAGAAATCAAATAATGTTTATACAGTTGTAATGAATAAAAAAATATAGAGGATTTGAACTCAGACTTTCACACACCCACCAACTACCTGGTTTTCAAATATTTACTGTTGTAATGAAAAAAAAATTACATTTTCATGCTGTTCTGATTAAAACAGCAGCAAATTCACTATACAGTAGTGCCATCCAGTGTAACCCTTAATAATCAATGGATGCATGATTTGTGCATAAAATCCCTGTCTAGTGCCTACTCTTCCAATATCCCCAGACTAGTTTCTACATTGTGGCCATGAGAGCACTAACCCTAGATTTTAGGATCTAATGCAATCCTCCATCAGCCACCTTTTACCTGTTTAGTTAACTATAAAGCTAGGATCCCAAGATGAAAACACAATAATGAATTTAATCCAAGTTTTTTCATTTGTACAGTCATATAGATTTGAAGTCAGTTCAGAATCTATTCATTTTGGTGTCATTGGTTTTTTTGTAAACCCCAGTCACCATCATCCTATGGGCAGCATTAGTATAAAATCACTGAAACATCACATGATCAACATTTCTTATCCTTACAACTGTTGTGTAAGCATAGGAAATGGTGATCATGTACTGTTTTGGTTACCATTATTGTTCTTTTTTTTTTAATTTCAGGAAATTTTAAATGCGGAGTTTATATATTTTTACTCATACTATATATATTTAAGCAAACTATTAATTTTATGAATGTTTTAAAGATGTGAAAATGGATTTAAATACTAAAGGTTTCTGGGTTGATCTCAGTTGAGAAGAAAAAAAAATCAGTCTGAACAATTGAAAATAATTATTGTGTTCAACCTGCCATTTGGGTACTCAAAATATCATAATACTTTTAAGAAATTGATTATACAACTAGGGTCATAATCATCAATAAGAGTATTTTAGAGCCAGGAATAAATAGATGTATTTAAAAATAATTAGTCTACTGATATAAATCCAAAAGATAATTGTTTTTTATAATAATGTATGCATAGTAATTTTAAAAGTTCTTTAAATTTCAGCACTCCTCATTTAAGGTTGCACCCCAACTTGTTATAAATTGCTCTACATCTAAATTTTATAAATAAAACTATTTCAGTAATTTTATACTTTTTTTTTTACAACTCTGGATTAATATCACTGTCATTTTGGTTAATCATCAGAAATAATATTCCAATATATAACAACTCCTTAACAAAGTGTGTTCTAGTATTATGTATTACAGCATCATAACTTATATAAAAGAGACATATGTTAAGTAGTAGTATATTTGTACAAATGTCCATAATATGTATTCAAATTTCTGCTGTGTTAAAGCTTGAATTTTCAGGTTCTAATCAGATATAGATTTTTCTTTAAATATATCCAGCTATAGTAAACTCATCTAATCCTTTAATATTAGTTAGTAAATTGGTATCTTGTTATACTTTGCTAGAGGATAAAACAAAAAAAAATGACTAAAACCTCCTGTAAGTACTGTCTGCTTCCTCACTATTACTCTGAGAAACTATCAAAGAGGTCCTTTTGCCCTACTACGAAGTATTTAAATGCTGTTTTATTCTTCTTTTATCATAACTTATACAAAGTATATATTTTTATCAAACTTTTTTATTAAATAAATGTGATTTAACACAATCTAATTCATTTATCAAAACTTAAAAGCCTCAAATGGTTTATCGAGCAGTAAGAATTGAAAGATCTTGAATCAATTCTCAGCTCAGAAAAAAAAAATCTTGGTTTTGGTTAGATAATTAAAAATGGTGCACTCAGTTGGTCATAATGATTCTCAGATGTCACATGACTCCTAAGCAACTAACCAAATAATTTTTTTAGTATGTGTTTAGAAAATCTAAAACAGAATATAAAATAATTAAATAGGAAGTTGATTAAATATATTTAGTATATTTTACGATTTTAAAAATAAGTATTACAAAATCAGAGCATGGCTGTTCAATTTTGTAGGCTGTGGCAAGCCATAAAAACTGCACCTTTTAAAATTACTGAAAAGGTTTATTTAAAATGACACTTAATAGAAGAGCAATACAGAGACTCCAGACCACTCAAAGAAGTATGGAGAGATGCATGTTGGGAGTAACAAGAAGAGATCGAAAGTGCAATATATGGGTAAGAGAACAAACAGGTGTTACTGACCTTATTGAAAAAATTAAAAGATTGAAATGGAGTTGGGCTGGACACATTGCTAGAAGAGATGATAATAGATGGACAATTGAAACCTTAAACTGGATTCCAAGAGATTGTAAAAGACCCAGAAAGAGACCACATGTGAGATGGATGGATGAAATAAGAAAGTGTGCAGGGGTGATGTGGAGAAGAGAAGCTAAAGATTGGAGATGGATTAAACTTGGAGAGACCTTCATCCTGCAGTGGATTGATAATGGTTGATGATGATGTTGAATAAAAGAAAAATATATATTTTAAATAAAAATTGATATATTTATTAAATCTATACATATTCAAATGTAATGACTCATTTTAGTACCAATTTTAATTTAATGACTGAAACGTGATCATTGCCTACTTTTGGAACCATTCTATTAGCAAAAGTACACTTTATCAAAATTAATCATGAAAAAAAAAATAACTGTCTTAGCTAAGATGACCGATACTATCATTGATTCATATATATATGAAAGATATACAAAGACTTTTTAAAAATCCAAGAATTAATATTTTGTAAATAAAATCACTAAAACATTACACAATCAACATTTTCTATATTTTACAAGCTGTTACAACAGTAGCAAACTCTCCATACACTAGCGCCACCCAGTGTTATCCTGAGTAAATAATGGTTGCAAAAAAGTTTGTGTATAAAAACCATACTTAATGCAATCCTCTCAAACCCAAAGCTCCTCACTGATGAAAACCAGAAGCTAGAAACTAGTCTGAGGATATTAGATGAGTAGGCACTAGACAGGGATTCTATGCATAAACCTTCTTGCATCCATTGATTGCTAAGGCCTGCACTGGGTGGCACTACTGCATGGAAAATTTACTACTGTTTTATTTTGTAAATATATTTTAAATTTCATATGCAATGAAACTGGCATCTTCATTTCCATAAATCAGCCTATAATTTATTAAAACAATTTTTAAAGAATATTAAATCGTTCATGTTAAAAGCCATTTATTTTCAGCTTTTTTTTCATTACAATAATAGTAATAAAATATACATTAACATGGCTTGTAGGTGAAAATATATATATATATCATCTAAATTAGTTCTGCCAAATTATAATCACGTAACTAAATACTGATTTCAACATTATTTATTTTTGGCAATTTTGAAGACAAATTATCTCATTTATTCTCCTTAATGGGCAATTGATTTTATCTACAATAGTTTAAAAAGAGAGAAGGAGAAAAGCTTTTCAACTGTAACTACTTAAAAATATAATTAATGAATGAATATAAATTAATGATTTATATACATATCAGTAGAATAAATTGAAGGAGAAAAAAGATTATGATTTACATATATACATGTGAACCTCTTTCGATTTAGTGATTTTGCTAGATTAAAAATAATTTAACAATACACTTCCACACCCCTACCCCATTATTAAAACTCTATTTTTAAAATATACACATACTACTAAAACTTACAAAATTAAGAGTTAATATAAATGTTAATTTTAATATATATATAAAATCTGTATATTTTTATATAAATAGATGAAAAAATTCTCTGTGTGTTAACCATTTTCTTTTTTTCTTCACTGAAATTTACAATATTTTCAAATCTGTTACAAACTTCATATCAACTTATTTAGGTATAAATTTTCTATCCAACTCTCTCTCTCTCTCTCTCTCTCTCTGTTTCACTTGCATTAATGTACAGTAAGTAAAAACTTTTTCTTTCATAGGTAAAAATATAATGGCTCAAAATAAAAACATGGCACCATGTCAATTAGATCTATTAATTTTACAAAGACACCTGCAAGTTTTTTAAATTTTTATTTTAAAATGAGTATATATAAATTTATTTACTTTACTAATTGATTGAATTATTTTTTTTTAAACAGGCAAAACTCTCTATACATTAAACAATTCAAAACAAAACAACACTCTCCATATAGTAGTGCCATCTTGTGCTAACAAGAGCAATCAATGGATGCCAGAAGGCTTGTGCATAAAATCCCTATCTAGTGCCTACTCATCCAATATCCCCAGACTAGTTTCTGGCTTGTGGCCTTCATCAGTGAGGAGCCTTGGATCTGAGAGCACTGCACCTAGATCTTAGGATCCAATGCAATCCTCCAGCACCCACCTTTTAACTCTATTTAACTACAAAACTATGAGAATGAAATTGAAAACACTATTAATATTTTCAATCCAAGCTCAATAGCTTATATAGTCATATGGGTCTGAACTCAATTCAGTACCCATACATTTTGGTGTCTTTGGCTCTTTCACAACCATAGCCACCACTATCCTATTAGGCAGGATTGGTGTTATTGAAAACACTATTAATATTTTCAATCCAAGCTCAATAGCTTATATAGTCATATGGGTCTGAACTCAATTCAGTACCCATACATTTTGGTGCCTAATAGGATAGTGGTGGCTATGGTTGTGAAAGAGCCAAAGACACCAAAATGTATGGGTACTGAATTGAGTTCAGACCCATATGACTATATAAGCTATTGAGCTTGGATTGAAAATATTAATAGTGTTTTCAATTTCATTCTCGTAGTTTTGTAGTTAAATAGAGTTAAAAGGTGGGTGCTGGAGGATTGCATTGGATCCTAAGATCTAGGTGCAGTGCTCTCAGATCCAAGGCTCCTCACTGATGAAGGCCACAAGCCAGAAACTAGTCTGGGGATATTGGATGAGTAGGCACTAGATAGGGATTTTATGCACAAGCCTTCTGGCATCCATTGATTGCTCTTGTTAGCACAAGATGGCACTACTATATGGAGAGTGTTGTTTTGTTTTGAATTGTTTAATAACAATTATTGTGCTAGTATGAGATAGTGATCATGTGATGTTTAGTGGTTTAACTCTCTATACATATTGCCATTCAGTGCAAGCAAGAATAATCAATGAGTGCCAGAAGGCTTTTGCATCAAATCCCCCATCTAGTACCTACTCATCCAATATCACCAGACTAGTTTCTGGCTTGTGGTCTTTGTCAGTGAGGAGCCTTGGATCTGAGAGTACTGCACCTAGATCTTAGGATCTTATGCCACTCTCCAGCAGCCACCTTTTATCTCTACTTAACTACAAAACTATGAGACTTAAGCCAGAAACTAGTCTGGGGATATTGGATGAGTAGACACTAGATGGGGATTTATGCACAAGCCTTCTGGCAACCATTGATTACTCTGGCAATACATATAGAGAGTTTTGCCTGTTTTAATAACAGTTAAGAGCAAGCACAAGAAATGATGATCATGTGATAATTATTTTTTAATGGATATATACAATATTAAATTTCAAATTGTTTTTAAGTAAGTTGTAATGCATGCTAAAATAATAAAAGAAAAACTGAAAATTTAAAAGCTCCTTCATAATTTTGTCTAGATGATCAAGGTTGCCAAAACAATAGTAATAAGATTACTTGTACTTTACCTGCACACATTTGAAAAGAATTAAAGTTTCATAAGCTAAATTAAAAGATTACTTTCTAATGTCATCAGATAGTACTTTCTTAATTATTTTTTTTAAAAAAGGCTGAATAAAATATTCAAGTCATTAAAAAGTAAGGCATCAAATATTATTATTTCATATTTTTTTAATAATTATTTTTACAAAAATTACAAAAAAAAACCCTCTAATTTTGGTTTTATCAAGTATATATCAGTGTTTAACAAATTTTGATATTGTTAATATATATATAAAATAATAAAAAATAGAAATAAGGAGATTATATCTATGTAAACAGAGATAACTTTTTGCCTTTCATTGTTGCCAGAAAACTAACAATTATTACTAATTGATAATCTCCCTGAGGTTTTTCCATTAACCTATAATAGCTCTTTTAGTGGAGTGTTTTGTTGAAAAAAAAAGGTCCTCTTTTACTTTAAATCTGATTTAAACCCAGAAAGCTATTTTTATAGGTGTGAGAATGTGAAATATCATTTCTCTTGACATTCTGCAAATAATATTTAAACGTTTCCAGAGAAGTTTAAATATATTTTCTTTAAGTTGTAGAATTTAAGAATTAAGGTATCGTTCTCTATTCAGTTCAATGGAAAATGAAATATTAGTCAATATATAAATTTCCATTCCATATTATAATAAATGATAAATAAATACATTATTTAAATATAATTTTTTTAAGTGTTCCAAAATTTAACCCGCTGATTTTCCAAAATTAAGTTTCTTGAAGAAAAGTGCAAATTGTAAATACGCTAACAAGTGAATATCATAGAAATTTGAAATTTAAAAAGTGAAAACAATTTTTTCTCAGAACTAATTTGGAAATCTTATTAAACAATAAATTTTTATCACATTGACACTATACAAGAACCTTTACATTATGCCATGTAGAGGAAATTTATTATTATTATTTTTCTCATTTCATAGCATCAGCCGGGAAGTGAACCCACTAACCCCGAAACAACTGCTTAGTAAAGCAGCTGTCACTGACCTCTCAACCACCAATGCTTGACAGGAACATTATTATTTACAATTAAACTGCAAAGTGTAGCATTGTGTTAAGAGTGACAGATTGAAGAGCTAAATGTTCCTGAATCAAATTATATTATGAGAAAAGTGGGGGGAAAGTGAATATAACTGCTGTGTTCAGCCCACTACTTTTGTGCTCAAACATCATTTAACTTTTCATAAAACTAATATTCAATTATTATTTTATTGACCTACATAGTTTAGGGTAATGATTCTGGAGGTTGAGACTAACAGGATTGAACTCAGCCCTGGCACTTCCTGTGATTAAACTTTTAATGAATTCCTGAGCATTAAATCCATTCAATTGTTTTATTTATTTATTCACGGTAAGACTCTAGCTATGAAATACTATAATAAATTATTGACAAGGCAACAGAAATTTACTACATTAAGTGATCAGGTGTGATAACTGAATCTGTCACTAGTGGGAGACATTTTCAGATGTTCAATTGTTTTACTATTGTATAAACACATTGAACTTCTTAAATAAACTTTTCAGTAAAAAAAATCTAAATAAAATCAATGAAGAATTTCAAGTTTAAATTTAGAAATATGGAAAGAACCTCATGCACAACTGATCAAGTAAATTGCAGAAAGGGTGTTTATGTGGTGTTTCAGCATAAAATGGCAGGTCAGGTTTGAACTTAGGACTCTCTACATACTTGAGTCTGATACTCTATTGCTATACTCAAGAACTTTTTAACAATAAAAATAGTTATCAAACCGCTGAGCAAAGAGTTCTGGTATTCTTTGCAAAACAGTTGAATTTAACCAAAGTGAGGTTTTATAATTTCTCTTATTCATTCACAGGTGGTGAATATGGATTGGAAAAGTTCATAGTAATTTTTTTTGCCAATATATATATATATATATTGGAATTTTACATTTCCTTCTCAAAATGAACCATTTTTCTGAATGTTTTAACTTAGGTGGTAATGATATGTGATGTCGATCACAGTCACATTAAAAAAAATCTAATGAAAGAAAGCAATCATAACATACTCCTGCATATGTATATTGAAAAATTTAAGAAAGACATTATCACCAAGGGCTGATTCAAATCATCATCATCATTATAAAAAATGAAGGACTGTCCAATCCATCTTCTCTGATCTCTAATTTCTCTTCTTCACCTGACCCCAATGTTCTTCCTTATTACATCCATCTATCTCACATGTAATCTCTTTCCATGCCTTTTGTAATCTCTTTGAATCCAGTTTAAGATTTTAACTGTTTATCTATAATCATCTCTTGTAGCAGTATGTCCCACCCAACTCCACTTCAATCTCTTAATTCTTTCAATAAGGTCAGTAACCCATTTGTTTTCTCACCCATGTACTTTGTTTTTGATCTCTTATTACTCCTAAGATGCAGTCTGAAGTCTCTGTATTGCTCTTCTGTTAAGTGTCCAAGTCTCAGATCGATAAGTAAAAACTGGTAAAATACATTTATTAAAAACTTTTTTCAAATGCGTAGGCAAATTTCCTTTTAATATTAAAGCACTCCAACCAATAATTTTATAATTTCATCCAGTATTTTTTCATCTGTGGTAATAATCTGATGTTGTTATTAACTTCTAACTAATCATTAACCATCTTTTTCTTTTGAGAAAATCTATTGAACATTTCTTTAGTTTTTTTAACATTTACCTTTAATCCTACTTCCTTATTTTCATCTGATATCTCTTGTAACATTTCATGAAGCTTTGAAACATTATTTGCAAAAACAACTACATCATCTGCAAAATCTAAATGACTTAAATAATCTCGATTCACTTTTCCTTCCTTAGCTACTCATTTTAATCCATAAAATGCTTCTGGAAAAAGTTTTGGAGATATGGAGTCACCTGTCATACACCCTTCTCAATGTTAATCTTCCTAGTATCAGTAGGTAATCTAATTTTTGCTGTTGCATTTTTATAAATGTTCTTCCGAATATGACAATATCACATGATCACCATCTCATGCTAGCACATAACTGTTAATAAACAGGCAAAAACTCTCCATATAGTAGTGCCACCTTGTGCTAACCAGAGTGATCAATGGCATATAGTAGTGCCACCTTGTGCTAACCAGAGTAATCAATGGCATCCATTGATTACTCTGGTAGCACAAGGTGGCACTACTATATGGAGAGTTTTTGCCTGTTTAATATGACAATATCCTGGGTCCATACCTTGAGAATCCATGCAGTAGCTGTAAATTCATCTGATATCCAATATTATATAACTAATGAATTGTAAGTCAGTTGTTTTACAAAAAATTGTTAGAAAATTTAACTACCTAAGCATTTTTTGATTCTCCTTGGAATGTCAACCCTAGATGGTACCCATAAGTATTATATCACCAAGGTCATGTTTTATGCATAGATGTTTTAGGCAGCAGTCAATGGTCTTCAAAAGTTAAATTTGGTAAAGCTTTGGGATCTGCAAGCATTTTACTCTGATTGAGTACTACAACCGAATGGCCCATTGGAGCAAAAAAAATGTAATAAGGCCCAAGCCAAGTTCTCCTTTTTAAAACAAGAAGATATTAGTAATTTTTATTAGACATTCATTAGACTAGAGATTATTTAGCTTGATGAATAATGTTTCTGTAGTGTAATTTTCATTACATCATTTTCATGCAAGGTAGGAACTGGTTTTTATTCATTTTTCACACGTTATGGAGGTATGTAATCATAAACATGTGTCCAAAGACATGTGAAAAAGCTGTTTGATCCCCAAGATGCACATTTCATACTGAACCAGCAGTCATCAGTTGGTCCAGATTACAATCTCTTACACATATCTTTATCAGTGTTCAGTATATATAGATAGGGAATTATTACAATTTAATTGATAACTGTCAAACTTACTGCCCTCACAATTTTGACACAAACCACTTGATGGAAGTATATTAATAATTTTTATTAGTCATTCATTAGACTAGAGATTATTTCACTTAATGAATAATATTTTTGTAATGTAATTTTCACTATACCACTTTCATGAAAAGGTAGGAACTGATTTCTATCCACTTTTAACACCTTGTGGAGATTGTGATGTGGGCTAATTGATGAGTGCTGGGTCAGCAAGAAATGTGTATCTTGTGGATATGTCATATGTTTATGGTTACATCCCTGGACAAGATGTTAAAAGTGGATAGAAACCAGTCCCTACCTTGCATGAGAGGTGTAGTGAAAATTACACTACAGAAATATTATTCATTAAGTGGATAATCTCTAGTCTAATGAATGATTAATAATATACTTCCATCAAGTATTTGTGTCAAAGTTGTAAGGGCAGAAAGTTTGACAGTCAAATAATCTATCTGTATTTACTGAACAATGAATGATAAAGATATTTTAAGAGATTGTAATGTGGACCAACTGATGAGTGCTGGTTCAGCATGAAATGTGCATCTTGGCGATCATAGATATTTTTTATATGTCTTTGGTCTTATGTTTATGGTTACACCTCTCCACAAGGTGTTAAAAGTGGATAGAAACCAGTCCGTACCTTGCATGAGAATGGGGTAGTGAAAATTAGACTTCAGAAATATTATTTATTAGAAAGAACAGACCTTCTTTCCATAACACCATACATTTCGCAATTCCTTGCTTTGAGAGTTTCAAAGTAGTTTGTTTATCGTATGCATTATTTTATTCTATTTTTTCTTTTTGTTATTAATAAATCATTTTGTAAAATGTGTTTTAATAAATATTTATCTCTAAAATAACTCTCCGACTCTTCTTTAAAAATTGTTCTAAAGAAAGCAAACGAGGTTATTAAATAATAACTCACCGGCTTTTTAATATATATATTACTAAAGTTTTTATTGCCAAATCGCTTTCATTACTCAGGCTGTCAGTCTTTTAAATTAAATCTTTTCATCAATGAGTTTTTTCCTCATCTTTCATTCATTTGAAAAAGTTTAGACTAAAACATGATGTATCAAAATACTATATTTTTACTCCAGAGATATCAATCTGTTTACTCTTTCTAAATTTAAATACTTTTAACATTTTAAGTAATGTTAACGAGCTGAAAAACAGACAAGTTTTTATTAATGAGTTACGAAAAAATATCAATATTTTAACAGTCAGTACCTTTCGTAGTAATTTTGTTAATTATGTTTTAGGCATTTAATCTAACTAAGTATCATTATCTCTTTAAAATGAGTAATTGAAACGATTAATTTAGCAATAAACTTAATTAGCGTAATTCCAAATTTATTTTACACTATCCAAACATTAATCACGTTTTAAATGATCTAATCACAATTCTGTCACGAATTCTTGTTTCATTTACGGCACTATTATGACAAATTAATTCTGTTTGGTATTACTACATCACTTTTCAAATCCCTGACAGCTTAAATGTTTATTAAAGACATAAAATAACTAATTAATATAATGTGCAATAAATATATTCGCACAGACAGATATTTTGTTTTTTAATAATACCAAATATAAATCTCATTTTACATTTAACGCACGCACGCACACATGTAGAACCATCAGCCGCAGTCATTCTAAATAAAGCCATTTAAGTTCCAGAAATTAAAAAATATATATTAAAAAACAAACACAAAAAGATTAAAAACAAAATTTCCGAATGTGCTAATAAAGTAGGGATCCCAAGTGTATTCCCACGAGGACCCTGCCGCCTGGTGGTGTGTGCCTATTATGGCGTAATACAACCTAAAATATTTTTAACAACTTTATTTTTAATAAAACGATTTTTTTTAAAAAAAAAACGTAATTCTGCATTTAATTGTATGTCTACTGCATTATAAATATTTTTTAATATAATGAAATATGTTTAAAATATTTATAATATTTATAGACATAAACAACTTTGTCTTTAATAAAATAATAAAACAATATTTACCAAATGCGTTTTATCATAAATTTACAATATTATGAAATAGATGAAATACACAGGCTTATATATACCTGTGTCTATATATGTAATAAATGAAATACACAGGCTTATATATACACCTGTGTCTATATATGTAATAGACAGGGTAAGAGCACAGACTTTCACATGACCCACCACTCTCCACACTATCTCATAACACTGATACACCTGAACACCCATATGTCGAAATAATGAATAATCCCCAATATACGTATTTCATGCTAAACCAGCAATCATCAGTTGTTCCAGATTACCATCTCTACATATAGATGCCACAAGTGCTCAGATATATATTAAGATAGCAAATTCTCCTACTTTAATGGACAGGCTTCAATGTACTCCACCCTCCAACTCTTCAATTGTCCCCCAATTGAAAATCTGATGATAGAACGCTCAAAGGCCACCCTTAGACCAAGATTGTTGTCACACCCATGTTGACCTAAAGGTCAATCTGACCCCTCATGTACAGGACATAATCCATTAAATACATATACAAGGGATTGGCAGACATCTCTAATATGTAAAAGATGAAATACACAGGCTTATATATACCTGTATCTATATATGTAATAGACAGGGCTATTAATATTATGAATAAATTTTAGCATATTTCATGATTTTCTAAATTAAACTTATAAGGTTTTTTTTTTTTATTACAAACATATAAAGTAATTGTATAGTCATATAGATGTGAACCCAGTTCAGCATCTATATACTTTGGTGTCTTTTGTTCTTTAATAACCATAATCACCATCATCCCATTTGGCAGGATTGGCATTTAAACCACCAAACATCACATGACTAGTCTTGCATTGGTGGTTGAGAGGTCAGCGCGACTGCCTTGCACTTGCAGGCAGTTGCCCGGGTTGCGGGTTCGCGTCCTGGCCGATGCTATGACACTTAAAAAAAAAAAAATCACATGACTATCCTTGTCTATGCTTACTCAAACTGTTAGAACGGAGGCACATACAAAATACACTTTGTTTGTGCACAAAATTAGTCAAATACTTCTGGTAAAATTATTCATAATAATGTAAACATATGTTAAACTACAAAATAATATATATATTTTTAAAGGTTTAAAAATATAGCACAGAGGAGACGAAATATGAAGAGAAATGCTTTTAATAAACTGTTGGAACTCAATAAGGGCTAAATTCAGATTTATGTTGCTTATGTTGTATATTTACATTTTATGAAAAGTAAACTAGACCTGTGTTATTAATAATAACAAAATTAAATGTATGGGTTACTATATAATTCACACAAAATGTGAGCTAAAACAGATTTGGAATTTAATTCAAAAATAACATAGTACTTATTTTTTTATAATATTTTACAATTTTACTTCCAAAATTAATGGTTAAAGTAAAAGAAAATGAATGCATAATTTAAAGCAAGATTATTATTATTTCACTGAAGTGAAAGACAAATATTTGCATGTTAGATGGCAGCACAGTTGTAGCAACAAGAGAATATATATGTAAGTGGGAAAATATGGCAGATTTAGTCTGTAAATTATGTAAGGAAGGAATAAAAAATAGTAGGCATCTGTTAATTGAATGTAAATGCTTGAAAACAGAAAGGGCACATATAATGAAGTTATGGAAGCATAAATATGAAAAGAGTGATTATACAGAAAGTGGATTATTGGTTTTTATGCTGGGTTTGGGAAAAGGTAAGGTGGATTTAGATATAAAGGTCATAGAATTGACAAAGATTATGTTGTGGAAATGGGATGGAGCAGAATATGGAAAAACTTAGACTGGGGAATGGAAAATAAAGTGGCTAACAGGTTTCTCTGGGCATAATTGTTGAGAGATTCTTGACTCCATTTAAGGAGAAGCTACAGTACATCACATCACATCACATCAAACATAATGTAGGATACCATTTTCAGATTAAATTATGCTTCTTTCCCTTCTTTTTGTTCACCTAAATATGAATTTAAACAAACAAAAAAAAATCATCTGAGATTAAATACATGCACCCAGAAGTTTCTTTTCCCTAAACTGGTTCCCAAATATAAAAATTCAGCAATTGCTTTTTTCAAAATTTCTCACTCGCAAAGAAAAAAAGAACATACTGGGATGGACAGTCATTAAAAAGAAGTATTTTTGATTCCAACTAATAGCTTAAACATGAGGTATGCCATCATTAAAAAAGTACATGCAGTTTTAACAGACATTAAGTTTAGCTATGGAGTGGCTTAGAAGAAGATGACTGATCGGTATTGCAGGCTGACAAATCAACAGATTTTTCATTTAAAGTATGATTGGTTGTTATAATGAGAATATGAAAGAAGAGCATTTGAAAATATTACCCATAAAAGAATATATAACAAGTGTGAATGCTTATAATACGATCGAAACATATATCAAGTTAAGTGATATGCCTTTTCCCAAATTATCTGCAATTCTTACTATTGAAGCATCAATTAAAAGCAGTGGATTTGTTATCCTCTTCAAAAAGATCCATATTAATTTTTATTACTGATTTATATGTAATCATGCGGGCAGAAAACAAATTAAAACCAAATAGCATATATCTGAATGATTTGGCTTCCTCCCACATGATTAAAAAGGTTAATAATTTCTTAATTTTGCATATTATTTTTATTTTATTTTTTAAAAATAAGGTTTATTCATTGTATAAAATAAAAATCTATATTTGACTGAATAGATCTGTTGGTTAGAGTGTTGCCTTAAAATTTTATATTCAAGAACCTGCCTATGTTAGCATTATAATTGATCAGGCCAGCAACACTCAAAGAAGAGCAGAGAATAAAACAACTCTAATCATTGTGTAATCTATTAACCTATGTTGTTTTTGTGCAGTCTATATGTAACAGTAAAACTTAACATAACGTAAATTCATTATAAGTAAATATAATGTAAGTCAACATTAACAAATATAGGGATTTATCAATATATGGTATAAATTCCATAAAAAAAACACTAACAGAAAAAAACAAACATATGAACACATATACACACATATATATTGACACATCTGCCTCTCCCAAACTAATTATTGTTTTATTTAATATACATTGTTGGTCAAATTCACAAAAATGGCAATTGATGATTATATTAAGTTTTTTTTGTTTGTTTCTTGTTAGTAGAATAGTCCAAAATTATTGCCCGAAATAACTTAGCAATATGATACTGTATAATATTATTTGTATGATAATATTTGTTTGTAGTATTTTGTTACCTAAATTGTCTTAACTTGTCTTCTGACAGATAACATATTAAAGTTAATATTATGTAGACATGTATTAAAATAATTCAACTTGCCTCTCAATCAAACTTTATTTCAAAACAAAATGAAGTAATTAATATTATATTTAAAAATGGTTATTGACATAAACAAAAACATACAATACATATATCTTAATATAAAGATTAATCACTATGGTGGAAGCAAGCATTTAAACAACAAGTGAATTCTCAGCACTAAGTAAATTGCAATTATAAACTCATACGCTATGACCAACTCCTCTATTTATATATATCATAAACAAATATCCATTCATTATGTGAATTAGGAGCTTTTTCACCTGATTTTCTCCACCAAATAAGATAGACCAACTTTGTATATAAATACCATGATTTCTTATTAGCAAGTTTTAAAACTTTAATATATTTATAATTAAATATATATGTATATGGTGTTAAACCATTTAATGTAAATAATAAATATCTCACAATAGATAAAGGCAAATTCTATCCACATTTGAACACCCAGTAAAAATCATCTCACACTTAAGGTGTATATATGTAGAGATTAAGCATTACTTGGGGAGCAAGTATATAAATATATAACCAATAAAATTAATTCTCAGTGCTTTTAAATTGCACTCCATAATCTCATAAGTTAACAAATCAATGGGAAATATAAGAGATTAACTTCATCCATTACATATATTTCATTCTCCAGGTGAATAAGAGGCTTTCAACACCTGAATCTTTTCTCCAAATATATTAGCCTGACTTTCTATACAAATACATGATTTCATAGTAGATGGTTTTAAAGCTGGAATATATTTGCAATCAAACATACATATACATGATATTAAACATTATAATGTAAGTAAAAACATTTCACAGTGGGGGGGGGGTAATTTCTGTCCTCATCTGAACACCCAACAGAACAATTATATCTCATTCTTATGGTATATATATATAATTAAATTCCAACCAGTAACCATCTAAACATTCACAGTAAAATATAGTAATCAATATTTCTCACTGCTGTCAAGGCAACCTTCACACCTTTTAATAGCAAGAATGGAAATCCATTCTTACTAATGGTCCATTGCAACTTGACTACAGAGTATGAAATATTGATACAATGAATGAATTCAGCCTTTCAAAATTCTCACAGCTATCCAATCCATCTTATATAAATATTTTCAGTGATGTGAATGTCTGAAGAGTTGGAAAATGGAGAAGATTGAAGCTTGTCCATTAAAGTTTGGAGTATTTGCTATCTTAATATAAACCGAGCTGTGATTGTGTATGTGTGTGGAAGATAGTGATCTGGACCAACTGATGAGAGCTGGTTCAGCACAAAATACATATATTGGAGATTATTTATCTTTTTCATATGTGGTCATGTGTTTATAAGATGGATTGGATAGCTGTGAGATATTTGGAAATCTGAGTTCAAGACTCTTACAATTGCATTAAGTTTAATATAGACAATATACATATATTTAAGTATTATATATATAAAGATTAAGCACTATAATAGATTCAATCACATTAATTCTCAATGTTGTTAAACTGCACTTTATAATTACATACAAATCCAATGAAAAAGATATCATATGACAACTATATATAAATATGTCCAAAAAAAAGATTTTCACAGGCTGCATATATAAATGACATATCTGTGTTCAGGAATGTATGATTCATAGTACTATAGGATCAATGTTTTGGTTTAACCTAGCTAAAACATTGATACTCTAGTACTATTAATTATGCATGAATAAACCTAGATGTCTCATATATATATATATATATGATAAACGAAACGCGTTATAAATTTTTTAAGTTGCTTTTAGCTTGCATTTTATAATCACTAGATGGAGCTTTACCAATACCTCTTAACAAGCTTTTGTTTACATAAACACCGAAAGAGATAGAATTCAATATCTCTTTCATTGTCTCCACCTCCAGACCAGCTGGTTTCGAGCTAGTTGGCTCACTTCAGTGAAGGGTAGGGAGACTAGAAACTAGATCTAAATACTAACTCTAAAATCAGTATTTATCAAACACGTTTCTACCAGCTTGAAAGCATAAAATTTATCAGACGTGTGATGTCTTCAAATCCAGCTTAACAAACTAGATAGCTATATGGGTCTGAAATCAGTTTAGTTTCAGCATATAGTAAAAGCCTCTGCAATAATATCATTGCAAAAACCTTCAAGGGTACATTTATGATAAACAAAACAAATTATAAATTTCATAACTTGCTTTTAGCTTGCACTTTATGATCACTAGATGGAGCTTACCAATAGCTACTAACAAGCTTTTGTTTACATAAACGCTGAGAGAGATAGAATTCAATGTCTTTTTCATTGTCTCCACCTCCAGATCAGCTTGTTAGGAGCTATTGGTAAAGCTCCATCTAGTGATCATATATATATATATTATGGGACAAACCTTCATTATTCATATGATTTAGGAGTCTATACATCAGAATTTTCTTATCAATAAATGCTAAGATTACAGACCAGTTGCTTTTAAAACTTGAATGCATTAGAAATCATATATACATATATGCTTTTGAACTTTTTAACATGAACTATGCAAAGTAAGGATGCAAGCATCAAAATTATCCCAACAGTTGAGTTATTGTATTCACAGAAAGATTCTGATATTTAAACTGCTACTTTCCCATAAGATACGTATAATGAGAGAAGATATCTTTCTCAATTGGTTCAACAGCTTATAAGACTACAAAGTGCACTTTGGGAGTTCTAAAAATTAAGTACATTAGTTATATACAGATATTATTCTCAAAAATTCATTTTTTCAATTTCTCTAGAAGTCTCTATTAATAAACTTTTCTCAGTTCTGGAAAATTCTTAAGATCAATTTCTTGAGAATTTTAGAAACCAAAAATTAGAACAATGAAAAATTATAAATGGATAAAAATCATTTTGAGAAAAAATATCAAAATTTTAATACAATTCTCAATGTTTTCTACTGCCTCTTTAAGATTGATTGATGCAATAAATTTATATAAAACCAAAATATTTATCTTGCTACTTTTTAAGATATAAAAATATTTTTAAAGGAGTGTCCAACATCTTTTTATTTGAACTAATGTTATCCATCTAACCATCTTATATGCAAAGGATATTTTAAAATAATGATGTAGATTAATTAAAATTTTATAGTTTCGAGCCAGTGTTAAGAATGACAAAAACAGTGAAAGAATCGATGAATGATATGATTAGTTTAAAACAACAGTTGGAAGCTGCAATACTGGGAATTTAAAACATTTATCAACTGATAAAATAACTTCTTTTTTTTATTATTATTATTGGCAAAAGAATTTGATTTATTTAAAGCAATTGAAAAAATGATGTCAAATTTAGAAAATTTAAAATCATCTTTTTTTTTTCATATGTCAAATGCGTTGACCAGGAAGTGAACCGGGCCAGCTGCTTGGAAGGCAGCTATGCTAACTACTAGGCCATCAATGCTTGACATCTTTAACAACAATTAAACTTACATCAACACAAAGCAGAAAAGAATTTTATAATTTCAGCTATATTGTATTAAAAAAGAAACAACTTAGTTTTATTTTTTAGTTGACAGCATCTTCAATAATATTTTGCATATTTTTAAAATCATTTCTACTTGAAGCAATATAAATGATGCTATCTTTTCTGTCTAAACAGTTTTACTGATAAATTTAATAAATTAATTTATAAATGCAATTTATCCACTACGTTGAATACTTTTTAGCAAAAACCTTTTTATTGTACCTATATGTATACACAATCTTACATTTCGACTGTCCTGCAGTCTTCTTCAGAACCACCTATACGCATACACAATCTTATGTTACAATTGTCCTGCAGTCTTCTTCAGAGCCACCTATATGCATACACAATCTTATGTTTCGATTGTCCTGCAATCTTCTTCAGAGCCACCTATATGCATACACAATCTTATGTTTTGATTGTCCTGCAGTCTTCTTCAGAGTCACTGGCTCTGAAGAAGACTGCAGGACAGTTGAAATATAAGATTGTGTATGCATATAAGTACAGTAAAAGATAAGTGTCTCTGAAGAAGATTGCAGAATAGTTAAAACATAAGATTGTGTATGCATATAAGTACAGTAAAAGATAAGTGGCTCTAAAGAAGATTGCAGGACAGTTGAAACATAAGATTGTGTATGCATATAAGTACAGTAAAAGTAAGTGGCTTTGAAAAAGACTGCAGGATAGTCATAAAGTAAGATTGTGTATGCATATATGTACAATAAAAGATTTTTTGCTGAAAAGTGTTCAAAGTAGTGGATAAATTGCACTTATATAAGATATTACAGCAAAAAAGGAAGTGGTGAATTTGGTAAATTAATTTATATTTTTGCATTACGAATTGTATTGCATTTTCATTTTTACATAATTATCTTTGATCACAATATATTTTTAATGATGGAAATTGAGAATGAAACGGTTAAACCAAAGAATTTATATTTTTTATTATTATTATTCTTTCTTTTTTATATTTAAACATTTAAATAGTAATTTTTGAAATTACTATTTGTTATAATTTTCCGAATTGTCAAGAATATAAAATAAAATTCTCAATTTTTTGAAATAGCAATCAGACTGAGAAAAGCATATTTCTAATTATATACTTGCTTCTACTTAATTTTTACCTGTTTGTATTTCTTAAGTGTGAAATGGGTGTTTAATAGGCAGAAGTTATCTCCACTTATTGCAAGAACTTTGCAGTGTTGCACATACTGTGCATACTGGTGAAAAGGTGAAGGTTTCTTCTTCAAACTGCCTGCAATGATATCTCTGGATCAATGTATATAATATAAAACACATAGTTGATCTGTTTGCCACAAACATTTTAAGGTACTAGCAAATCCTGATCATGAGTTATGGCATGAAATGTGACAATGTGTTTTTTACTTTAATATATCTTTTTGGTGGTCCCCCTGCCATCATAAAATCTAGCAAACCAATTAAAAAACATATACAGATTAAATCATTTCAAACTTTTCTGTAACAGCTTTTTCAATTTTTTTCATATGTCATAGCATCGGCGAACCCACAACAACCGTCTGCAACCAACTGCTTTCTTGCAAGGTAGCTGTGCTGTCCTCTCGGCTAACAACGCTTGACAGCTTTTTCAATTTAAAATACAAGTTAATGTTAATCCGTTGTTTAATCATGAGTTAAGTTATGAAACACATCGACACATTCCATATTGCGAATCATGATCTAGAAAAGTTAGTTTCTTAAGTTTTTGTGGTGAATGGTTAAACTGCATTGCTACATAACACCTTATATTCAACAGCATTTCAGATGGCTTGGAGATGGAACCAATCACCATTTCATTTGAATTCACCGTATGTATATATATATATATTTGATTATGAATACATTCTAATTTAAAAACCTACTAAATCATGATATTTATATAAAAACCACAGGCTATTCTATTTAATGGGAAGGTTTAGAATTCAGTGGTAGTCAACCTGGTCCCTACCGCCCACTAGTGGGCGTTCCAGCCTTCATGGTGGGCGATAGGGGTTTTGTCCGACACTGAAGCACTTTCTTTTTTTTAAAATTTAATTGACTTTTTAAAAATTTTTTTAGAGATATTTATTCTGCCAAACATAGCAAAAGTCCAACATAAAGTATTTGGTAAGTAATTATTATTATATGCTTTAGCTTGCTATAACTCTGCTTTATAAATTTTATAAGGTATGTCAAGCATTGGTGGTCAAGAGGTCAGCGATAGCTGCTTTACAAGCAGTTGTCCCGGGTTCGCGGATTCGCTTCCCGGTCGATGCTATGACACATGGGAAATTTTTTTTTTTAAAAGTAAAGTTACTTCCCTACTTTACCGTGGAACCGGGGGCGGTTAGAAAATTTTACTACTAACAGAGATACAAAAGTTGGCGGTAGGTATAAAAAGGTTGATTACCCCTGGTTTAGATGATTAAACTCCAGCTCACTAAAAGAAAGGAGGTTTGGTCTATAAAATATATATATATAATGAGAGAAGTCAGTATAAATCTGTTTCACTGATTTGATTGCTCAACAAATTATGAAGTGCAATGCCGAACTACTGAGAAATAATTTCATTAATCAAAATATATCTTTACGAATTAAGTATATATACATTATGAATAAAGATATAGATATCTTTAATCATAAATATAACATATGCAACAATATCTTTAAAAGATCGTTTAATTGTGATTTTTTAATATTGCAACGAGAATACTACTTTATTTTGAATACATATATATATTTAGACTTGTTTTTTAAAACAAATCAAATGTTATAAAATCGAAATTAAAAGAGTGTTGTACTTACTAAACTAGTTGTTGCTTCTTATTCTCATCCTTTGTTGGGATCTCCCTCATAATTAGATATTAACCTGATGAACAACTCTAGAAGTAAATAAACATGTTTTATTACTTTGCCATTTGATAAACAGCTTTATTTTGTTATAAATTTCTTATTAAATAAATAAATAAATTATAATAATAATAATAATAATAATAATAATAATAATAATAATAATAATAATAATAATAATAATAATAATAATAATAATAATAATAATAATAATTTATTCTATAAAGTAATCATAATAATAAGTTAAAAACAAGCATAAAAAAGCCCCAAACAAGAGTAATCTTATGTATGGAACTTACAATGTAACAATTAAGAATTAAAAAAAACACAACAGTATCAACTAATAAAATGCATAGTAATTAATCAGATATAACATTTACTGCTTAACCAATGACAAAGGCTCTTTTTTGAAAAACACATATGAAATACATTTAGAAAGAATGGGGGAAGTATGGAGGTGTTTATTATATCTATAACATATGAAATACTTTTGACATCTAATGAAAATTCACATATAAACATATTAAATAATATAGAATCAAAATAGTTTCACTATGCTTTATTAGATTCTTTGAAAAAACTTGATAGAGCCAGTTGATATCTATTAGAAAGATGATTATTAAACCACTAAACATCACATGATCACAATTTCTTATGCTTGCTCATAACTGTTATTAAAACAAACAAAACTGTCCATACAGTAGTGCCACTCAGTACAAGCCTGAGTAATCAATGGATGCCAGAAGATTTGTGCATAAAATCCCTACCTAGTGCCTACTCATCCGATATCCTCAGAGTAGTTTCTGGTTTAGCTTTCTTCATCAGTGTTTTAATAACAGTTATGAGCAAGTATAAAAAATGGTGATCATGTGATGTTCAGTGGTTTAATACAAATTGTGCATAATAGGATAGTGGTGGCTATGGTTATTAAAAAAACCCAAAGACATCAAAATGTATGGTACTGAACTGAGTTCAGACCTATATGACTATGTAAGCTAATGAGTTTGGAATAAAAATATTATTGTGTTTTTAATTTTATTCTCATAGTTTTGTGGTTGAGATAAAAGGTGACTGCTGGAGGGTTGCATTAGATCAAAAGATCTAGGTGCAGTGCTCTTAGATCCAAGACTCCTCACTTATGAAAGCCACAAGCTAGAAATTAGCCTGGGGGTATTGGATGAGTAGGCAATAGATAGGGATTTTGTATGCACAAACCTTATGACATCCATTGATCACTCTGGCTTGCACTGAGTGTGACTACTGAATGGAGACTTTTGCCTGTTTAAAGATGACAATTAAGATTAGAAACCTAGTTACAGAAAGTGTTTACAATAAATATCTGATTCTACAAAGATATAAGTGAGCAACATCAAATACACTATGGTTTTTGAAAATATCTTGAACAGAAGAGAGTCGACATCTACCAAAGATAATATGCATAGTCTAATTTATGCAAAAGTTATTACATGTAAACTAATATAACTCTGTGATATGCAGATTGAGCCCACTTTTATTTTAGTTAGGTTGTATATAAGCATTCCATTTGTTGACATGTTACTTTGCAGAGCATAAATTATATATATTAAAATAATTTCAGCACAATCATAAGCTATTCTCAAATAAATTTTGTCCTACTTTTGAGCTATTGCAATTCATAGTATAATTTTGTAAATCATGAAAAAACAGAATATGAGAACAATTATCCCATATGGAGATATTGTAGCAAAAATAATACTGATTACAGACAATATAAATTAAAATAAGAGTTGACTTAGATTGTAAAAGACCCAGAAAGAGACCACATGTGAGATGAATGGATGAAATAAAAAAGTGCACAAAAGTGATGTGGAGAAGAGAGGCTAGAGATCAGAGAAAATGAATTGAGCTTGGAGAGATCTTCATCCTGCAGTGGATTGATAATGGTTGACGACGATGATATTTTAGTATATCCACCAAGAACAAAGATATATAATATGATTTAATCAGAAAAGATTTAACAACAGCAAAAACAATAGCAATAATATATAAAAACTATTAAACACATAAAATTTAATTATTCAGATTTTTATTTTAATGCAATTAGATACTAAGTTTTCTGTTGGTAGTTGAGTAGATTTTAAATAAATTAAATTAGTTTATTTAAACAAAACTGTCACGCCTATTTTGCTGACATCACATATTCTTCTGAGCCATTAATTGCACAATTATTTACTTCATTATTAATTGACAATATTTGATTTATTTATGAATAAACATCAAAATAAACAATTAATATTTGTATTTTTATATTGGACTATTTCCATCATCTAGTATGCATATTGAACGTCTTTAGAAAAATTTAACTTATATTCCAGATACCTTCAACTGTTAGTAATAGCACATCAAACAGGTTAATATATGCACAACGTTTCAAGAGGTATTATTTCCCCCTCTTCTTCAGGTATTGCTGGCCTGACCAGTAACTGTACTAGTATGGGATTCGAACCTGGATCCTTCGATTCTTGATTATTGAATTTTAAGGTCTGTCTAAGGACTACTTCAATAAAAAAAATATATAGGCAGCTTTAGAGAGAACATTTTCTAAGACATTAGAAAATTATAAAAAAACAATCAATTGTAGAAATTTCCCCAATAGTAGGTAAAGTTGAAGACATCCAATTCAGAAAAGTCCTAAAGTCAGACATATAAATTATTACTATGACTAACCAAGAGAAGATAGAAATTCTCTTTGGACAGTGGCCTGGCTTTTAGTTCTATTGACAAGGAACCATAGTAATCATAAAGGTTTTAAATATTTTGATATGATAATATGAAAGAGATTTAACATGGAACATAATATCAATAAGATATCAAACAATACTCTACATACAGTTCTAAAAAATAACCAATACAATTTACTTCATTCATACAGATATTAAGATTTAATTACAATTAAACTATCGTATATATCAACTGATGGGTTTCTATTATTCCAAAGTTTATAATAGTAAATATTTTATATATAGAGATTTGTGATTGTTATAAATAGGCAATTTTTTTATATGTAATTATTAAATTATAATAAGTTTGATTAAACCAATAAACATCATATGACTACCACTTCTTATGCTTGTGTATATCTGTTTTAAAACAGGCAAAACTCACTATACATATTGCCACATAGTTTTGTAGTTAAGTGGAGATAAAAGGTGGTTTCTGGAGGGTTGCATTAGATCCTAAAATCTAGGTGCAGTACTCTCAGATTCAAGGCTCCTCACTGATGAAGGCTACAAGCCAGAAACTAGTCTGGGGATATTGGATGAGTAGGCACTAGATGGGGATTTTATGCACAAGCCTTCTGGCATCCATTGATTACTCTAACTTGCTGTGTGTGGCAGTATGTATAGTGAGTTTTGCCTGTTTTAAGTTTGATTAAAATAAATCCCAAAACAGTATACACTTGTCTAATATTGTCACAAAGTAAATTTTAATATTTCATAAGTTCTAATAAGAATATTGAATTAAGAAATGGATTTAAAGTGAATGATTTATATATTCACATGCTCATTTCTAGACACTTAAGATTGGCTGACAAATCACCATGTGAATTTGGAAATAAGATGGTCTCTCTTATTTCCTTGAAAACTTTATTTTGTGACTGGGGTAGGAATATAATTACAGCTTTATCATCTTGTTTAAAATGATGCTGGTGTGAAGGTTTTTTTACCTTCTATATAGTTATAATAATGCACCAATAACATTTCATTTGTTGTACTTTTTTCCACTTAGTCTTAAACTGAAAAAATATGAAGGTAAAAAACAAAAAGAAAAAAAATGATTTTGTGCATTATGCAGTTAATAATCAACTTCATATGGTCAAAAGATATGAAACATAAGTTTAAAATATACTTATTTGCTCAATAATATCATAATTTATTTCTGGAGAGTGGCCACTTTTATTGTAAGTACAGTATAAAAAATTACACCTTTATAATATGGGCAAAAAAAAAGGTTTAACTATTTATATAATTAAAACTTCAGCAATCAACTATATATTACATTTCTTTGTCAAATTTGTATTTAATTTTACTGCAATTTTGTAAATCAAATAAATTTACAAATAGCAATTTAAAAATAAGTGCAACATTTTGTTAGTTAGGTATTTCAAAAATAAAAAAAACTTTTACAATAGAACATAAACTGTATTCAAAATAATATCTAAAATGTATATTGTTATTGTTGCTGCTGCTGTGGTTGTTGATGCTGCTGTTATTGCTGTTGTTGCTGCTGCTGTGGTTGTTGTTGCTAATGCTGCTGCTGCTGTTGTTGCTGCTGCTGCTATTGTTGTTGCTGTTGCTGCTCTTGTTGCTGTTGCTATTGTTGCTGCTGCTGTGGTTGTTGGTGTTGCTGTTATTGCTGCTGTTGTTGTTGCTAATGTTGCTGCTGTTGCTGCTACAATTGTTGTTGTTGCTGCTATTGTTGTTGCTACTGTGATTGTTGATGGTGCTGCTATTGCTGTTGTTGTTGCTAAAGCTGCTGCTGTTGTTGTTGCTGCTGTTGTTGTTTGTATTACTGCTGCTACTTCTGTTGCTGTTGTTATTATTTTACATTTAAAAGGTACATTGTGGATAGTTCTTTTTTCTTTATATTCTAATTTAATGAATTGTCAATCAGGAAATATTCTCATATTACATAAGAAGCAAAATGGCAGATCATTAATAAAAAAAATATTTTTTTTTAAAACAAAAATTATAGCAACTCAAATATTTTTATACAGTATTCATAGGTTAATAATTTTAAAAAAATATATATTAGTAAAATGTTAATTCATTAATTAACATTTTTTTCCTAATTCAATTATATATTTTGAATTTAAAGTAATGAATTAATCCCCCCCTTCAAGATTCCATTATAATTATTTGTTTTTCATGAAAGTTTTTTTAATTTACAATGACTTTAGAGGCAGAAATTGTCCACACTAATTGGAATAAAGGCATTATAAGACTGTAGACAAATCACAACTATTAAGGATTGAGAATATAAATTCATTCACAGACCAATTAAATCAAACCCATTATTGTAATTTACAAGTCATATTCCTAAAGAATCACTTTTAACAAACTTACAAACAGTGGATATTGGATAAGTAGGCAGTAGATGATAATTTTATGCACAAACCTTTTTGCATCCATTGATTACTCTGGCTTCCACTGAGTGGCACTACTGTATAGAGAGTTTTGCCTTTGTTTTAACAGCTTGTGTAAGCATAGGAAATGGTGTTCATGTAATGCTTATTCTTATTAATAAAGATAATTTTTTTTGTTTATTAATTAATAATGAATTAGGAATCTGATTTAAGAATTATAGTAACATATTCTGACATAGTCAATTCATGAATAATTTTACAATAAAAAAATACATTCATAATACATTGAAATATTTATGTGTAATATAATGCAAATTATAATTTTATAATAAATATCATTAAATTTATAAAAATGGCATATAAAGTATTAAAACACCTTTATTTAAGTAAATATGAAAATAAGATTCAATAGTACTTGTGTTGCATTATTTTCTGAAATTAGCAATTACGTACTCTCTAATGAATCTTCATTTTATACTGAGCTAGATACAAGGCACATTAGTATTTCCTATTATATACTTTAGTTACAGAGGTATAATTTCTAAGAATAAAAGGAAAGATCTTAAACATCAATCATTAGATGCAATTGCTCTATTCAGCAACATTAGTATTTCTAAGTATACTTACTTGGACCAATGAGGTTCAGAGAACTGAGCATTACAAAATGTCAATGAGGAAAATGTGTATTAAAAAAAGACAAAACAGCATTAGATGGCATATGTTCTAACAAGCAGATAAGTAAAAAAGTTATTGTAGAAGGAACTGTAAAATGTGGAAAGAGAACCTTTAAAAAAGAGACCATTTTGAGAAACTTAAAGAAACAATCATTAATAACGTGACAATCACTGATAAAACTATAAAACCAATCTTGAAAAGTGATAGTGATATAATTTAATATAAAATTTTATTTAAATATATATAAATAATTTACCAGATATATATATTTGAAAATGCATTGTTTGATTTGGTACAGTGGTAGAGCTACCAACTTTGGATTGATTCTGGTGCTTATAATTGTGGCACTCAAACTTCTTATGAATTCCCAAGTAATAAAGCTGCAAGAGGTTTCAGAATTAATTCTGATGCTTGAAATTCTAGTGCTTATACTTCTTATGAACTCCCAAATAATAAAGCACCAGGAGGTTCCAGGATTGATTCTGGTACTCACAGTTTTAGTGCTCATACATTTTGTGAAATACCAAGTAATAAAGCATTAGGAGGTTCCAGGATCAGATCAGGTACTCACAGTTTTAGTACTCATACTTCTTATGAACTCCCAAGTAGTAAAGCATCAGGAGGTTCCAGGATTGATTCTGGTGCTCACAGTTCTAGTGCTCATACTTCTTATGAACTCCCAAATAATAAAGCACCAGGAGGTTCCAGGATCGATTCTGGTATTCATAGTTCTAGTACTCATACTTCTTATGAACTCCCAAGTAATAAAGTATTAAGAGGTTCCAGGATCAGATCTGGTGCTCACAGTTTTAGTGCTCATACTTCTTATGAACTCCCAAGTAATAAAGCATCAGGAGGTTCCAGGATCCATTCTGGTGCTTGCAGTTCTAGTGCTCATACTTTTTATGAACTCCCAAGGAATAAAGCATCACTAGGTTGCAGGATCAGATCTGGTGCTCACAGTTCTAGTGCTCATACTTCTTATGAACTTCCAAGTAATAAAGCATTAGGAGGTTCCAGGATTGATTCTGGTGCTTGCAGTTCTAGTGCTCATACTTCTTATGAATTCCCAAGGAATAAAGCATTAAAAGGTTCCAGGATCAGATCCGGTGCACACAGTTTTAATGCTTATATTTCCTATAAACTCCCAAGTAATAAAGCATCAGGAGGTTCCAGGATTGATTCTGGTGCTTGCAGTTCTAATGCTTATACTTCTTATGAACTCCCAAGGAATAAAGTGTCAGGAGGTTCCAGAATTAATTCTGGTGCTTGCAGTTCTAGTGCTTATACTTCTTATGAATTCCCAAGCAATAAAGCATTAGGAGGTTCCAGAATTGATCTGGTGCTCGCAGTTCTAGTGCTCATACATCAGGAGGTTCCAGTCAAAGTTCTAGTGCTCATACTTTTTATGAACTTCTGAGCAATTAAACCACATGTAGGGTTTTTTTAAATGTTTATAATTCAATAAATAGGAATAGTTTTCTATAAAGGAAAGATTAACAATATTATAAATTAACTACTGCTTAGCACTCCTTTCAACTGGGCTGGTCACATTCATAGTACTAGATAAAGTCAGATTTGTGATGACAGAAGTAAGGTTTATTGCATTATGGACTATAATGTATATAATGTTTTCCTATCACAAATGCAATATTGACACACACATATAAAAATATTTGGAATACGTAAATTTTTAAAAAACTTTGATCACATGATAATTAAAATACTTTTTTTAAAACTCATTTTGTTTTTATTTAAATATATTTCATAATAAAAAAAAAAGTACTTAAATTCAATTTTGTGGCAAAATAAAAAATAAATAAGTAAACGCACTTACTTCTGGTACAATGAAGGCTTATAAAGCAAATATGCACTTTTCTCACTAAATTAAAATTTATTATATCTTCTGCTTTACTTTTTTTGCATTCTTATTCATATACCTTATTTTTTTATAAATCTCATATACACTTTAATGCAATTTTTCTATAATTTCTTTTCTAACAGTTTTGACTGTCCTGCAGTCTTTATCAGAGTTTTTTAAGAATGTAATTACTTTTTTATAAATCTCCTCATATATACTTTAATGCAATTTTCATATAATTCCTTTTTTTTTTTTCTATCAGTTTTGATTGTCCCGTAAGCTCTGATGAAGACTAGAGGACAGTTGAAACTGTTAGAAAAATAAAGGAGGAATTATATAAAAATTGCATTAAAGTGTATATAAGGAGATTTATAAAAAAATAATATTTTTTAAAATTAAAATTTATACAACAAATGTAAATACATACAATGGTTACTAGAATCACATCTATTTCAATCACATAAGAAGTAAACAGTTATGTGCTAGCATGAGATGGTGATCATGTGATGTTTAGTGGTTTAATACATAAGAATTAGTTATTAATTTCTTTCACTTATCTTTTCTCTCTCTAATAGTAAAACTGCTTTATACATATTTCTTTAAAAAGTATTCTCTCAGTTGTACGTACTGTAATAATCTTAGGCATGAGCTATAGAAGTAAAATTTGAAAATTGATTAATGGTGATTTCAAAAAAAGAAATAATTTAGCAATGAAATTACAGTAATAGTGATAAAAATCTAAGTGTTAAACATAAAGTCATAAACTGATGGATACCAGTATAAAAATAACAAATGTTACAACAAGTATTAGTGGCTGAATATAATGACAATGAGTATACGATTTTCAGAGGATTACAGTTTTAAGAAAAACATTCAGACATCTATATTGTATTTTGTAAGCTTATTTGCATTTAGTTTTTTTTCTGGGTTCATTTTCATTTTTTTTTACGCTCATGCAAATAATAATGGCAATTTTGAAGTTAAATTATGCTTAAAAATAGAAAACATCTAATTACTAAACACGGAATCACTAAATCAATAAATACTATTGATTAAAATAGCAAATATTATAGGGGTGCTACTATTGATGTAGCAACCAACTTTCCAGAGCATATCAGCTTTGGGTAAAACACCAGGCAACTTTATATTTTATGGGTTTATTTGCATATTGGTTCTTTAGCAATTTATTTACCTTTATTATTGTTTTTAACTCTTTCCATATATACATACATACATACATACATTAATTTTAATCATCAACCAAAAAATAATAATAAAACAAGTTCTGAATTTTCGCATGACTAAATTAATGACATGCATCATTAAAAAATAATAATAACCCAAATTAGAAGGTGAAGAAATAGTGAAAGGGATTTCCAGATTGCGTACTTTAAATTGTAACACCACACAGTAAATTGAAATCTTTATACTAAAGTGGATTACATCCAAATGAAAATGGCATAATTGCTGAGATCACATCACATCATATCATATCTGAAAACACCAAACAGATGTTTGAAAATTTTTTTGCTAAGACTTTTAATATATGTTATTCCTGAAAAGGTGCTTATCGCCATCAAAGTATAGTTTACCAGATTCAGGAAAAGAATTGGATTTCATAGTGTTATAAAGCATAACAAAACTGCCGGTGGTGAAAGAATCATTGTCGAACGTTATATCATAAGAAAAAAATGTTCTGAAAGCAATGTCATGGTAAATTTGATCGGAACATGCATATTTGTGTTTTTGTGATATGTTTGAGTTGGATTTTAATTTCGTTCAAATCTAATTAAATATTATGTATGCAGTTAATCTTATATATACATATTTGAATTAACAAACCAGAGCAGAGGCATAAACATATGTCAGATAAGCTTTAAATTTGTAAAGTTAGCAAAATTTGCTTAATGCCTTTTGACTAATTAATTGAACTAGTCATAGTCACAGCATTGATGGTGTAAAGAAAAGGGTGAAGCTTATTAAAGAGTCAAGAATAAGTAATTAATATATTTGAATGGCAAATTAGTTGTTTAAATTAGCCATTTCTCTGAGATACTGCTTACTAGAATTTTCTGACATTATATTTGAGTTAAACATCTCCATGGATTGTTATTAAAATAAAGAATAGAAATTAAATTATATCCATGTAAACAGAGATAATTATTAACCTAATTAAATTATATCCATGTAAACAGAGATAACTATTAACCTTTGATGCTGTCAAGAAACCATCGATTACTAGTAACTGACAATCCCTAAGGCTAAACAAATTTTCTCATTAACCTATAATAGCTCTTTTGTTGGAGTTTTATTTTTATTATATTTTTGACTTTTTCTAATTAAATGATTGTTTTGGATGATAGCTTTAGTCTATGCAAGAACCAAAACAGTACTTATATTTCAATGTAAGCTGCAATGGCATAACAAATTGTTTTCTAAAAGAAATTAATTTGTTGTATGATCACTGTATAAAATTCTAAAAAAAAAATTAATAATATAATACACAGAGTGTGCAGAAATGAATTAGAAAATCACATTATGTTAATCTTTTTTCATTTTCTCTATTGGTTATTAACAAGTAAAATGTGAATATTGACATCAATATTATTACTACCCAATATGGCTACCAAATAAAATAAAATTTTTGCAATTATTAGTAAAAATAAAATGCAATTGCAATGAAATCAATATTCACTATATTTTGTTTCAAGCCCCTATTCTCTTGCATTCATCATACATCATGTACAATAGCTCATAATTTGCTGATAAGCTTTGACTATAAGAGAATACATATTGCTTAAGGAACTGCAAGTACAAAGTTCTTTTTAATATGCATATATTAGTATAAGGTACATGTATGAATTAAGATTATAGTAGTATAAAATTTGAAAAAAATAATAATGTAGTTATTAATAATAAATTGAAATGTCACATTTACTTATATAAGTAAATAGAGGGATTTGAACTTGGGATTTTTCAGTTTATATTTGTCCTCTACTTCATCTCAAACAACCAACACACATGTTCACATATGTGTGAAAAAGATAGGTGACCCCCCAATGTATGTATTTCATGCAGAACCAGAACTCATCAGTTGGACCAGATCATAATCTTTTACACATGTAATCAATAAATGCTCAGTTTATATTAATATAGCAATTCCCTAAACTTTAGGGCTTTGAGCATTCCATCATTGATTTTTCAATGAAATTAATGATTAAATAGTTGGAAGAGAGAGAGGATTGAAGCCTGTCCATTAAAGTTTAAGAAATTGCTGTCTTAATATAAGCCAAGCTCTGATTGTATATATATATATATGGGAGATTATTATCTGGTCCAACTGCTGAGTGCTGGTTACGCATGAAATATTTATATTGGAGATCATTTATTTTTTACATGTGTTTGGTCATGTGTAACAGTTGTTAGAGATTATGTGGAGAATGAATATAGACTGAAAAATCCTAAGTTCAAATCCCTCTATTTACTTATATAAGAAACATTCAATACACCGAATGAATAGGCTAACCACATTTACTTATATATTTACAGTGTGTTTATTTATTCACTTTTCTTCACTCAAAAAATAAATATAATAACAAACCTAGATGGCTGTCGGTTAGAGCATTACCTTAAAATTCAATTATCAAAATTCTAAGGACCCAGGTTCAAATCCCATGCTAGTTCTGTCACTGGTCAGGCCAGCAACACCTGAAGAAGAGAGGAGAAAAATACCTCTCAAAACATTGTGCATATACTAACCTGTTTGCTATGATATTACTAACATTGTTTGCTGTGATATTACTAACAGTTGAATGCATTTGGAATATTCAACTAAAATTAAACTTTTCTAAAGACATTCAAAACACATATTAGATGATGGAAATAGTCCAACATAAAAATACAACTAGTATATCTTATCTTCATTTTTTCAAATAAAATGAATAGCAAAATATCAAGTTTTCATCACGATTAAATATGGTCTGGAAAATATCTTTTCTTTCTTTTCAATATTTTTTTCCCCAATGGAAATAATATATCTATCTCATTATCTGATTTGTTTTGATGTTTTCAATGTGTACTAAAGAAATGCTATGAATGAATGTGATCCATTTTGGACAATTTTAAGCTGACATGCAGCACTGTCTACACACATGTGCATTTTGTTCCCATTATAATTCAAGGATGAAACAAAAATTTGCAATTAAATTTTGATGCTACAATCTTTGGGGGCTAACTTAATTTCTATTATTGGGGAGCAATATTCATTTCATGAGATCTTCTGCATAGATATAACACAACTCTCAGTTTATCAATGAACATAACATGTAAAAAAATATTTAACATTTTTGTAATGTTTTTAAAAAATAGTATATTTGTGCTTGGGACCCAGATTATCCAACTTATCACCATGGATCATATGTGACTCATAGGTTATAGTTTTCACACCCTGACCTAGTTTACTATATTTAATAACTTAAAATTAAGTTTTATATTTTACAAATATAGTGTATTCTTAAAAGTTTTTTTTTTATGTTACATATTTATTCTTTAAATTTTTTGCTACATTACTGTAACAAATTTAGACAATAGAAACTTTTGTTGTACAAAGATTAAAAAGAAAAAAAAATGTTGCAATAAAAAAAAAAGTAGTATTTAAAAAGATATCAAATTGCAAATTAAAAATTAACATCCTTTGTGTTGTTTTTCCACTTTTGTTTATACATTTTCGAAGGTAATAATGTATGACATTTATAGTCTGCTAAAATAATCTAATATATATATTAAAAAGGTAAACAATCTATTTAGTGTAGCCTAGTAGTTATTTTTAGATTTTTTAAAAATCTATTTATATTCATATTTTAAATTATACATATTATATATAATATTTAAAAAAATACTTTTATAGAATTAATTATTTACTTGATCCTCTATAAATGATTATTGGAGGACCTTTACGTAAATAGTAGACTAGGGAATGCCATTTTTTGTTTTGTTTCTTCTTGTTATTAGTAGCCTATATTTTATTTGCAGGGTATAGCCACTATCCAAATATTGGTTAAGCCTCCTGTACTCTGACAGATTTCTTTGTTCTCATTTGCTATAAGTTTTCAACTCTTATTCTAATATTATACCATTATTAGTTATCAGAATATAATAAATTTGACCTCATTTGATAGATTTTTTTTTAAAAATTAAATAAAATTTAAAAAGTCATATTTAATTTTCAGAATTATTTTAAAAATTACATTTTAATCAAAACAAAGCATTGTTTCACTATTCAACTGCCAGGGGGAGCAGAATGAGTTTGAAAAATGAACATCTTTGTTTCATGTTTGTTTTTAAAATCTCAACGAATCATTATTAATACCTAGTAAATCTATCAACTAATGTATTAAAAGTTTATAACTTTTTAATAAGTTTTACAATACTATATTTTCTAACAGATTTTTAGTGATAATGTTTTCTAGACAGACTGTATTTTTGGGGATCATAAAATCCATAGTAACATTACTTAGCAAAATATAATTTATATTTAAAATAAAACATTTCTGTAGAAAATAAATATGTAATAATATATATTTTGATTTCTAATAATTATCAAATAAAACTTTCCAAAAAATCAAGTTTTTACTCATTCATAATATTCTTTCAAAATAATATCACAAAATTATTTCAAAGTTCAAGACCACCAAGAATACAATAAGCACTCACCATTGTTGAGCTTATCATACTTTGAAAATTCCACTTTTTCGATTATCCTGACATCTTCAGAATTTTTTTGAAATTAAAATATTAGAAAAATGAATTTTAAAGTTGAAAAAAAAAAGTTAGCAAAATCTCTCAATAGAGAGGTAAAAATGCAAATTAAATTTCTAGATTTCTCAGGCAACAGACCCATGCCTGAAAAAAAACATCGGTTAACAAAGAAAACTCTAATCTGTAAGTTTTTTCTTGTTTTCTTTGTTTTTATAATCTTAGTAAAGTTTTCTCCAACTATAAGCCATCATTTATTGTAAAAATAAATAAATAATGTATTTATATAAAAAACTAGTGAAACATAAAACTAATATATATATAAAATAAATCTCATAATAATATATTTAGCGATTAAACCAATACACAAAAATTAAAAAAAAAATCAATAAGTGTTATCAATATAAACATTTCATAAATAATTAAATTAGTAATGAGGCAAATCTAACTTCATAAGAAATTAAATTATAAAACCAGTCTATAGAATTGAATATAGGTAATTGTTACATTTTCAACCAAACTTGAAATCAATGAATGTTTAAGAATTACAATATAAAAATTAATGCATGTAATCTATAAGAAATAAATCCATGAGAAATTAAATTGCAAACATGTATACATGTATGAGAATAATGACATATGTGAATTTCATTAAAAAAATACACAAACAAAAATTTATACTAATGATAAGTAAGTATTAAACACATACAATAATACAAAAAATGTTACAAAATCTATAAGAAAGTAATTGAAGCAACTAAATGTATATAAATTAAATTTTTTTAAAAAAAATACTGTTCATAAATATACATTTTCATCTTAATATTTAATTAGATGATACTTCATACAAATAGAGTCAAAAATGTTTCTTTTTGTTTGTTTATTTGCAACAGCAATCCTACTTTCTATTTTACTACATATTTATAACAATAACTGTATAAAGTATATCCATATAAATAAATAACAAGGCAGAAATGTATGTTTATAATAAAAACTGTATACTTTATACGGCATCCAAATTTTTCATTTTCATCATACAAGTATACATTTTGGGAATTTTCTATGGATTTATTACCACCAATTACTGTCTTATGGATTATGTGGCTTACTTGTTGTATTGTTGTGTTATTAAATATTTACCAATATTCATTTCATTGGTTGGTTTAGTAATTTATTTTATTTTGGAGCTGTATTTGGTCTCATCATTAATTTAATTTTTTATGGAATGCTTATGTTAATCATATTTTTCAGATGTTCACTTTTATTCTGGATAAAAAGCTCAATTGCTTTTTTAAAATGCCTTATAAATCAAAAATCTCATGTAAATTGCTTTCTCAAAATGAATTGTAAATCAAAAATTTCACATAAAAAATAAACATTTATAATGAGTTTCTGTGAGAAAAAAATTTGTTACCTTAAATTCAAACATATAAAAACCCAATTAAAAAATAAATTTTGAATTTGAAAAAAATATAATTAATAAATAAATATTTTATTAAGGATATTATTAATATATTTTAAAAAATATGAACTTGTAGCTAAATATATACAGTTTAAAAACATTTCAGTCTGTGAAATTTTATTTAGAAAAAAATTACTGCTACTGAAATGTTTTTTCATTAATTGTCTACCATTTTGCTTCATGTATAGCCAAGGAATAATGTTTTCTAATTAAAAGAAAATGTGTAGGAAAAAAATAACATAATATATATATATTAAAATATATTTTTGAGGAACTTTACATTTTATTATTAAAGTTTTATCTTTTTATAATATTTAACCAATAAAACTTTGAATTTTTTGCAGCTTTTTTTTTTTTAAAAAGCAACAATTAATGAATTTAATTATTTTAAATAAATGTAATCTAAATTAAATAAAAATTAGATATAAACATGTAATGTACGATTGATTGCTGTAGTTTTAATAATTTAAATGATTACATTTTTTTTTTGTAGTTACTGTATTTTTTGTTTGTGGTAAATTATTTTGATATTAAAAACAAAAATATTAATTTAAAATTGAGCAAATAAATGATATTTTTAATTCACATTTAGTAATTTTTGATTATATAAAGTTGATTATTAAGAGCATAATACACAAAATCATTTTTTCCCTCTTTTTTTTTTCTGAAAATAATTTACATTTATAATGTGTTTTTTCTGCAGTTGGAATGTTTGTACAGATTCTAATTTAAAATTAATTGAATGAATATATTTTACCTAGTGTGCACATTTATTATTAATGGTCTTTTATATTCCATGCAATCAAAATACATTTTTGATTATCCAAATATTAAATTACCCCACATGGCTAAGAAATTCAACACTGCCCTCTGCAAAATAAATATATAAATATATTAGAGTCTGTATTTCATTTTGAGGCTGGCAATTTTGAAATATAGATTCTCATATATTTATATATTTATTTCACAGAGGGTGGTATTGAATTTTTTAGCCATGTGGGGTGATTTAATATTTGGATATCTATGTTAGTTTAGCATTAAGCACTGGGATTATTTTTGATTATATATAGGATTAAATGAAACTGGATTTTTTTTCTTTTGTAACTATTAATGGTGAAATCTTCTTTACTTTGGATATATCACAAAATTAACTAAGTACATTAATTCTATTTTGATTCTATAATTAAAATATACTATATAAAAAATAAAGTATGTGCAGTTACTATCAATTATTTCAAAATAAATAAATAGTTTATTGCTTGGGAATTCGTATGAAGTTCTAGTAAAGAAATTTGGAAAGTGAAATTATGATCTACAGTCCATGTTCTCTAGACTCTGCCTTTCAATCATTATGTTTAACACCACAAGGTGCTGATACTTATTGAAACAATGGCAATGTCTGTTCTATTTTTTACCTCCAGTTTAACTTTTATACATTCAACAGCAAAACACTGAATGATAAGAAAAAAGGTTAAAGGCTAAAATGGCTGACACAAGACTGTTAAAATGCATGAGATATTAAATAAGAGGTGTGAAGATTAAAAGTGGCATGGTCTGGGAAATGATTAACATGGATATATGGTGGAAATGTGACAAATTTTGTAAAATTTAAAAAATCTATCAGAAAATTATAATAATGTTGAAAAAGGTCAAGAGAACATAGGAGAAGGCTTAGTAGAAATTTGCAAAAAAAAAAAAAAAAAAATTGTTCTCCAACTTCAAACTCAGGAAAACAAAAATAAAAAATCACAGTATGCTATAATAATTTTTAATATTTAAATACAAGTATATTATATATACTGAACATTAGATGTAATTATAGGGATTTGAACACAGACTTTCAAGCTGCCTTCAGT
This sequence comes from Epiperipatus broadwayi, assembly GCA_028023455.1. NCBI lineage: Eukaryota > Metazoa > Onychophora > Udeonychophora > Euonychophora > Peripatidae > Epiperipatus > Epiperipatus broadwayi. The sequence continues at coordinate 1,262,772 of JAQFVV010006445.1, forward strand.
TAGCCATTCCATCTTACATATATGTGGGAGATGATGATCTGGACCAACTGATGACTACTGGTTCAGACTAAATATAGATATGGGAGATCATTTAACTTTTTCACATGTATGTATGTGGTCATGTATATCAGTTATATAAGATGGAATGGATTGCTGAAGTCTGTGTTCAAATCCCCTCTAACTACAAATAATAATTTTTGTTTTCATTTGCCTAATAATTTTTTATTAGTAATAAAAAAAAAAGTGTTTCTTTTAAAAATTTATAGAATTTTACTTTTTATTATGCAGAAATAAATGTATCACCTATCTATCGGTATAAATAAATAAAAAAACCCACAGGAAATAAAGTTAATAAATAGAATTTTGTCAACATATTTATTAGAAAGAGATATTTCAAGTCTGTACTGTATATAGTATATTAAATAAATTGAATTATTCCACAATTTAGCTTAGGAAGAACTTTAATCTTTCCCATCATAAACTGGATATATTAAATTAACAAGTTTTTCAATTTCGAGCAAATAAAAGAATCGTTTGATTTATGTCCCATTAAATTTACATTAATAAAATAATCTATCTTTTCTCCCATTATAGACGTGATTAATGTTCAAAATAAGCTTTGATAATTTTTTTGTGCTTGATTTAAAAGAACAATAGTGTTTTAGAAAAGAACATAATTACACCTTTACATGGTTTGAGACTTGGGAGACGCTTTGTGATTAGTATCAAAAGTTTGATAATAAAGGTAATTAAATTTATATAATTTAGTTTCTTGAAGGCATAAAGTAGAATCATTTTTATTGTTGGATAAACTTTTTAAACTATGAACTTTTAAATACTTTCTCTATTTAGCATTGAAATGTTAAATGAGAGGCGAAAACTCATTTACTTGACTAATTATTTAAACTATTATCAAATTAAATTTGCATAATGTTAAATTAGCAATAAAAGTACGTAAACTTTCAAGACGCATTTTTTAATGTACCATTATTAATTTGTTATCATTTTAATAAAACTGGTCTTTCTTGGGATATTTACTAAAAATTTAAGCTTAAAATTAAAAGAATCATATACGTAACACACCAGACACTTTATTTTAAAAGATGATTAAATTTAGAAAAGATATCTTAATTATGGTTTGGAATCTAAAATTCGAAAACTAAGTAAACAATACTTTCATATACTAGTCGTTTTATTGATCACCCTATTGAGCACATAGATCTGTTGGATAATTATAACATCAATTCTTTGGTTATCATACCATTTACCACTTTCTTAAACACTTTATCAATACTCTTTATTTATATCAAAACTAACAGTTTCGACTGCCCTGCAGTCACCATCAGAACTCTTTACAATTCTATTTCTAAAAACCCAACTCGAAACTGTTAGTTTTGATATAAATAAAGAGTATTGATAAAGTGTTTAGGAAAGTAGTAAATGATATGGTATGTTAAAGTAGAAATCAATTCATAGAAAAAGAAAGAAGAAAACAAAGAAGAAAATTCTTTGGTTGGTATTTCATTTAAAGATTTGAAAAAAAATTATACATCCTAACAGACATCCATAGTCAACCCTCCCAATTGCCAAAACTTTAACAAGATTCCAATATATGTGTGTTCCTCAAACATGGCTAAAATTTCAGTTTTAACTTATTACTTAACACAATTCCTAAAAAAAAACTTACCTCATTAACCATTCTAAATTAAATCTGGATCCCACATGTCTTATATAATAATCATCCAGAGGATATGATACTCATTTTTCAATCCTGTCCATACTTCTCATTCTTATGACAATTTATATTTCACAAACAAATAATTAATCTTAAACAATTGCTTGAGAAATATATATATTTTTTTTTATCATTATAATGTCACACTCCTAGGACCATGTGGCTTGAATCAATGCTCTGATAATTTTTGACAATAAAAAATACAATGTTCGTAAAAAAATAATAAACAATGGTATATCTGGTAAAATGAAAATATTGCATGATCACCATTTTTTATGCTTGCTCATAATTGTTATTAAAACAGGCAAAACTCACCATAGAATAGTGCTGCTCTGTGCAAACCAGACTAATTAATGGATTCCAGAAGGCCTGTGCATAAAATCCCTATCTAGTACCTAATATCCTTAGACTAGATAGGGATTCTTTGCACAAGCCTTCTGGCATCCATCAATTACTCTGGTTTTCATGTGATGTTTAGTGGTTTAATACCAATCCTGCCTAATAGGATAGTGGTAGCTATGGTTATTAAAAAACCAAAGACACCAAAATGTATGGGTACTAAACTGAGTTCAAACCTCTATGACTATATAAGCTAATGAGCTTTGATTGAAAATATTATTGTGTTTTCAATTTTAGACTCATAGTTTTGTAGTTAAGTAGAGATAACAGGTGGCTTCTAGAGGGTTGCATTAAATCCTAAGCTCTAGGTGCATTGCTCTTAGATACAAAACTCCTCACTGTTAAAAGCCACAAGCTAGAAACTAGTCTGGGGATATTGGATGAGTAGGCAGTAGATAGGGACTTTATGCACAAGCCTTGCGGCATCAGTTGATTACTCTGGCTTGCAGTTAATGGCACTACTGTATGGAGAGTTTTGACTGTTTTAAAATGAAAATACACACAGAAAAGGTAATTTTTAAATAATATTTAGTTTTATAACTAAATATTATAGCTATAAATATAATTCTATATTATATATAGCATGCTTTCAGTATATTTTTACTATATCATATTCATGGCATATAGTGATGTGATTAAATAATTCTTTATATCAATGTTTAATTAGCTGTTCAGGTATTCAATTTCAATTTAAAATTTAGATTTGAATATTTAAATAGCCCATCTCAAAGAAATGGGAACATTTGCTTCTTTTTTTGTTAATAGAGAAACGGTCACCAGCTATTGCGCATGCTTCTTTAATCTTCGCTTTCTCTGTGTTCACTATCTCTGCTTTTTTCTGTGTGTATTTCCATTTTATCAGATATTACGTTGCTCAGAAAAGAAAAAAATTAGTAACAATTGAATTACAAAAGAAAGATATAATACATATTTATATGTTCTAAAATATTTACCTAAAAGCACCATGAAAAAAATTTGGCAGAAAAATATTTTTTCTAGTTGTGCATTATTTTAGAATGATATAAATTATATTTTCATCTACATAAAACCAAATCGTTTTATCGGTTCTCATCACTAGGAAGCTGTAGATTACATATGTAATTTTTTTTTCCTGTACATAAGTTAACACTTGTACATAATTCGCAATTAATAAAGTTTATTTTATCTGAAGAAAAAAAAGTAAACACTACTAAACAGATCTATTATAACACATCTTTTTGCCTGTCCTTTACTTGTAACCCAATTAAATACTATTTTTAAAAGAGTACTAAAAATAAGTTGCCATCTTAATTAAACTAATAATAGCTAAATTAATCACTCTTATTTTTATTCTCATTCTCTCTCCATTTTATTTCACTTTCATTCACATAAATTATGTTCGCGTAATCTCATTTTCGTCCTTTAATTACATACTCAACATTTCTGACTCCCATCTTTTTGTTTGCTTGTTTTCGAACTTTGTTTTTCTCTCTGACATTAGAATGGCCAAACTTTTTTACAAGTGGCTGATATAATGATAAATTTCGTTTTTATTTTATTGCAGAGATCTAAAATCTGAAGCTCAAATAACTCGAGACTGAGAAAATGAACGTTATTAGATGTTAAAAATATTATAGAAAAACTGAATTGGTGGCCTAGCGGTTAGCATAGCTGCCTTCCAAGAAGCTGGTCCGGGTTCGCTTCCCGGTCAACACATTTGACATATGAAAAATAAAACAATAAAAAGCAAATAGAAATGCAGACAGTAACAGTAATCATCATCATCATCATTGTTAACCATTATCAATCCATTGCAGGATGAAGGGTTCTCCAATTTCAATCCATCTTTTCCGATCTCTAGCCTCTCTTCTCTACAGCACCCTTGCACATTTTCTTATTTCATCCATCCATCTCATATATGGTCTATTTCTGGGTCTTTTAAATCTCTTGGAATCCAGTTTAAGATTTCAATTGACCATCTATTATAATCTCTTCTAGCAATATGTTCAACCACTCCACGTCAGTCTTTTAATTCTTTCAATGATGTCAATAACACATGTTTGTTCTCTTATCTATATATTGAGTTTTTGATCTCTTCTTATTACTCCTAATATCCATCTCTCCATACTTCTTTGAGTCATCTGAAGTCTCTGTATTGTTCTTCTATTAATTGTCCAAGTTTCAGATCCATAAGTAAGAACTGGTAAAACACATTTATTAGTATGGCATATATAGGATACAAAAATTGAAAGAACCCCCCTCCCCCAAATACATGGCAGAAATAAAGGGGATTGTGGAACTCAGGAAATTTGTGATAAAAGTAAGTAATGAATGATAAAGGCATAGGGGCAATGTTAAAAGCATAATGGCCTAAGAGTGAAATGATGAGAGATGAGTACATAGAAATACAAATGTATACAAGCAGACCAATCTCTTCAAGATAAGATAGAATCTAGATTAGTCCATTATTTGAAATGAAGGTGTGATATAATAGTCTGTAATAATAATTTAGGCTGGAAGCCAAATTATATGAACATTTCATCTTATTCACATCATTAAAGTCAAAGCCAAATTCTACTCTAGAAGCAAATGCTATAAAACTTGATAATTATATGGTAAACATTGGTGGTCGAGAGGTCAGCAACAGCTGCTTTACAAGCAGTTGTCCCGGATTAGCGTGATCGCTTCCCTATGTCACATGAAAAAAAAATCTATCATTTAAATTAGGTTTTTAATTCTATTTCTAAAAATGTGATGCCAAATAAAACGTATTTTAAAAAAATGTTTCAAACGATGCCTATTAATTAATTATTTATTATAGCAAAGAATCCCCCCCCCCCTCGAAAAAGAAAAATATATACAAAAAATTTAAGTTCAAACTTATAAACAATGGAAATCAGTTTTTTTACTTCGATGATTTCATTAATCACATGCAATATAAGATTTTTTAAAAGCTAAATAATTTAACAGATTTTGATTAGTAGTTAATTTGAAAACTAAAATCCAACCATCTAATTTTCTTTCCAAATATCCATTTCTTTTAAAATATAGATACATTATTTAATATTTATGTGAATTTGGTGAAATAAAACAAACTTGGGGAGGATGTATGGATTAAGAAATATTATATATATATTTGTAATAACCACTGCTCTAGTTTGCATTACAACTTCTGTAGAAGTTACATGTATATATGTGATGTGATATGGCTACTCCTTTATCAAAATCAGGAATCTTTCATTATGCTCAGAAAAACCTGTTAGCCACATTTTCCTTTTTACATTTCCATATTTTTCTCTATCCTGCTACATCCTATTTCCACAATATTATCTTTGTCCATTCCATGATTTGTATATTTAGATCCCTCTTATCTTTTGCCAAACCGAGCACAAAGACCAAGAAAACACTTTTTGTATAAACAGTTTAAATTTATTCTTCCACAACTTCATTATTTATATCCTTTCTGCTTGTAAGCATGTACATTCAATTTGCAGATACCTAATAATTTCCATGTCTTTCTATATAACTTGCAGACTAAATCACCCATATTTCTTCATTTATGTGTATATTCTCTTGTTGTTAATCATCCTGTTCGAGCCTTAAACAGCTGACTACTTTGCTTGCTATTGTCATATATTAGCTCACACCCAATATTGTTATTACTTCTATATATATTTAGATTCTTTTACTCTCCATACTAGTTCTACATCTCTCCAGCTCCCTATTTTTTTTATTAATGCATCTATTCTTCTATCCCATTCTTTGCCACTATAACATTCAATAATCCTCTTAACACAATCATCCCACCTTTTGTACAAGTATACTGACATAAAGTCTTTATCCAAATTTTTCTCACCCATCTTTTTGCCTGTCCTTTACTCGTAACCCAATTAAATACTATTCTCTTACTATCCATAATGCAATCGACTGAACATTTTCATTTTGCTTTTTGCATCTCTCATATAAAAACTTGACCTTACCATTTCTCCTTGAATTGCCTCCTTTGCCACTATAACATTCAACAATCTTTTTAACACAATCATCCCACCTTTTATACAAGTATACTGACATAAAGTCTTTATCCAAATTTTCTGTATACTATATTACTTTTCTCACCCATTGTTTTGCCTGTCTTTTACTCGTAACCCAATTAAATACTATTTTGACTATTCTCTTACTATCCATAAATTGCAATCAACCCAACATTTTCATTTTGCTTTTTGCATCTCTCATATAAAAACTTGACTTTCCCATTTCTCCTTGAATTGCCTCCTTTGCCATCCATACATTTGCATCTAATATGTCTCTACTTCTCTTTGTACTTTTTCTAAGAAATCTAACACCCCTTTACTAATGTATAATGCATAATACATAAGTTAACTCTGCTACTACTACTCCCTTCCATACAATTCTTGCTACATCATATTTATTATATGAAAACACTGTTAATATCTTTATCAATCCCTTTCTTTTCTTTGCTTTATTTATGTCATGTGATGTATATATATATATATATATATGTTAAGTCTAATATTCTCATGGATAAGTCAATTCAAAATATTATTTCTGGAGCTTTCATGTAATAAAAAATAGCTGACATTTTAGTATAATAACAAGTACTTTCATCAGAGCTTCTTCTTTTTCAAATTATAAGAATGTATGTGGTGAGATTTAAAATCCTTATTTTTTTCCTTTGTTATTTTTTCCTCATTCTTAAATTCTATTGGAATTAAGACTATGAATGAAATGATAAGATGCATTGTGGCTTTTCCTTTTCCAGAGTCAGGAATTTCTCAGCCACAATGGCCAGAGAAAGCTGTTATCCACAATCCCATTACCACAACATAATCTTTGTCAACTCTATGGCCTTTATATCTAAATCCCCTTTATCTTTCCCCAAACCCAGCATAAAAACCAAGAACCCACTTTCTGTACAATCACATTGTTTATATTTATTCTCCCACAACTTTATTATTTGTACCCTTTCTTTTTGCTGACATTTGCATTCAATTAACAGATGCCTAATAAATTCTATACCTTCCTTACATAACTTGCAGACTAATTCATCCATATTTTTTCATTTATGTGAATATTCCCTTCTTCCTAAAGATCCTGTTTGAGCTTTAAACAGTAAACTACTTCCTTTGCTATTACACATATGATGAGATGAAATGCACTGTGGCTTCTCCTTTTTCAGAGTCAGGAATCTCTCAGCTACCATGTCCAGGGAAACCTGTTAGCCACTTTACCTTCCCTTTCCATTCCCATTCTAAATATATCTCATATTCTTCTCTATCTTCCATTCCATTTCCACAACATAATCTAATATATGATATGATACATTGACTCCTCCTTAAATGGAGTCAGGAATCTCTAAACAACTATGCCCAGAGAAACCTGTTAGTCACTTTACCTTCCCTTTACGCTAAGTTTTCCTATAATCTGTTCCATCCCATTTCCACAACATAATCTTTGTCAACTCTATGGCCTTTATATCTAAATCCTTTTATCTTTTCCCAAATGCAGAATAAAAATCAATAACCCACTTTCTGTATAATCACTTTGTTTATATTTATTTTTCAATAACTTCATTATTTGTACCCTTTCTGCTTTCAAGCATTTACATTCAATTATCAAATGTTTAATATTTTCTATGCCTTCCTTACACAATTTGCACACTAAATCACCCATAGTTTTCCATTTACATGTATACTGACATAAATTCTTTGTCCAAATCTTTTGCATACTGCATTACCTTTCTCACCCATCTTATTACCTGCCCTTTAATTGTAACCCAATTAAATATTATTTTAGCTATTCTTTTATTATCCATAAATTGCAACCTACCAAACATTTTCATTTTACTTTTTGCATCTCTCATATAAAAACATGACCATCCCATTTCTCCTTCAATTGCCTCCCTTACTGCCCACACATCTGCATCCAATGCATGTCTTCCTACTTTCCTTATCTACTATTTCTAAATAATCTAATACCCTTTTACTAACACATAACGCATCATTACCATATGTTAATCCTGCTACTGCAACTCCCTTCCATAAAATTTTAGCTACATCATATATATATACTAATGGCGATACAGAGCCTATATTGCAAAGAAAAATAAGCAAATTAAACCCATTATTTACTTAAAGTTATTTTATAGGGTATTTTGAGCTCAGACTTTCACGCCAGCCTCAACTCTCCACACGATCTCATATATACTTGCCCACACATATATAATTAAAGTTATTTTTAAAATTTACAATAAGAAGTAGACCTTAGACTCAAATTATCTTTATAATTCACTTTCGCCAGTTCTTCATATTTAAAAATATAATTTATTACCATCTCACTAATGTCATAATTACTAGTCCTTATTTTATCCAAAATAAATAAATTTGCTTTTTAAAAAAGTTTTTATCCGAAAACAAAAGATGAAAAGTAATCTGACTTCAATTTTTATTTTACGTGTAGCAACTTTCAATAAATTTTATTGGCGGGTAAAAAAAAAGATTTAACATCTTTGCTAATCTATAAATGATAGACAAATCATTTTTTTCTAAAAAATAAAGTTCTATATTAAAAATTAAAAAAAAGGAAAAAAATGAATTTAAATAACTTGTATTAATATTATATGCTAATTTAACAAAGATATATATGTGTGAAAATAGCTGTAAGAACATGATTAATGATTTAAATATAAAAAAGGAATGTGGCTTTATGACTCGGGAGTTGATAGGAAGTTCTAGCTCCAGTCTTGCGAGGGCCATAATCGATTCTGGGACTTCCTGGTCCCAAATCGGATGCTGTACCAACTGCGCAAGGCAATAATTTAAATATAATGCGCTATCATATGACTTTCTCACGTTATTTTAACTGTATCCTGAAGCCATTCACTGAAAGTTCAAATAGCCAATGGATCTCAGATGGCTTAATGCTATATAATCCCCATTTCCAGAACAGTTGTGGCTTTTGCCTTCATCGATGAAAACTGGGATTCAAAGCTGGAACTAATGCATTCAAATATTCAGCAATCTGAATTTGCAACTTTGTTGTTTTTTAAAGAAAAAAAAATCAGGATATATAAAGGAGCAAAAGGTGGCTTTTAGATTCATGAGTGTATTACTTCCAGTTTTGAGTCCTAGTCTTTTCAATAATGGTGACAAAAGCCAGAAATTGACCAGGTGATGGAAATTTTACAATATTCCATCTGATGTCCATTGATTTCTCAACTTATAGTAGATAGCTCTAAAGTAGATTGAAAATAACTATTTTCTTTAACACGTCTTTAACACGATGGAAAAAAAAATACCATTCTTTTTTTGTTATTGTTCTCAAATAAAAAAAAAAAGATCCCATAGCATGCCAACAATCTGAAATATAAATGCATGCTGAGTGAACCTTAAAATGTTTTCAGGTTATAAATAGCTAAGCATTTCATAATGGTCAGCCAAGGGATGTTTAACGATTTTTCTTCAGATAGTAAAAACTCATTTTAATCTAGCCATAATCGGATAAGTATCCTTACAATGACAATAAAAATAAAAAATACTATTATAAGAGGCAGCCCTCATTGCTGGTAAAGAATGTGTCAAGCTTTTAAAGGTAGCTCAATCCAGGTGCATGGTTATCTTTACTCTTTTAACATCATAAAAGAATTTCACACTCACTTTAACAGTCTTTTATGTTCCTATACGTGCTTTGAAGTTTGAATGTGGATGTTCTGATTTTTATAAATAAAGTATAGTTGCAAGTATAGTTTAATTTGATATTTTTTATCAATGATTATATATATATTTATCACAGCAATCTACATCTATATATTTATTTTTATTATATATAAGTAAAAAAATAGTTATCCCATTGTAGGACAAAAATCTCTCAATTCCCCCCCCCCCACACTCCAAAAAACAATGAAACAAAAAGGCAATACTTACTAAGGTTTCCACTTACTGGGTAATAAGGATTTCGTTTTCCAACCCCATTTTATCTTTTAAATAAGAATAATTGGATACCTACTTACTGATCAATAATTGAATGGGTATCGACTAATTTGAAAGGGGGGGGGCTAAAACTACTAGAGCCACAGGTGATAATGCATGACATGTAGATGTACTAAACATTACAAAATGAATTCTTTCCTAATATATATGTGTATGTAGGCATATGTAGCTAATACATGGACGGTAAAACAGTTATTCAAATATAATAAAGAAATAAAATAGTAAATATACAGTTCATGGTATATGAGGATGTGTGCGTGCATGAACAATATGAATATATAAGCTATCAGAAAAATTTTAACACAGGATAGTCATTACAATCAACATCATTATGATCAATGATTATTAATCCACTGCTGAATACAGATCTCTCTAAGCTTAATCCAGTTTCTCTGATCTATAGCTTCTCTTCTCCGCATCACTCCAGTGAACTTTTTTTTTAAATCTCATCTAATCCTTCCGTCTCGCAAGCAGAGTCGTTAGAATCTCTTGGGATCCAGTTTAATACTTCAAGTGGTCAACTATTGTAAAATCTTTAGTTTCATTGCAATCTCTTAAAACTTTCAATGATGTCAGCAATTCTTGCATAGGACGGTATGAGTGCATATATTTATTTTTAACATTAAGACAGATTAGATGATAAAAACGGAAAAAAGAAGAAATTTCTACTTTTAATTAAGAGTATTTGGACGGATATTTTCAAAATAAAACTTTATTTGAAAACCAGGCACTCTTCACAAACCTGGAGGTCAGTTTATATTAAGATAGCAAATCTTCATATATATGTGTGGGAGATGATAATCTGGACCAACTGATGAGTGCTGGTTTAGTACGAAATACGTTTATTGGTGATTATTTATCTTTTCTACATGTGTGTGGTCATGTGTATCAGTTGTATGAGATTGTGTGAAATAATTGAAGGGTGCTTGAAAATTTGTGTTCAAATCCCTAATCCTTAAAATAAAACTTAGAACTTAAAGAAACCTATCGCATGTTAAATTTTTTTGCGTGATCTCATTTTGTATTTAAAAAAACAGGCTAATGGCTTTATTGCTCGGGAATTACGCCAGATTCAATCCTAGGATCTCCCAATGCTTTATGCTTGAGAGTTCGTAAGAAATTCGAGCGCTAGAATCGATCCTAGGACTTCCCGATCCCAATTGGACGTTCTACCGCAGCGCCAAACCGCGCAGAGCATTTTGTACTAAGATGAACTAACAGACAAATATTCAAGATTGGTGTGAGTTTACACTAGAAAAACCCAACAAAAACAAACATATTGTTTATAAAGTAATTTAAGTAATAATTTAAATCCACTTTTTTGATATTCCCAATGGCAAATTATTTTTCCTTAAAAAATAATCAATTTTTTGTTTTTATTAAAAATAAAACAAATGGAAAAATATTCAAGAAAGGTCAGATTTAGTGAATTGTAACTAATAATTTGTTTTTCAATAAAAAACTGATTAAAAAAAGCATTGTCTTCTGAAATTATATTTTATAATATATTATTTAATTTTATTCATTAGCTGCTTTAGGGTATTATTTTAATAAGACACTTCTGATTAATTACATCCTTATTGTTAAAACAATTTTACTAAAACTAATATATTCTTATATTCCCATAAATATTTAATCAAGTATATGTATTTGTAGTTTTTATGAACAATTTTCATCAACTAGTTGAAGTGTTAAATGTTTTTAGAAAAATTCAAACTCTACCCATACTTTACCAAGTACTTTCAACTGGTAGTAACAGCACACATGTAATCACAGAACAAAACAGAGTGCTTGAGTATTATTGTTTTCCTATCTTCTTCAGGTATTGTTACTTGCCTGACCAGTGAATCTATCATGAGAATTGAACATGAGATCTGTAGATTCGTTGGTGTGAATGTAAGATGCTCTAAGCAACTATGGTTTTCTGCCAAAGAATAAAATTAGTAGAAAGATTATATACTTATTTAGCTGAGAAATGTTTTCATATATTATATATTATTATGTTAGATGGACTTGCGAGCTATCATTGGTCTGTGGTCAGATTCTTCATTTTTTTCTCTTTGCTCAATATTTTTATTTCCCAACTGAACAATGGTTCATTAGTTTATATATGATCTCATATTTTAGTCACATATATATATATATATATATTTCTAATCATTTTTGTGTTGCCTTAAGCATTTTTAATGGGATAGCTACTTTCATACATACATGTTCCTCCACATTCACATGATATTTTACAGATGCAATTTTTAATTAGAGGAAATTTGAACACAGACTTTCAGGCTCCTTTCAGATATCCACTCCATCTTATATAACTAATACACATGACCACGTACATGTAAAAAAGATAAATGATCTCCAATATATGAATTTTGTGCACTCATCAGTTGGTCCATATCACCATCTCTCATACAGGGATCAGAGTGACTTAAAATCAACATGGGTATGATAACAATATTGGCATCCACAAGGGCTTCGAACATTCCATCATCATATTTTTAATAATATGGATGGCTGAAGAGTTGGAGAATGGAAAAGTTTGAAGCCTGTCCATTAAAGTTTGAAGATTAACTATTTTAATATAAACTGAACACTGATTATATGTATGGGTGGGAGATGATTATCTGGACCATATGTATATTGGAGATTATTTATCTTTTTCATGTGTATGTGGTCAGGTGTATCAGTTGTGGATAGCTGAAGGTAGCTTAAAAGACTGTGTTCAAATCCCCTCTAATTACATCTAAAGTTCAGTATATACATTATACTTTTATTCAAATATTATAGTTTATCTTGAATTTTGTCCATCCCTCTTATGTGTATTTAAATGGACTTATTAATGTCCTAAATGAGGAGGGGTCAAAGTGACAAAGTCAACATGGGTATGACAATATTGGCATCAACAAGGGCTTTGAGCATTCTATCATCAGATTTTCAATAACATGGATGGTTGAAGAGTTGGAGGGTGGAGTGGATTGAAGCCTGTCCATTAAAGTTTGAAGATTTGCTATCTTAATATAAACCTAGCACTGTTTATATATACATGTTGGAGATGTTTATGTGGACCAACTGATGAGTGCTAGTTCAGCACAAAATGCCTATATTGGAGATTTATCTTTTTTGCATGAATGTGGTCATGTGAATTGGTTATATACTATAAAGTGGATAATTGAATGGAGCTTGCAAGTCTGGATTCAAATCCCCTCTAACTACACCTAGATTTCAGTATGTACATTATACTTGTATTCAAATATTACAAATGCAACTTTTGTTTTTCAGTAGCTGAAGTTTAGCTTTTGCAGAAGTTATGATTTTTCATGTTGTGTTATGGCTTTGGGAAGCTATTCTAATGCTACATTGTTTACAGATTTCTTGTTCAACATCCCTAATTATGTAAAAATATACCATATTACCAATCATTTTTTCCTTTTCATATTTTTTTAGTTATCCATTTAAGGTTTTTTTAATAACAGCTGATGGATGATCATTTTTTTATGAGAATTTGTTTTATGTTGGACTTTTCTTTTTCCTAGTCACTAGCTTTTTAAAATTAACTTCTTTGCTCTATTCCGTAATTATGATAGTATAATTTCACAGTTCTGCTTTTCTGTCATGATAGGATGTGTATTTTTTTTTCTGTATGTGTATGTGAATTTTCTATTAACTGTAGTTATAAACTCATTTATAATTGAGTACTAGAAAAGGTCATAGTTCATATTCAAAACTTTTACATTGCACTAAGCATGCTTAGTGCAATGTAAAAGTTTTGAATATGAACTATGACCTTTTCTTAATACTCAGTTATAAAAAGTTCACAATAATAATTGCAGTTTTGAATTATTATATATTTTAATTGTTTTATTGCATTATATAAAATTAAAAAACAAAGTTTGAGAATTGGGTTTAACAGAGACACGCAACAAAAGACTATATAATAAGCATTAATAGCTTTAAACAAGCTTTTCTGAATATCCCTACTCCCAGATCAGTTTCTAGCTGTGGGCTGTCATCAGTGAGGCACTAGGATAATCAGACATTAGATCTAAAAATACCAGCTCAAGCCCAGCATTTATCTAATAGTTAACTATTAAGTAGAAAATCTGAAAATTTCAGACTTTTATGTCTTCAAATTCAGCTATCTAACTTCAATAGCCATATGGTACTGTATTAAGTTCAGATACACCATATATTAATAACTTTAGCAGTAGTATAACATCATCAAACACTCAAGAGCAAAACTATAAGTGCAAGGAAATCAATACATATATCATGTGATTTAATTTAATAAGGTTGTACTACAAATGTTAATGAGCATTTCTTTTAAAAACAACAGATTAATATCAGAAAACATTCACACATAAAAATACTTAGCAAATACATCTAATTATAACAAAAACATAGAAAGTAAAATTATACTATCACTCTAGTCTAGAGAAAAGCAAAATAAATTTGATATAAAAAGAAACATAAAAAAATGATAAGTACTGTAACCATACACAGCAGGAATAGCAAGCAAACATTTATAAAAAATTTACAAATATCAGAACCACTTTGTGAAAGTATAGTCCTTTATGAGAAATTTTAACCTCTATGAAACATAAGATACTGAAAAACAAGAACTGTAATGTGAAAGAGCACATATCAGGGAAGCTAATGATCCCATTAAAAATGATTGAAAAAACACAACACAATGATTAGAAAACAACAGATTTGTCTAAGGTAGCAGACAATGAATGCATATATCAATAAAGATCTGATTAATTGGGAAAACACAAGAATATTGGGTAAAGGGGGGAAATTCCATGAAGTTGCTCGTATGAGGTTATAGGTCAACTTAATTTGATAATTCATAATGTTTGAAAACTACTTATTGATTACACTCCTACAGATTATTGTCGTTGACAAAATAGACTAATTGGTTACAGAATTGCTTTAAATTCAATATTCACAAATCTAAATGTTATTGTTCTAAAAAGTAGTCAGGCCGGAAACCTCTGAAGAAGAGAGAATTACATCACTTGAAACATTTGTTCTATTCTAACCTGTATATTATTACTGACAATCAAATGTATTTAGAAATGTCAACTGTTTCAAATATTCAATTAGATGATGGAAATTGTCTAACAGATAAGTAAAATATCATCATCATACATCTTTGGACAAACATAAAACAAATACATACATGTAAGAGTCATGTCCTAAGGCTGGTAAAGGTAAATGGGAAATATAGCTATATGATTAGGTGATAACATTAATCATAGACAGAAGAATCTTGATACTTCTAACTATAGTTGAACAGTTTACTCTGTTAATCCAATATTTAAAACTATATCATAAACTTCAATGAATTTTCTCCAAGATTTATACAGCATCACTTCTGGACCAATGCTTGTATTGCATAGTAACACACTTCAGCTATTCATCACAAAAATTTTAACATGCTAGCATGAATAGGTCACAACTTGGAACTGACATATAATAGCATATATTGAATCTTTGTGGATCGTATCTTCAACTGTCTTTCTGCCACCACAATATCTTGAAAATACTCGTGATTCATACTCAATTTGAATCAGTTCAAACATTTCAATAGCAATTTTGCCCACTTTAAAACAAAACATAATATCAATATCATCATAGATAAGGTACAATACATGCTGTCATATTTTATATTGTAAACACTGCTCCAGATGTGCTAGAATCTTAAATTTTTTTGTAGTGAATAGCTAATTTATATCACTATATGGCACATGCATTAATCCAATGATGATAGTACAGACATATTGTATAAGCACTCATACCAGTGCTATTTCTTCACCGGGACAGCATAAACAAGTTTAAAAAATTAAAGGTAAGCTTTAAGCATTCTCCACTGGTGGAAGAAATGACAGAACACAGAAAACTCAGTTGGTTAGAGCATTGCCTTAAATTCAATATTCAAGAATTTAAAGGTGTAAGTTTGATTGTGATGCTAGTATTGTCACTAGTCAGGCCAGCAACACCTGAAGAAGAGCAGAAAATAATACCAGTTGAAACACTGTGTAATCTACTAATGACACATTTGTATTTGAAAAGTTTAATATCACCATCTAAAACATCATCATCACACAGTATTTAGAATTTTACAAACAAAACACTGATATTCATCTGACCAATCCAGATACTTTCCATCCAGATAACAATAGCTATATACCCATTTATTGAACAGTACTTCTGAATGACTAGCTAGTTTGCCTACAGTCTGGCAATGTGGAAAAGAAACTTCCAAGCTCGCTAGTAGTATGAAAGAATTTTTTTCCAAAATATGGTTGATCTCAACTCAAATCTTGCACAGAAGATGAATTGGTTTACCAATAATCCATCATGCAATGTGGTTCGCATAGAAATTGTTAAAGTACAAAAAAAATTAATTCTCAGGCATGGCAAATATGGAATCAACAAACCATCAACTTTAGGGATAATATCTTTTATCAAAAGTTCCTGGACAATTTAACTCTGTGAAATTGACAACCTTGGGAATTAAGAGTTCCTTGATTGACTGAAGACAAAAGTCTGTTTGGTCATTTGAATGCAAATATTTTTAAGTTTCTCACTTCAGCAATTAAATATCTCTTAATCTCCCAAATTAACAATCAAGTAAACAAATCTCACATTAAACCTGCAAAAAATATTCATGCATAAACCTGCAACAAAAATATAAAAGCATAAACATGAAAAAAAAATATTTATGCATAAACCTGCAATAAAAATATGTATGCATAATTTTGCAACAAAAATATTTGTGCATAACCCTGCAATAAAAAATATTCATGCATAAACCTATCATAAAATATTCGTGCATAAATTTGCAATAAAAATATCCATCCATTTTTCCCTATAGAATACTTTAAAATCTGAATGTTAAGTGGTTTTACCTAATTAGTTTTAAAAACTAAGATAAACTTGCCTCAGTAAACAATGAATTGCATAATTTTACAAACATGTTTAAATACTCATAATTTTATTATAGTTTAGAAGTTATTTGAATAAAAATCATTCAATATATATAACCAAGATAAGTTGGTTTTGTGTCACTATTTATTATATGCAATCAAGTTCAGTACTTACAGTGAATATGAATGGTCAACTTTATAAAATGAAATTAATTTAACCAATCAGATCTAAATATAGAATAAGTACCTTACACTGGTTGCACTCTCTTCTCCTTTGGAGTTAGATCCTAATTTCTTCTCATTTAGAGAAGACAATAATCTAATTTTTCTTTCATTTTACAAATAATTGTCAAACACATTTCTTTTAAAGCTATTGAGACATTACCATATTTCAGGGGTGGGAAAATAGTGGGCCAAGGGCCACATGCGGCCCACCAAGACAACCAGAAAAATCTGCCTTGAACTGAGATTTCCTTCCCATGTGTGACCGAAGATTCATCTTGTATTTTCCATTAGGGTGCATCAATACACATGCACAGTGTAGATACAATATGCAGTGCTTTGCCAGTTGATCTGGTTAATTTCAATTTTGTCTTTGCATTAGCAAATATATACATTTCCAACTTTAGTAAAACCATGAACTCTCCAAAAAAATGTAAAATCAGTGATAAATGTCATGTGCTTAATAAAGAATGGACAAACAAATATTTCTTTTGTAACACAGGGAATAAAGCAGTGTGTTTATTGTGTCATGAAAAAAAGGTACGGCCCTCTGCTAACCTTCGCTTCCACAAAGTAACCCTCGATGTGGCTCTCTGCCAACCTCTGTGGCCCCCCGAGCCAAGACAATTGCCCACTCCTGCCATATTTTATGCAAGACACTTTATTACTAAGTTATACTATTTTCAAGTAAGACCAAGTAATCTCTACAAAGTATATAAATAAAAGATTAAAAACCTTCTAGCTAATTATCAAATATTCAAGGTTTGAGTAAATATTTGAATTTATTTGCAAGACACTGTAATATTCTTCAAAAAAATAGATATAGAATTGCTATTTCTAAAACTAAAAATCACAATTGCCCATTCCAGTAACAATCAGATATTGGTCAGCAAATGGGTATTTAGCTCAAACTTAGTAATCTGCTTGATCAGGTGTTAATGCTTTGCTGCTGTTCACTATAGGGAGAGACATCATATTTCTACTGAATCCAAACCATTGGTTTATTTTATTTTTATGTTTTGAATTTAAAAATGGTATTGGATATGTACCAATTGGTGATTATACTAATAACAAAAGATTAATTACGTGTAATTAATTTAAGCATTGGTTGATATTTTTCAATAATTATATAAAAATTAACTACATCATCAGAGACTATCTTAAAGAACATGTAAACATATTTAAGTATCATTAAGAAATGCTAATATAAAAACTGCTTAAAGTTTACTATTGTTTAATTAAGACAAAGATTTAAAAACTTGTTATTAGTTGGAATTAACAAAAATTCAATATTTTGTATACTTATTATTAGAAACCACTTGTAGATAATATGGTAAATCAGAAATCCAGTGCATATGAGTAACTGGACAATTGTATTGTCTTTGTTATCATAAAGAGATGATTTCTAGCATGATAGGCTCATGATAACCAGACTCTATAGCTACTTAAGTGCTAAAACAGCAAAGCTCCCTTTGATGAATAATTAATTACCTTATTGTACAAGATAATAGATGTGTTTGATTGTGCACTGCTTACCTGTCACCTGAGTTCAGCATTTGATATATATATATATATATTAAAAGGAGGTTGCCTTGACAACAGTTTGAAATTGTTGATTGTTAATGATATTGAGATTGTCCAAGTGTTGACTGGTTTTTAATGATATATATTTATAATATCCTAACATTATTTTCATTCTCTATAGATATTTATAGAAATTAACTATTTTACATATGTCATTATTTGTTGAAAAATCAACCTTAATCTTTTATAAAGCAAAATATTTCTGTCAGTCAAACTTGACATCATCAACTGTTTGGGAAAACAGTTGAAATTATTTTAAACATAGCAATCCAATTTCTATTTAAATAGACTGACAATACTCAATTTGATATTCAAGTTTGAACTTGAATTTTAACAGTAATTTAAAATCTCATAAGTGATAATATGTGTATAGGCATTCTAATAATATAAGCTTTTATTATTTTATAATGTAACCATGAATATGAGAAGCTAGATTAATTATGGAAGAGGGTGGCAAACCATAGCAAAACTATTACCAATAGTGATCAAATATGTCAATGGCTTATTTCTAATACTGTCTGAATCTGTTTTCCAAAAGAGAATTTAGCATGTATAAATAGTTTTAACTGCAGCCAAAAACTATTATTAATAGTTTGATGTTACATTACTCTCTCTATATATATATTTTCTACAACACGTTTTTTTCATATCTGCACTCCAATGTGTAATATATAGGGGTTTCACACAACCCTCAACTATCCACACTATCTCATACTGCTGACACACTTGATCACACATATGTTGAAAAGATAAATAATCACCAATATAAGTATTTTGTGCTAAACCAGCACTCATCAGTTGGTCCAGATTATCATCTCCACATATGCTCAGTTTATAATAAGATAGCCAATCTTCATACTTTAATAGTCAGGCTTCAATCCATTCCACCCCACAACTCTTCAGCTGTCCATTTCATTGAAAATCTGATGATGGAACACTCAAAGCCCTCATTGGTGCCAACCTTCTCATCCTACCGCTTATTCTATATAGTTTATGTTTGAAACTGAGGCAAAGCAAATGACAAAGAATTCATAGTAATAATAAATGCTTACGATATATTAAAATGGTTTTTAAAAAAGAAAAATCATAAAAAATAATTTAATACAAACTTTTGAAAGAGTAAAAAAGATAAAACTGAAAATATCAAAAATAATGAATAGAGATGGGGTTGGAGAAGTATCTGTAGAAATAAGTGCATAGATATTCAAGCAAAGCAACTCACCAATTTAATCATCAGTCAAGTAATTCAGATATATAGCTCTTCTTAGTTAGAAGATAGATAAACAAGGTGGGAAAACACTCACCCTCTCATGGATGAATAATGCATGATATTTTATTATTTCTGTTATGGGACTATTGGAAAGGCTTTATTTTGATTGGTCTATTTTATTCGTTTTACTCATTTAATAAGTATAGGATCAGTAATATTTAAATGCCACAGCCAATTATGAATATCGTCTATTGATTAGCTTAAATAAAGTGTCATTTATTTATATATTATTATTATAAGTTCTTTGAATATTTAAAACAAAACAAAAAAATTAAGGCAAAAAAATAAAACATTTCAAGACCAAATAATAGCTTCTGGGCCTTTAAAAAATATTATCTTAAAAAGACAATCACAACTGTTGCTACCAGTCTCTATTCACATTTACTCAAGTTCAAAAAAACAATAATACAAATTTAAAATTCACATAATTATTTTTTATATTTGAGAAAAAGTTATTTTAGCAGCAACAACAACAACAACAAAAAAACACACGAATTTGATAATGACATAAATATCAAACTGAAATACTTTCGCAAAGTACAGATTTTTTTGTCTAATAATAAAAATAGAAGGAAATTATTAAAATCAGTTCTGACCATTTACATATCGCTTTACAAAATGAAGGTCATGACGTAATAATGGGCTGTAAAATCTAATTTAATAGGTTGTAAAAGTTCCCATAATGCTTAGAAATAACATAAATCAGCTTACATAACGTTGGATGGTTTGCGTTAGCTCAGCAACAAAAAAAAAGCACACGAATTTGATAATGACATAAATATCAAAGTGAAATATTTTCGCAAAGTACAGATTTTTTTGTCTAATAATAAAAATAGAAGGAAATTATTAAAATCTGTTCTGACCATTTATGTACTGCTTTACAAAATGAAGGTCATGACGCAATAATGGGCTGTAAAATCTAATTTGGTAGGTTGTAAAAGTTCCTATGATGCTTAGAAATGACACAAATCAGCTTAAAAAACGTTGGATGGTTTGCATTAGCTCAACAGTGAAAGTAGCAAGCTAAACAGCTAAAGTTTCTTTTGTCGATCCCCAGTAGAGGATTATGATAAAAAAAATTCCAGTTTGAAACTGATCACATGATTATCAGGTTTTTAATAAAAATAAATAGGCACACTCACTAAAAAAAAAAATTGGTACTTGTGAGTTTTCAAGTAAACCAAGATGGCAGCCCGTATTTTTGATAAATCTACAGTTGGGGGGGGGGGGGCGCTCACAAATTTTTTTTACAAAAAAAAAGGCCCGCTAGAAAATGCGGTATTTAATACTTTCATTTTATTACTGTTTGTTTTAAAAAACAAATCATTGTTGAAAAATTTTCTTTTTTTATGGAATATCTTATTAACAGAAAAATGAAAAATATATATAAATACAATATTTACACTTTATTCATGTTGGCGATATGCAATCATATCGTAACCATTAACGCAGACTTTTCGGGAAGGCACGATCCCATACTTTTGGAAATAGTCTTATGCATCAAGTTCTGTGGTAGGAAAGTCACAAATTTTTTTTATTATGACAATATACCAAAAAAAAAAAAAAAAATGCTGACAAAAAGAAACACTGAATTGAACCAAAGTACAACAATATTAAGAGCATCTTGTCACTTTCCACATTATGATCGGAATAAAAAAAATGAAACAAAGTTTCTTAATCAGAATTTATTCCTTTTTTTTAAATTTAACAATCGATTTATTCATTTTGTTTTAATTTAACAACTGACACATCTTCGGTAGATTACAGACTTCCAAACTGTATATTTATCAAAAATACAGGCTGCCATCTTGGTTTATTTGAAAACTCACCAGTACTAAAAAATTAAATTAAAAATAAGAAGAAATCCTAGATTTAAGAAAAAATAAACTACAAATAAACAAAAGTTAAGTGTGATAGGAGAGTGGCAGAATCTGGAACTCAGGGTCTATCTACCATTACCAGTGCGGCCCTGTGTCTACTAATGATTGGACTTCTTAATGCACTCCTAAATAATAAAACATTCATCATTCTTGCTGGATGTAGTGGCATAATTCTTAATCTAGCTATTTAAATGGAAAATAAAGTACTTTCCTTAAAGTAGGAGTCTCACCTAAGCCAATCCGACTTTTTCATACTTGCTCCATGGTTAATCATTAGGTCATTGCATGGAAACTTGTAATTGGCTATGGAAGAAAAAGCAAAAGTTCCAATAATGTGTCAATGGTAGCCATTTACATTTTCAAGCAGGAAAAATGCATCTTTGAATATTCTTTTATTAATAACTTGCCAATATTTATTTTCATTTTTCTTTACCTGGATAATTTGGTGCAGTGATAGAATAGGAGATTCTGGAGATTAAGGTCCTTGAATCACCCCCAATTCTGTCTGTTCTGATGCCCAAACTTCTTATGAACTTTCAATCAATAAAGTCATATGATAGTTTTTTATTTTAATGTAAGAATGAGGAAACCTTATTGGGTAATTCAAGGGTTAGTGAAAAGTCTAAAAGTGTTTTGAGTGATTTAACATGTTGGTAGAATGATGGTGTCTGAAAACTAAAGATTTCCAGATCAAAGTTCAAGCTATCACTTCTCGCTCAAAGTCACATGACCTCTTGAACGAAGAACCATCTGATTAAATTTGCTTTGTGTTCAGAGTAGTGAAAAAGTAATAAACTAGAAGGTAAACATTTCTGGATCTAAGTTCAATCCCATTTGTGGTCTTTGAATATCACATAACCTTTTGAGTGTCCAAGCCTAAAAGTATACATAAGATTCAAATCTTTGATCTGGCAGAAAACAAAATAAAAAATAAATACTTACTTATAATGAACTTTAGAAAACTTAGAAAAGAAGATATAAACTTGGGTAATAAAATTGTTTTTCCTCACCCATTTATACATTAAATATTAAAAAATATCAGTACATATATATATATATACAAATCGATGTCTGTATTTCTTCAAAATAATACGTAACTCTATAAATAAATATTTGAAAATACAGTAATTAAAAGTCAATAAAAATTATAAGTATAACTATAACTTAGAAGTGCTTTCACTACGTTGTAGCTTTGTCAACTATCACATTTAAAATGTCAACTTTTCCATAATTCAATGTTAACTTTCCCATAATTCTGTTATCTTAACGTTTGCTGCTTGCCGATTAATTAAATTTTGCTTGTATTTATATATTAACATCGCCTCTTTAATTTTTCTTTTATTGTTATATCTTTCAGTTTCCAATATTTTTATATTGTTATAATCAAAATCAAAAACATATATACATGATTTATTATGGTCATAAAAAACAGAAGCTGATAAATTCTCACTATTTTTAAAATTTTGTTTCGTATTTTGAACTCTTTTAAACATTAATACGTGCTCTTTTGTTCTTTTTTCCAATGTGCACCTCGATTCACCTATATATCCACTACCATACAATTTTTATTTGTCAATAAAGTTTTATCTTTTGAATTGTTTATTAATTTATTCAATGCAGGTGGTGCATAAAATGCTATATCGCATATTCCTTTATAAATTTTCTTAATGAAATGTGCCTGTTGATTCAATATATATGGTATTGATATCCACAATTTTTTATCAGAAAAATTAACATTATTATTAATATTTTTATATTTAGAAGTAAAATTTTTAACAGTATAATATACACAATCATAATTGTATCCAACGATTAACAACTCATTACAATAAACTTCAATATTTTTAGTTTTATCTGATGCATATTTACAAAGGTTGTCATTTCTAAATAAAAAGGACTTCAAACCTACCATTTTATGTGACATTGGTACTTTTGATTCATATGGAATATATCCTCTTTTTGCTATTGGTTTAAGAGTCATATAGTAATCCAGCTTATCCTTATTTCTAGAAATCTTGAGATCTAAAAATTGAACACTCATTGAATTTACATCTGTTTTAATCCACTTTAAACCCTTATATTATTTAATTCATTAAACAAATCATTAATAGCATTTGGCTTTCCACAGACAAAAACATCATCAACATATCGACTGTATAAAATAATATCTTTCTGATAATGATCCTTTTTTAAAATATTTTATTCATATGTAGATATAACAAAATTACATATTTGGGCAACTGTAGGAAGCCCCATCGGCCACCCATTATTCATTTTATAAAATTCGTGCTTAAAAATTGAATAAATGTTTCTATCAATAAAGCTTAATGTTTCAACAATAAATTTTATTATTTTAACGTTAACATTTTTTAACTTTAATGTATTATCAATTAATTCAATAGAAGTCATTCTGTCAATTGATCCGTACATTTCATTTACATCAAAGGTACAAATTACATCATAATTATTAATAACAACATTATTAATTTTACCAACGAAATCAAATGATGAACGTATTGTAAACAAACCAAAACCAAGAATTTCCTGTAACATTTTCTCAATTAATTTACACGTTTCATAATAAAATGCACCCCCAAAATCAATCATTAATCGTAATGGTTCTTTTTCTTTATATATATGTAATATCAGTTCTCTGTAATTATTATTTATATACGAATGTATCAGAAAACAAAGAATACATAGAGGCTAAACTTTCCATTCAGTAGCACAATTCAATGCAAGCCAGAGTAAACAGCTTGTGTAAGTATAAAGAGTGGCGACCATGTGATGTTTAATGGTTTAAAAGAAAGAATAAAAAATATATTAAAAGAAATAAAATTGGACATAATTAAAACACACAAATTTAGAATTTAAGACTATTTAAAGTTAAAAATAAAGCACATTTTAATGTGAAAAAATAATTCAAATGTAGCAGCTATTGGCAAGAAAAATGAAAGTGAACAAGCATATAATAGATTAATGAAAATTAACTTTCAATTCTGAAAATAGGAGCAGACATCTTTAAAAGCATTGGAAAAGTTAACAACTCTCTGAAGAAAAGTATTCAATACACGAATATCAGCATGCATATTAACTATAAGTAAGTCATTTACTGTAAGAATAAATTTTCAGATGTGAAAACTGTTATAAAGTAATCAATTCAAAATTTATAAGCAAAACTCTCTTTTGATTCTGCCCATCTTTGTCTCAACATCAATAAATGCAAAAAAAAACAAACAGCAGCAGCAGCTCATCATCATCAACCATTATCAATCCACTGCAGGATAAATGTCTCTCCAAGTTCAATTCATATTCTCTGATCTTTACCTTCTCTTCTCCACATCACCCCTGCACACTTTTTTTATTTCATCCATCCATCCATCTCACATGTTGCATCTTTCTGGGTCTTTTACAATCTCTTGGAATCCAGTCTAAGATTTCAATTAACTATCTATTATCATCTCTTCTAGCAATATGTCCAGTTCAACTCCACTTCAGTCTTTTAACATCAGCAGCTATTTGGTAATATATTAAGTAAACCAGTAGGTGTTAGATGATAAAAGAGTAATATGATGTGATGTATTGTGGCTTCTTCTTAAACGAAGTCAAGAATATCTCAGCAATTATGCCCAGATAAACCTGTTAGCCACTTTATTTTCCATTCCCCACTCTAAATTTTCCCATATTCTGCTCCATCCCATTTCCACAACATAATCTTTGTCAACTCTATAACCCTTGTATCTAAATCCCCTTTATCTTTTCCCAAACCCAGCATAAAAACCAACAATTCACTTTCTGTATAATCACTTTTTTCATATTTATTCTTCCATAACTTCATTATATGTACCCTTTCCGTTTTTAAGCATTTACATTCAATTAACAAATGCCTAATATTTTCTATTCCTTCCTTACATAACTTACAAAATAAATCACCCATATTTTTCCATTTACATGTATATTCTCTTGTAGCTAGAGATCCCATTCGAGCCTTAAATAATAAACTACTTTCCTTACTATTATCATATATTAACTCACACCTAATATTCTATTTATTTCTATATATAATTAAACTCTTTTTACTCTTCATACTATTTCTCCATCTCTCTAACTCCCTATTCTTTATTATTAAATCTATTCTTTTATCCCATACCTTACTACTACAACACTCAACAATTCTTTTAAAACAATCATTCCATCTTTTGTACAAGTATACTGATATAAATTCTTTATCCAAATCTTTTGCATACAGCATTACCTTTCTCCCCCATCTTGTTACCTGCCCTTTACTTATAACCCAATTAAATACTATTTTGGCTATTCTTTTATTATCCATAAACTGCAATCTACCAAACATTTTCATTTTACTTTTTGCATCTCTCATATGAAAACTTGACCATCCCATTTCTCCTTGAATTGCCTCCCTTGCTGTCCATACATCTGCATCCAATGCATGTCTTCATAATTCCCTTTGAACTTTTTCTAAGTAATTTAATACCTCTTTACTAACATGTAATGCATCATTACCACATGTTAACCCTGCTACTGCATGTGATGTGATGTATTTTGGCTTCTCCTTAAACGAAGTCAAGAATATCTCGGCAATTATGCCCAGATAAACCTGTTAGCCACTTTATTTTCTATTCCCCACTCTAAGTCTTCCCATAATCTGCCCATCCCATTTCCACAACATAATCTTTGTCAAATCTATGGCCTTTATATCTAAATCCCCCTTATCTTTCTGCAAAACCAGCATAAAAACCAATAACTCACTTTCTGTATAATCACTTTGTTCATATCTATTCTCCCATAACTTCATTATCTATACAACTCCTTTCCATACAGTAGTGCCACCTAGTAAAAGCTTTAGTAGGCAATGAATTGCTCCTGTTTTATCAACTTGTGTAAGCATAAGAAATGGTGATCATTGTTTTAGATGTTAAGTGGCAAACTATATTTTTTCCTAGATCTCTTTATGTATATATACTTTTTAGATATTAGATTTACTTCCTGTTTATTTACTTTTATTAATTTTAATAAAGATTCATAACACTGAAAACCAGTTTTATCTTTAAAATTTGAATTGTAACTAATCTATTCATTCAGTATACTGAATGTTTACTATAGTAAATACAAGGATTTCAACCTAGTATTTTCAGTTTATAGTCATCCGCCTCTCCATTATGATCTGGCTCAACTATTGAGTGCTGGTTCTATATAAAATATGTATATTGTGGATTATTTACCTTTTTCACATGTGTGTGGTCATGTGTATCAGTTGAGTGACATGGAGTGGAGGATAAACATAGACTGAAAATACTAATCCCTCTATTTAAAATTTGAATTGATTATTTTTAAAAAAACCGTTAAGTTTGAAAATTCAGTAAAACAATTAGTTATAATCTTCATCATTTTCAATCATTATCAGCCCACTGCAGGATGACAGTCTCTCTATGTTCAATCCATCTTCCTCGATCTTTAGTCTCTCTTCTCCATATAACCCAGCATACTTTCGTATTTCATTTAACCATCTCACATGTGGTCCCTTTCTAGGTCTTTTATAATTTTTTGGAATCCAGTTTAAGATTTCAAGTGTCCATCTATTATCATCATTTCTAGCAATATGTCCAACCAAGTACCACTTTAGCCTCTTAATTTTTTTCAAAGATGTCAGTAACATCTATTTATTCAATCCTTCTTATTACTCCTAATACATTTCTCCATACTTTGTTGAATGGTCTGAAGTCTGTATTGGTTTTCTGTTAAGGGTCGACATCTCAGATCCATAAGTAAGAACTGGAAAAATACATTTATTAAAAATCTTTCTTTTCAAATGCATAGGCATATTTCCTTTTAATATTAAGTTAATTCTATCAAAAATACCCCAAGTTTAATTCTATGATTAATTTCATCCATTAGGTTTCCATTTGTATTAATAATTTGACCAAGGTAATTGTAATAGTTAACCTCTTCTAATTCATCATTACCAAACTCTATTTTCTTCTGTTAAGAAAATCCATTTTAAACATTATCTTTCTTTTTAGCATTTATCCTTAATCCCACTTTTTTATTTTTATCTGATAACTCTTGCAATGTTTCCTGAAAGTTTGAAGCATTATTTATATAAAAAAATATTATCTGCAAAATCTAGATGGCTTAAATAATCTTCATTAACTTTTAATCTTTTAACTTCCTATTTTAATCCTCAAAATACATCTTGTCCAAACTGCTGTAAAAGTTTTGTAGATATGGAGTCACCTTGTCATACAATATTCTCAATGTTAATCTTTTTAGGATGACTATGTACATTAATTATTATATTATATTTTATATTTACAGTTAATATTTTGATTTCATAAGTCATTATATTTTATTAAGATTGTACTTAATTTCAATAGTTTGGGATAACTCTATTCACTGCAATTTTAAGATATTCAGTATAACTATTTTTATAAGATAATATGAAGATTGATTATCTTAATATAAGCTGAGCAATGAATGTATATATGTGGCGAGATGATAATCTGGACCAATTGATGAGTGCTGGCTTAGCACAAAATATGTATATTGGTGATTGTTTGTCTTTTCGACATGTGTGTGATCAAGGGTGTCAGCAGTATGAGATAGACCATTAAGCATCACATGATCACCATCTCTTATACTAGCACATAATTGTTTATAAACAAGGCGAAACTCTCCATACAGTAGTGCCACCCTTACTCTGGTTGGCCCAGGGTGGCACTACTGTATGGAGAGTTTTGCCTTGTTTATCAGTATGAGATAGCATGGATAGTTGAGGGTCATGTGAAAGTTTGAGTTCAAACCCCTTATATATTACATATTGTAGTGCAGGTATGAATAAGTCTGTATTGTAGAAAAAATATTCATATATTTAAATACATGGGAGAATTTTGCAAACATTGTCAGTAAGTATTTCATACAAATACCTTCAAAAGGTAATCAGCTGACTTTACCTAACCAATAGAAAAGAAGAAACTGTTTACATGAAATGACTCATATGTAATCTCAAGTAAGTAGTAAGTAAATTATCATGTAAGCTAATATTGAATTCTGACAATAATACTTTTAAAGGTTTATAAACACTACAGTGGCTGCCTATAAAATTTTTAAGCAGGGGTGATTATTATAGTATCATTTACAAAAAGTATGCAAAAAACAAAAACAAAAGAGCATTTCTAATTTCAAAACCACACAACTACTTTATTTTTCCTTACCAATGTTTGTTAAAAGATCTAACGTATTACTGTTTGAAAAACAATAATATTTGGAGTAGATCAACTTTTACTTTTAATTTCAATTTTTTCACATAATAATAATTGGGAAAATATAATTCTTTTATATATTCAACACTTACTAAAAAACATTTTATTGCTCATTCTAAGCAAAAACAACAGTTTATTCACTCTGAAGAGAAATCAGAATAGATAAACCTACCACGCTCAAATAACTATTGACACTGCAGCACTGAGCAGCTCCAATAGCATTAATTACACATATTGGTAAAAGCAAGTGAATCTCAGTGAACCTTGCTGACATTCACCAAGTACAATGTTTCTGGCACTTCCATAATTAGCAATATCTTTGAATAGAATCTTAATCATTGCTTAAAATAATTTTTAAAAGATTAAATTATATTTTCAAGCACAAATTTAATAATAATTTTTTTCTGGGGGTGCTGTGTTGCTGCAGTGCTTATAGACCAACTGCCACTGAAATACTTATACTTTTGATATAATAAAGTCAGTTGCATAAAAATAAATTGCACAGATACAAAATATTTCATATACCAAAGCGTGGCAGACAAGGACATACCAAATCAGCATAAATAACAAAAATGCTAGATGCAAATAGTTATCAGTCTCAACAATCAACAACGCATAAACATAAAAGAAAAAGAGCAAAAGCTAATTTAGCAATAGAATGTGCTCAATAACCACCAAAGTAGTATTTAAACAGATAAATAAAAAATTAGTGATTCTATAAATACTAGTGCTTGAAAGATCAGGTGATATTTAAGCCCCTAAGTTGTAGGTTAAGAACAACAGTTCCATTCGATTGTCTAAATTGACACTTTACTCAGCTGAAAATTGATTCTGTAGTTCTACTGTTTCAAACAGCACAGTTAGCAGATTAATTATGGTAAGCAAGAATTAAGTTCAGTTGGATGAGAGAATAATAAACTAATAATACCAATAAGAAACATTAATAACAAAAACAGTGGAGTTGAGAAACTTGCAATACTCGATGGGAAAAATTAAGAAAGATGAAAACAATGAATATGTGACAAAAATATTAAAAAGCAATCCATAATTGATTTTACAATATTAATAAGTCCTTTAGGTCACCAAGATGTATATATGTGTATATATATTATATTTAGTAAAATTACTATTTCTGCTAATATTTACAAGTTGTTAAAAGTAAGACTCATTCTTCATTTCTGTGCATGAGGGGATACCCAAATGTAACCGGAATTTTATAATAAAAATTTGTTTATATTTTAAATGTTATAAATTTAATCTTTTTCAAATTACTATCCATTTGAAGTAATACATTGGTCTAAACATGTTTTTCATTTTTCAAAGTAGTCCAGAAACACTTGTAAAATGATGTCCTTTAAAGTCTTTGTCCGTTTTTTTCACCACTTCTAAGTTTACCAAAAAATGACATTTTTTCATTTGAGAGATTAAATTTTTTTTTGGACAAAGTGAGATCAAGCGAATATGGCTGGTAAAGTGTTTCACCCTCAAGGCTTTGAGAGATGACACTTTGTCAAGGTGGAGCTTGCACCCTTCCCTTTGTCACAAAATAGGATACAGTTTACTAGATCACATAAATGTTTCAAAACTTACATATGAAAATGCCCATCCATTATGAACTAAATCTGAAAGAAATATTCCATTTGCATAAAAAAAATCAACATTGTTTTGACTTTAGGCTTCACTTCCATCCTTTATAAATATATGTTTAACATTTCAATTAAAACACTCATAAACTAATGTTTATACAAGATCAGCTTGCTTGTAATCTGTTTCAAGCATTACAACTGTTTTCCCATTTTCTGTAAACAAAAACAGAATTTCACATTCAAACTTTTCAGTCATTAGAAAAATCAACAAATATGTGAAATGCACTCTTTCAAAAAAAAACTGTTATGTGGTACCACAATTTCACATGGCAGTATCATTTTCCAAATTGGTGCAGAAAGGTTCCTGCAAAAAGTATGTAACAGCAGAAGCATATATTACAACAGATGCACAAATCAGAGAATGATTCTGGTTATTTTGGGGTACCTCATATATTAATGATAATTTTAAATTATTTAGACTATACATAAATTATAATAATAGACCAAATTCACTCTATAATTTCAAAACTACATCAAATACTAAGCTGATATATACAGAGTGCTACCATTCTGTCTTTCTTGTTTTTGACATCACATAACTCAGTGGGAGGTAGTTACATCTATTTCAATTACTGATATATATATATATATATATATATATATATATATATATGTATATATATATGTATATAAGGAGGTTGCCTTGACAACAGTTTGAGATTATTGATTGTTATTGATATTAATATTGTCTAAGTGTTGACTGGTTTTTAATGACATATATATCAAAAATTACCCCAAGTTCCAATTAAACCAGATTACCTAAAGAAAATACATTGTAAAACACAACCACTGGTTTCACTGCTATAAATAGACTTTTCAAGAGTAAAAGACTACAAAATAACAACAAATTTACATTAAATATAATCCACAATTCTATTTATCTCCCATCCACCCTTAATATAAATAATTTTGAAATAAGTTAATTGCTTCAGAACCATAAATTTTTAATAATAAAGATTCTTTAATTCTTTTTAAAAATATATGATTCTGAAGCAATTAACTTGTTTAAAAATTCTTTTAATATTAAGGGTGTGTGGGAGTAAGTGGAATTATGGGTAATATTTAGTATAAGTTTGTTGTTATCTTTTAGTCCTTTACACTTAAGAAGTCTGCTTGTAGCAGTGAAACCATTGTGTTTTAGAATGTATTTCCTTTGGCTAATCTGGTTTAATTGTGAATTTGGAGTAATTTTGATTATTTTATTGACCATTTAGTTTGAGATTATTGGTTGTTATTTATAGTGGGATTGTCTAAAGTTGACTAGTTTCTAATGATTACACACATATATAATATGTATTGGGTAATCACTAATCTGGAGGAGGGAAAACATCAAAAACGCAGATCTATATTATTTTAAAGTAATATGTGACATCAATATTTTTCTGTATTACCTTTTATTTCATTTACAATAATATACTAATAGCAATACAATAATTATATGTTTTATAAAAATGTGTTAACTGAAATATAGGCTTGTTATATACCTGTATCAATATATATATATATATATATATATTAACTGAAATATAGGCTTGTTATATACCTATATCAATATATATATATATATATATATAGGGTATATGAGCAAAGACTCATCACTCTAGCTCATATTACTGATACACTTAAACACATATATGTCGAAAAGATAAATAATCTCCAATAGACATATTCCATGCTAAACCAGCAATCATCAGTTGGTCCAGATTATCATCTCTACACATATATGTAATAAGTGCCCAGATATATATTAAGATAGCCAATCTTCATACTTTAATGGACAGGCTTCAATCCACTTCACACTCCAACTCTTCATCTATCCATCCAATTGAAAATCTGATGATGGAACGGTCAAAGGTCACTCTGAGGCCGAGATGCTTGTCACACCCATGTTGGCCTAAAGTCAATCTGATCCCTCATGTGTTATATAAAGCTTCTCTGCAAATTCAAATCTTAATAACTTCAATTGGAGAAATATCACAAGAAATATTTAAATTTAAGCTGAAATTTTCTTTGTCATTATTTTTTTATATATGAAATGATTATGTAAGGTGTTCAAACAATTAATCTTTCAATAATTAATTCTCAAAAATCAAATCAATAAAATCTTACTTTACACATTTACATGTATTTAAAACTTTTCATCTAGAAAAAATAGTTTTTATTGTTTAAGTACACTCAGAAAATAAATTTTATATTATTATTATTTTTTTTTTAAAGTGTCATAGCATCGGCCGGGACGCGAACCCGCAACCGGGCAACTGCCTGCAAGTGCAAGGCAGTCGCGCTGACCTCTCGACCACCAATGCAAGACAATTTTATATTATTATATGCTATATTTATTGCAAATTAAAAGATTTAAATAGATTTTTATTTATGTAACCTGTAGGTCAAAAGCTACTGCAGATCACATGACTTAAGGTAATTTTTCTAAACTTTACAATATAATCAAAAACTGGCGTGAATGTATTTATCCAACAATAGTTTGTTTAGTAAAAAAATATTAGTAATCATTTCTTAATTACTTTTTTAAATAATGTATGTGGACTATTTCCAAGAACCAATCATAACTTAGACTTTTAAAAAAATATATGCATAATCTAATAGAATTATATATTAATAAATTTCATTATAAAATTAAAAAAAAAAATCTAAGTTATTTAAAACGTCATTACAGCCTTAATATGTATTTTTATTAGTCATTCATTAGATTAGAGTCCATTTAATGAATAATATTTCAGTAGTTCAATTTTTTCTCCACCACTCTCACACAACTAGAGAATATAGAAATATTCATTATTACATCCTTTCCTAAAGAATTCAGACCAACGTATTCCACTGAAGAATTCAATGTGATAAATAAATATGAATTTGTGTATGTTCAATTTCATGTAATCAGTATTATACAAATAGACTATGTATTAAATAGAGGCAAAACTCTCCATACAGTAGCGCCACTCAGTGCAAGCCAGAATAATCAATGGATGCAGGAAGTTTTGTGCATAAAATCCTTATCTAGTGCTCACTAATCCAATATCCCCAGATTAGTTGCTAGCCTGTGGACTTCATCAGTGAGGATTCCTAGATCTGCAAGCACTGCACCTAGATCTTAGGATTTAATGCAACCCTCCAGCAACTACTTTTTACCTTATTAGTTAATTATAAATCTTTGAGTTCAAAATGAAAATACAATAATGTTTTCAATTCAAGTTCATTAGATTACAGACATATAGATCTAAACTCAATTTAGCATCCATACTTTTTGCATCCTTGATTCTTTAGTAACCACAGTCACCACATTCCTATTGGGCAGGATTGGTATTAAATCACTAAACATCACATGATCACCATTCTATATACTTGCACAGAGGCAAAATTTTCTATACAGTAGAACCATTCAGCGCAAGCCAGAGTAATCAATGGATGCAGGAAGATTTGTACATAAAATATCTAGTGACCAACTTATCCAATATCCCCAGACTAGTTTCAACCTTGTGGCCTTCATCAGTGAGGAGCCCTGGATCTGAGAGTACTGCCCTTGCTACCATATTAAGATTTTTGCCTTTGTTTAAACAGCTTGTGTAAGCATAAAGAATGGTGATTATGTGACGTTTAGTGGTTTAGACTATTTATTATCGTAAAAAAAAAATGAATTTTACTATTTATTTCTAAATACAGGTGGTTAAAAATGAGATTCTATATCTCTTCGGCTACAGAATGAATAAGTTTGTACACTTCATTTATTAAGTTATAATTCAGACCCACAATAGATTAAAGCCCTAATCTCAGCATGATGAGCAACGGTTGCTTATATAATGATAATCTGTAAGCATAAGTGAACTACCTATCCTTTTTAAACTGATGCTCATGGTAGAGTGTTCATAAATTCATAAAAAGTGCATGACCGGAGGTTTGTTACTTCTTTATATTACATATGTAGCCAGTGCTATATAAATAGACTATTTATTACAGTAAAAAATAACTTTGCTTAGAAAAAATGTTTATACTATTAGATTTATTGTAGATTGGCTTCCAACTGTCACAAGTCTGCACAAAACATATTAATTTTAAAAAAGAATTTAAGCATACATATATTAAAATAGAACTTAAAAGATTAAAACTGAAACACACAAGCTTATTATATACCTGTGTCTATATATGTAATATATAGGGTATATGAGCACAGACTTTCACATGACGCTCCACTCTCCACACTATCTCATAACACTGATACACTTGAACACATATATGTTGAAAAGATAAATAATCACCAATATACATATTTTATGCTAAACCAGCAATCATAAGTTGGTCCAGATTACCATCTCCACACACATATGCTATAAGTGCTCAGATATATATTAAGATAGCCAATCCTCACATTTTAATGGACAGGTTTCAATCTACTCCACACTTCAACTCTTCAACCATCCATCCAATTGAAAATCTGATGATGGAATGTTCAAAGATCATCCTGGGGCCGAGATTCTTGTCACAACCATGTTGACCCAAGATCAATCTGACCAATGGTTGAAGAGTTGGAGTGTGGAGTAGATTGAAACCTGTCCATTAAAGTATGAGGATTGGCTATTTTAATAGATATCTAATCTGGACCAACTGATGATTGCTGGTTTAGCATGAAATACGTATATTGGTGATTATTTATCTTTTCAACATAAATGTGTTCAAGTGTATCCATGTTATGAGATAGTGTGGAGAGTGGTGGGTCATGTGAAAATCTGTGCTTATACACACTATATATTAAAAGATTAAAATAAAACAAAGAAGTAAGAATAAAATATAGCATAACCGTTCAAACACCCAGGACTTTATAGACTAAACTGAATCAAAAACCTAAGATTGCAAATTATTGTCATTCAAATTCCAGAAAAAAAGGTATATATAAAAAAAGAATTAATTATGATATCTATTTGGATTAACCTATAACCACTGATCATCTCCACATACATCATATATTGATCTCAAAGCCTGTTTATCTTACATTTTGAGATGTTACTTTTAATTTCTTCTGTATCAAGTAAAGAAAACTTTTAATAAACAAAAAAAAACCTCTTGTTATAAGATCGCCAGGAAATGGAATGCATAACTATCTCATTTGCATAAATTTGCATCACTCTTAATCAATTTATTTAGTCACAAGATGGCTATGAATATGAGGACCCTGGTCCTCAAAAGTGCTTAGCCACATACCTAGATACAGATATTTAGTTTATATCAATCTGGATCAATATTTATTTGTCTTCAGCTTTGTGTGTGCATGCGTTTTAGCACATTTTATATTTTATACTTTAATACCTTATCTAATTGTAGATTTCCATTGTATTATATTCTTAATCACTCCTCTAAATAAAAGTAATTACCCCCCCCCCCTTTAGAATGACTTTGAGATCATCTACAATGTAAATGGGATTTTCCTCTATTTAAAATCTATGTTTAAATTTCTACAAGTATTTCTTGTTAGGAAATTGATAACTATTCAGTTTTTTAAACATAACCCCCCCCCCCAGGGAATATTTGATAGTATTGTACCCAACAATCTGAAGGATATACTGATTGGTTTTTTGATTTGCTATCATATTTCCAACACGTCATGGAATATCTTTAAATGTGATTTTCCTATTGCCTTTACCTGAATGTATTAAGGGTTCAATGTTTCCCTTTCATAAAATAACTATGGTAAAAACTAATTTATTTAAATACCTTATTTTTTGAAATATTAAGTATGGTTGCAATAATGTGAAGTCTGCACAGAACCACAACATCTAACGTACAAGGACAGAATTACAACTAAGACTACACATTCAGGTACTGACAATATTACTTTTTTTTATATATAAAAAAATGCAAATAAAAATTAACATAAATTTGCATAAATACATTAAACTTCCAAAAAGTTAATCCATGTCATATTATTTACCAAAAGTGAATTTAATTTTATAAAATAGCTCTTACTATGTTATTATAAAAGCGAAATATCAATCACAACTAAATTGAATTTGATTTTAAAAAAAGATAACAATTTTTTGAATAGCTTCACCGTTATGGTAAATAAAAGGATGATGGAGATAAAGATGATTGATGGTGTTATTATTCCATATAATTATGGATGACCATTTATCCACTTATTGTATGGAAATTGTTAATAAATCAAATGCCGCTCATGCAGCAAAATAGAAAAATTCAAATGGCCAACTGATAACTCTTTTCAATTTTCCTCACTTGTAATTTGATATAGGTAGCATTAATTTTTTAATGAGGCATTCTCACTCCTGGTATAACCATTCAGAGCAATCTTGATGGTGATTTAAATACATAGGTACATAAAAAAATTAATGAATACCCATTATTTAGGCAATTAGTAAATGTTTTTTTTTTTTTTTTCATATGTCATAGCATCGGCCGGGACGCGAACCCACAACCGTCTGCAACCAACTTCTTGCTTGCATGGCGGCTGCGATACCTCTCGGCTAACAACGCAAGACTTTTTTTTTTTTAAAAAAAAACCCATCAACAACAAACTTTTAATAATTAATTTTTGTTTTTCCAATTTTTAATTTCAGATTACAATTTCTACATGTAGTAGTATGCAATTAATTGTATTGTTTTCATATCTAAGCAAAAACATATTGATATATTTGGAAAAAAAAAAAAAAGATTAGAAAACGTAGATCATGAAGATTAAACAATTCCTATTAATAATTATATCTATTATATAACTTAAAATTTGTTTAAAAAAATAAGCAAAAATATTTTATTGTAAAAGGAGCTTTAGTAGCAGTAATGTGATGTGATGTAGCTAAAACACTAACTGAATTTCAAAACATATATATACCTCAATATTGATTAAAATTCTTGTTTAATCTACTTTCAGATACAATTCCAACTAAACAATATTTCACTGAAAAATGAAAATTAACCTTTAACCCAACATATTACACACAGATAATTTAGCGCACTTTTTTCAACCATACAGTTATTTTTCCACAATAGGACCCTTTGCTGTATTTATATATTGGACTATTTCCATTATATGGTACTGAGTATTGAATGTCTTTAGAAAAATTTCACTTTATTTAAATTTTCAAAGTACATTCAACTATTAATAATAACACACAGGTTAGTATATGCAGAATGTTTTGAGAGGTGCTATTCTCCTCTCTTCTTCAGATGCTGCTGGCCCAACTAGTCACAGTATTGACATGGGAATAGAACCCAGACCTTTGTATTCCTGAATATTGAATTTTAAATTAATTTTCTAACCACATGAGCCATCCACTGTCAATAGAAATTTCATACACTTATTTACATGGTTGTTCAGGATTTCTCCACTTTTTCCTTAAGGCAAAGTTGATTAGTAGTTTCCATATATTATATATAGTCACACTAGGTTGACTTTATGGAGTTATTCACTATTATCATGTGAGTGACTTCTTTGAATTTTCTTTTTTGTACATTCTCTCTCTATCCAATATTTTTGTACTTTCCCAATTGAACATATGTTTATTGGTACATATATGGTCTGCTATCTTAGACATATCCATTTTCTCTCTTATAATCATCAGTTTGTGCTCTTGCAATCACTTTTTAATGGGATAACTGGTCTCACCAATATATATATTCTTCCAGATTCACATGGTATTTCGTATATATAGTTTTTGTTTTTCAGCATTTCAAATTTAAGCTTTTTGGATTCATTCAATACTCAATACTAAATGATGGAAATAGTCCAATATATAAATAAAATGAAAAAAATACCATCATCACAAACCTTCAGGAAAGCACTAAGACCCATTGCATTTCAAAATAGAACAATGCAGATGCACTAAACATGTCAAAAATTTTGAATCTCATAATGCAGCACTAATGTCATTAACTTGATGTTCCTTAGGCATTTTCAACATGCAAGTATGCTATCAAATACTTTCCAAATAATATAATAAACAAAACATGGTCATCTAGAATCTTTCTGAGGTGTAAAATTATAATCTAGAAACAGAGCCATAAAAATGTAAATAATCCTGTCAATAATATAGAAAAGAAAAAAAATAGAGAATGATTAAAGGATCCAAATAACAAGACCTTAAAGAAAAAAAATATCTGGCTATAAATAATTTATTGTAGCATGATATAAATAAAGGTTTTACATTTAAGAAGGAAAAAAAAGCATATTTATATATTTTAAAAAAAGCAGTAATGTTGGTGAAAGAGCGACTTACAAGAGAATATAAGATTTGAGTTCACATCACATTTTTCTAATATGCAAAATATTCAGTCTTAATTATGAACTTTTATACCTAAACTTCCAGTTAAATGAAAAATAAAAGATAGAAGGCAAATAGACATTAATTCTTTATCTCTAGAAGCAAAATATTTCCATTATGGGATAGTATTTAGAAAATATTGAAAGCTTCTTTTATTATACATACATAGAAATTATAACAGGTGTTACTGACCTCATTGAAAAAATTAAGACTGAAGTAGAGTTGGGCTGGACATATTTCTAGAAGAGATGATAATAGACGGACAATTGAAATCTTAAACTGGATTCCAAGAGAAGACCCAGAAAAAGACCACATGTGAGATGGATGGATGAAATAAGAAAGTGTGTAGGTGTGATGTGGAGAAAAGAAGCTAAAGATAGGAAAAGATGGATTGAACTTGGAGAGATCTTCATCCTGCAGTGGATTGATAATGGTTGATGATGATGATTATAAGACACTTTGTCTTGCTGATTTTTAAATCCAGTTAGAAAGTGGTGCTTTTTCACAGTTTTTGGATGCATAGGCAGTTCATTAATTATATAAATGAACCATTTTGCAACTTTTATGCATAAGACAAATTTCGTTTCTGATGTATGTTAACATATGCGGTGCAGAATATATGTATATTATAACAAGTAATAATAAAAATTGCAAAACATCACAAAAGATTTTCTCACAGCATGAAACAAAACAACCGAAATCTGTGTTAATTTTTACATTAAAAATTTTTTTCCAGCATTTTATATACGTCAGAAATTGTTTATTAAGTACAGATTTAAATAAGGCAAGTTTATGGAAGCAAAGATCTGCCTGTATGTATATTATATAAACTAAACAAAATGACTTATATTCGTGTTAAGAATAAAATCATCTTCAAACTTGTATTAACTGAATATGAAAAAAATCTGAAAATCTTTCAATTTGCTAAAACATAAATGTAAATATAGGGGATTTGAATTAAGACTTTCAAGTACCCTTCAACTATCCACACTATCTCATATCATTGATACATATGACCACATACATGTAGGAACCAGCACTCATCAGTTGGTACAGATTATCATCACACACACACACATATATATATATATAAAATATAAAAAGCTGATAATCTGTATTCAATTTCCAAAAAAGAATTCAGCTTTTCTAAGCTTTCTAACAGTCCTTCATATTAGAAAAGAAATGCCATTATGAAAGGTATTATTTCCCAAGTGTTCATTCATCAACATCAACCATCATCAATCCACTGCAGGATGAAGGTCTCTCCAAGTTTAATCCATCTTCTCCGATCTTTAGCTTCTCTTCTCCACATCACCCCTGCACATTTTCTTATTTCATCCATCCATCTCACATGTGGTCTCTTTCTGGGTTTTTTACAATCTCTTGGAATCCAGTTTAAAATTTCAATTCATAAGTAAGAATATCAGCAATTTATTTATAAAAACATTTTTAAATCATTAAAACAAAAAATCGTAAAATTATATTTCCAAAATGATTGGATCTCTTTAAGTTCTACATCTTTTTGGGGAGAAAACTGACCCAATACCCTACCTGAAGAAAAACAAATGACATTTATATACTAAACTTATTATAGAATGAAATTAATTACATACTAAATTTAAATCTAAAAGAAAATAATTTTAAGATAACAAAAAATATTATTTTTAACTAACATTATTGCAGAAAAATTGTTAGTTTTCAAGCCATTAAAGTTATATTGATATATGCACTATGTAACAAAAAATATGTAATTTAATATAAGTACATTTATTCTTCTTATTATCTAATTTGACGTATTTATTTTAATAATAAATATTTGAAATACAAGCACTCTTCACATACCTGGAGCCTAATTGTAAATATAGGGGATTTGAATTCAAGACCCGTCAACTATCCACACCATCTCATACCACTGATACACATGACCACACATGTATGTTGGTTATTATTTATCTTTTCTACATGTATGTGGTCCTATGTATCTGTGGTATGAGATGGTGTGGATAGATGACGGATCTTGAAAGTCTGAGTTCAATTTCACTATATTTACAATTAGGTTCCAGGTATGCGAAGAGTGCCTGTATTTCAAATATTTACCCATTAAGCCTGCATCCTGTCCATCCCTCTTTTATATATTTAAATGGATAAGAACCTATACATGAGGGGTCAAAGTGACTTGAGGTCAACATGGGCATGCCAATAATATTGGCATCAGCATGGGATTTGGGTGTTTCATAATCAGATTTTCAGTGTTATTGATGGCTGAAGAGTTGGTGGTTGGAGTAGATTGAAGCCTGTCCTTTAAAAGTATGAAGATTTTTGAAGCCAACTGAATACTAATTATATGTGTGTGTGGGAGATGATAATCTGGACCAACTGATGACTGCTGGTTTAGCACGAAATACGAATATTGGTGATTATTTATCTTTTCTACATGTGTGTCAGTGGTGTGAGGTGGTGTGGGTAGTTGACGGTTCTTGAAAGTCTGAGTTCAAATTCCCTATATTTATTTTAATAATAAAAATAAAATATATAATTCATATACTTAATAAAAATCGTTTTCATTAAAACTGCTCCCAATTAGTAATAATTGTAGATATATGTATTTTTTGTTTATTAACAGTAATAATAATTAACTAGTTTATTGGTGAGGAAGTCAAGTAAGTCACATGACATTCAGCACGGTAAGTGACGCAGTTGAAATGCAATCTGCGAATATTTAGTTTTTGAGCCTGTAACCTTATTGTGAAGGGTATCAATCACAATATAAGTTAATACTTTAAAGCTACTTATATCTACGGTTTAATTCACGTAGTCATTGACTTAATAAGTCACCTGTTCCATTACTTTTTATTTCAATTGATTTTTTAGATGTATATTTACGAATAGACTTGGTGAGAATATGAAAATAAACCCTATATTGTACAAAAAGATATTAATACCATACGATATAAACAAGAACTGAAAGTGAGCTGTAGTACACATTCCATATATATATATTTGCACTTTATATACACTAACAATTGTTTACAATGAGTTAATGTAAACAAAACACTGCACGGTTTAACGCAGTTGGTATAGTGTAAGTCCCCGGAATAATTCTGTCGTTCGAACTTACCAACTTTCGAGCAATAAAACCATGTGTGTGTGTGTGTGTGTGTTTTACGTAAACAAAAAACTGCTTATAGTTATATTTTTAACATATTGCCAACAACAAAAAAATATCAAAATGCCTTATTCTTTAAGTTTTGTCTTTTAAATCTTAAATCAATTATAATGAAAGCAGACAAAATATAGCGTCGCTATATTTTATTGGTAGTCATCATCATCATCAACCATTATCAATCCACAGCAGGATGAAAGTCTCTCCATGTTCAAATCATCTTCTCTGATCTTTAATTTCTTTTCTCCACATCACCACTGCACACTTTCTTATTTCATCCATCCATCTCACATGTGGTCTCTTTCTGGGTCTTTTACAATCTCTTGGAATCCAGTTTAAGATTTCAATTGTCCATCTATTATCATCTCTCCACTTCAGTCTTTTAATTTTTTCAATGAGGTCAATAACACCTGTTTGTTTTCATGCCCATATATTGGTAGTACGAGAATGATATAATCACATTATTTAAAATTCATAATTATCAAGATATCTATTAAAATGTGTGTTGATACAAATAAAATATTATACGTATATAACTAATTAATAGTCAAGAAAAGTATAAATTAAACAAATCCCTTTAAAAATGTTAAAATTTGAATATTTAAAGTTTTAATTGCATTCGTTAAAAAACAAAATCAAATACTGTGAAAAATACAAAAGGTTTACCCAGAAAATTATTTGGAAAGAAAACATTTAGTGATAAACTTCTTTCATGCATCTTAATAATGTAAGAGCTCATTAAAATTTTATGAATTTTTAATATCAAAATGCTAGAATAAATTATACTAAGAAAGTGTTAAAATTCTGTAGACAATAGACAAATGTTATATATGCTTTGGTCATAGTAATAATCTACTGACTAATTACTTGGCCTACATGTGGACAGAATATTCAATATACATATAACTAAATTATTTCAAGGATGAAAGTCAATATTCCTGTAGCTTTCATTATACCCTTCTCATGCAAGGTAGGGACTGATTTCTATTCGCTTTTCATAGACATATGAAGATTATTACTAAACTTCCATTAAGTGGTTTATATCAATAAACATCACATGACCACCACCTCTTATGCTTGTGTATAACTGTTGTTAAAACAGGCAAAACTCACTTTACATATTGCCACACACAGCAAGCTAGAGTAATCAATGGATGCCAGAAGGCTTGTGCATAAAATCCCCATCTAGTGCCTACTCATCCAATGTCCCCAGACTAGTTTCTGGCCTGTGGCCTTGCTCTCAGATCCAAGGCTCCTGACTGATGAAGGCCACAAGCCAGAAACTAGTCTGGGGATATTGGATGAGTAGGCACTAGATGGGGATTTTATGCACAAGCCTTCTGGCATCCATTGATTACTCTGGCTTGCTGTGTGTGGCAATACGTATAGTGAGTTTTGTCTGTTTTAAGTGGTTTATATCAAAAGTATGGGGCAGTAAATTGACACATCAATTAAACCGTAGTAATTGGCTATTTATATATGCTGAAAAATGATAAATATATGTGTAAGAGATTGTATTCTGGGCCCACTGATGAATGCTGATTCAGCACAAAATATGCACTTTGAGGATCATACATCTTTTTCACATGTCTTTGGTCATATGTTTATGATTACACTCCTTCACAAGAGTTAAAATCAAATAGAAAACAGTCCCTATCTTACTTGAGAGTAATGTAGTGAAAATTAGACTAAAGAAATATTGTTCATTAAGTGGATAGCACAAAACCATGGTCAGGGGTTTGGGTGGGGTGGGGGATCCTGACAGAGATATTTTAAATGCTTTCTTTGGCTAAGCATTTATCACAAAGCTTGTTGAGGAATTGGCAATCCTCATTGTTTATAACTTACAAGCTTAA
The DNA here is from genome assembly GCA_028023455.1 of Epiperipatus broadwayi. Lineage (NCBI taxonomy): Eukaryota > Metazoa > Onychophora > Udeonychophora > Euonychophora > Peripatidae > Epiperipatus > Epiperipatus broadwayi. Next base: position 1,307,006 of record JAQFVV010006445.1, read on the forward strand.
GAGAATATGGTCATGTGATCTATGATTCTTATTTTGATTAAATTAAGTTGTTTGTGTCAAAATTGCCAAGGCAGTAAGCTTGACACTTATCAATTAAACTGTAGCAATTGGTTAACTATATATACTGAACAATGGTAAAGATATGTGTAAAAGATTGTGATTTGGGCCAACTGCTGTTTCAGCATGAAATATGCATCTCAGAGATCATAATGTTTTCATAACTCTTTAGTCATATGTTTATGATTACACCCTTCCACAAGATGTTAAAAGCAAATAGAAACCAGTCCCTATCTTACATGAAAGTGTTGTAGTGAAAATTACACTAAAGAAATCATTAAGTGGCTAATCTCTAGCCTAATGAAAGACTAATAAAAATTATTAAATTGCTGTAATATTTTAATTTATTCAAAAAACTAAGTAATATTCCACTATATGTAATATTTATTGACTGGTTTTATGACTCAATATTACATGAAAATCTTTACAACGGTTCGCTATTTAGGTAAACACACATATAGAAATTTCCCTATAGCGGTTAACCATTGTGAACGCTATTTACTATTTTAAAGTAAGATTTAATAATTAGTAAATCAACAATATCAGTAATATAAAAAAATAGAAAAGGCATTAATACTTTATAAAATCAAAAAGTAAATAAATGCTCAAAAGAAAACCATAGTAAAGAACAAGTTGCTGGTAATGTTTTACTATTAAATAATCTTTAGAAGATACTGATGTTTACAAACTCAAAAAAATATAACATAAAATGAAAAAGTGTGACCGAAACAATATTAATAACAACAACAAATCTTACAAAAAATAATTATCTTTTGGAAATTTGAAAGCAAATAAAAAATGATATCTACCTTCTGAAATATTGAAGAGTTCATCAATATTATCATAATTTTCATTCAATATCCATCCACTGCAAAATGAAGGTTTTTCCAAGTTCAATCTAGTTTCTCCCAATCTCTAGCCTCTGATCTCCACATCACACCAGTGCACTTCTTTAATTCATCAATCCATCTCACATACGATCTCTATCTAGGTCTTATGTCAGAATTAGCATTTAGTAAATTATGTATAAGCTACTTTATGCATAATATTTGCAATAGAGCAAAAACCAGCATAATATTTATTTTAGAATGATTTATGACAAAAGATTCAGTCAGAGTTAACAAAGTGCTTTCAGATGTATTTATACAAGATGAACAGATGGAAAAAGCTCTGAGTAATGAAAAAATGAAAATCGAGAACAATGGATAAAAAGCAGGAGTTGATATTAACATTACAAACTAAATAAATCATTTATAGATAACGGATACATAAATAAGTAACATTATTAGTGAGTTAAATATAAAATAAAAAAAAGAAATGATTTACATGAGTTTATATAAAGTTTTTGAATTAAATGCCTGCCACAACAAATTAAATCATAAATTTTAATAGTCACAGTTTTTAAATACCCATAAATTTAAATAATACTTTTTCTGGCACAGTTTTTAAATACCCACAAAATTAAACAATACTTTTTCAGACACATTTTTATTTTATGTGACTTGTTCCTTACCTGCAATGAGCATTCTTTTTTTGTATTGAGAATGAGACATAAAGCATCACATGGCCACATGGCCCTTAGCAGCATTTGACCTATACATTTTAGTACAGAGCCATCTATATCTGAATAGAGGAATTAATAACAGATGAAATTGTTAATCAGATTCTCTGGCTGATTTCTAAACTCTTGGCCTTCATCAGCATTGAAAAAAATGTTGCACATATTCATTCAGTAGCAACCTTTATTCTTTTTATAATATTATTAAAGCTAATCATTTGAAAATCAATACTCTAAAGTTGTGAATCCAAACCAACTTGCTTACCATCTATTTATGGGTTTGTTTGTCTTTTATCTAGATGTCTGGCTGATAAATCTTATAAATCAATTTCCACTTCCAAGTTGAAACTCTACTTACATATATATTCTTGAATTTAATATATCCTTTTTAGAATTTGCAAACAATTATAGTGAAAAAAAAAAGTAATGAAACCATTAAATTTTTAATTTTATATGGCATTAATAAATAGAAAATAAATTTCAATTCCCTCATATAAAAGCACGAGATTATTGCATTTAGAAATGAGATTACCAGAAAACCATTTAAATAAATTTGTAACTAATTCCTACTTCAATTAAAGTGGCATTGTTACAAGAAAATCATTTCTACGCAACTTCTTAATGCATTTATGTAAATAAAAGTATTTATTTAATTTTTTTTTAGTATTTTTTATTTGCCAAAGAGATCAGAAATATCTACAGTTAGTATACAAGCGAAGTTCCTAAAATATAATCAGATTTGGGTTCAAACCTAGGATATTGAAACTATCTTAAAAATATAAGTTATTGAGATGTGTAATAATGTACTTGCATTAAATTAGGATGATTAGTCAAAACTAATCCACAATTCAGAATAGGTATTTGTAAAACATTTCAGAATTATCGTAGTAATGTTTTCAGACTTTGTTAATCTGGAAATAGCTTTATATTAACAACACTACATATTTAATGTTATATTTTATTTATTAGCTTGTTAAATTTTTAGAATTTCACCTGCTTTATTTTGTAAAAAAAATAAATATCCACTGTAGCTTTTAAAGATAACTCACTGACGCCGCCAGAAACAGAAACCAGTTTAGGGTTGAGGATATTCTCAAAGCTTGTTAAGAGCTTATTTTGCGAGCTCTATATATAATATTTAGTTTTACTGAAATATAATTGCATATGCAAAATAATGACTTTGTCTATTTTATGTCAAGTATTCCCTTTGCAATAAAACTACAGAAGAATCATGTGATTTGTTCCCGGTTAATAATGGACTGAATTGTGATGAGAAATATGGAAATAAATTTAAGTGTTGGAGCATATCTTTAAAAATGAAGATCAGAATTATTTAGGCTATGGATGTGAAAGTTAGACATTGAATATTTATAGAAGTAAATGTTTCTGAGTTGTGGTGCTGATGATGACTTCTGAGATTATCTAAGACAGTAAAGAAAATAAACAAATGGACACTAGATCAGATTTGTTGTAAACTTTCACTTAAAGTATAAATGACCAAGTCAAAATATTTTGGTCTATACCATTAAAAAGTATACTGATCAGAAAGGTTAATAGCACAAAATAAAAGACCTATAAAATGGATGGACTCCATCATTAAAATAATGACTCTATCTTTGAGCATCCTGAAAAACTAAATAGCCGATAGATCATTCGAAGAAACTGCTATTAGTAAAAAGTTTATACTAACATATAGCATTTATTAAGGATATAATTTTTTCTGAAATTATACAAAAAAGGAAAACCAAGATGGATCTAATAATAATCCAACTTTATTTCCTTGCTTAGTATAATTCCTACCGTCAAAAGATTGTTCTAAGATGTAAGATTATATATATATACACACAGTGTGTCCCAGTAAAAAGATGGCTGACTCTGTTTCCAAACTGCTTGTAGCACATTTCTAAATCAACATGTATGTTACTTAGTAACGTAGTTCCACTACTCACCATAATTATTTTAATGTGCTAGCATATCTGGATTACAAGTTACAACATGAAATGTGACTGTATTTCATGCCTTAACCCATAATGGAGCAACACAAAAATATTAAATCTTGTTTTAAATTGTAAAAAATGGATGCAGAAATGTTTAAAATGTTCCACGGTATGCATGGCAGTGAAGCCATGAATTGCAAAAATGCTTTCAAGTGGTTTTCAAGTTTTCATGATTGCATGAAGTGTTGAAGATGATCCATGAAGGTATAAAACATGCTGTCACATTTCAATTCATAAAATCATGATTAAGACATTCTAGCACTTTAAATTTTTTGTGGTGAATGGATAAATTATATTACTTCATGCAATAATTTATAGATGGCGCTTCAGGCAGCTTGGAGAGAAAACTAATCACCTCTTCAGTTAACATACGGTATATAGATTCGCAATTCTTTCTTGATTTAAATTTTAAGACTAGCGGACAAAGCTTGCTAATAAATGGGTAGTTATATGCATTGCATATACGGATTTATTTCAACCATGCCAGAAACATTTTTAAATAAATCAATATGCATTCAATTTAAGCTTTGTGCAGTATTTAATAATAATCAAAATGTTAATTGATTTTAGATCATGTGACATTTGGGGAGAAGTGATAGGATGATCTTCAATTCTGAAACCTTTAGGATTCAAATCCATCATTCTACCATATTAAATTGTCTAAAGATTCGTAATTAATAAAACTGAATTAATTTTAGCTCAAAAATCTTTAATTTTAAAAAGAAATTTGTACAATTTATCACAGAACAAATAAGATAAATTGTATTCTATATATGGCATATTAACAATTTCTTGAATAACTACACTCTATATATAAAACCAACCATGAGAATAAGACACAAAATAAAAACACTATAAAAAATTGTGAATGAATCCTTATCTGATCATTTTTCAACAAAATTATGTAAATCTATTATAATAAATAAACAAAATTAAAATCGTGAGTAGTAATTGAAAGAGAAGCTATAACGAATAAACAAATATTAAATGCTTAGCACTTTCAAGGTGGGTTGCCTCATATTCATAGCAATACTGAGCAGTGCAGAACAAGGAGATAATGGTCATATGCAAAATATATGCAAATATTCAGATAGTTCAGCATTTTGAGATGTCAAAGCAGGCGTCGCATCTATTGATAGAGTTATTGTTGCTAGCAAGAAAGTATGCCTCCCTAATTTTCTGTTTGATGTTGTTTTTCTCAATGCAAACTATCTTGGGGTTAGAAGGTTCGAATATATGGCCATTTTTTTTAGAGTGTTCCAAAAAGTTTCTCAAAAAATGTTTAAGTTGATCACCATCTCAGTATTCAATGTAGATCAACTGAGAGTTTTAAAGCCCCCCAAAATAAATAAAAAATATTACAAATCTTACTCTGACAGTTTTTAGAATAAAATAAATCTAACCCAAAAAAATCTATTAATAGAAAAATTTAGTTACTTTCCCAAACCATAATTTCATGCAAATGCTTTTACTGGTGTCAAAATTGCAAACTGGAATCGTAAATTAGAAACACTTCACAGTGATTTTCAGTTAATGGTTGATGAAACATCAAAGCTGAGGACTTGCTTCAAGGTTATTTTCAACTTTTTCCTGATTGGACCATTAATGAATGTCCAATTTATGACTGTATCTTTTTTGTTTTGGTTGTTGCTTTGACAAAACAGAATTTATAATGGTTTGAGACAGTCTTGGTTTAAATTCTGATATGTAACAACTTCTTTAAAATTGAGTTTTGAAACAAATTTTAAAAGCAAGTTGATATCACTCTAATAAAAATAATATCTGACCATTTTTACTTCTATTTACTAACATCTTAATAAAGTGGAATCCATTAAATCTTATGATTGCTAATTTAATATTGAAAAATTAAATGAATTATGCTATGAATAAGCAGAGAACAGACCCAAATGATGATGAAATGTTCATATTTCATTTCAGTACATTGTTATTTAATTAATTCAGCTTCAAGTATATCAGGTTTGTTGACTGGAAGTTTATTTTTAGAGCATGTTAGGCTGTTTCCCATTGAATGGCACAAAAAATTTATAATACAAGATAGACATTGACAGTGTGACTACGAAATGGAGACATTATGCCCATGTACTTAATTATTGTAAACCACACAATGTCAATAACCTCCTACCACGGTGCTTTCCTAAATAGAATTCACAGTGTAATCAGAGAGTCTGAGACAGATAACATTCAAATCAATAGGACTATCCCTGGATAGGACAGAATGTTTCACCCCAATCTTATGATAATAGATGAGGCTAACAAAAATTAGTAAGGGTTAACATAGTGATGCTCTTCAAAATTGAAAGTAGTTGAGAGGCATTCATACAAAGCAGAAACAAAACAAGAAAAATATGCCAGTGTGGTGGCTTTCTTAAAAAGTAAGAGCTACAGTGTATTCAGGTCATATTTGCTACTAGTTCACTTGAAACATGAGATACACACAATTGAACAGTTTTAATGGAACTCTCAATTATCAAAAATTTTTCCAAGTTAATGAAAAAAATAATGGTGGCAGATCCAATAAGATGGAGTAGGGATATATATATATCGAACAAATGACAGTAATTTGCCAATATGCAGAAACCAGGAACTAAGTGAAGACATTACAAACACATGATAAAAAAACATTTATTTACAAAAAAAAAAGTTATGAATTTATAATCAAAACAGTAAGTTTCTCCCATCAATGCACATCTTGACATTTCCTTTAAATTATGTTAATATCCAGATTTTGATCAATTATCTCCAAATCAGCATTATTGTCAATCATTATCAATCCACTGCAAGACAAAGGTCTCTCTAAGTTCAATCCATCTTCTTCAATCACTAGCCTCTCTTCTCCACATCACTCCTGTATACTTTCTTATTTCATCCATCCATCTGACATGTGGTCTCTTTCTGGGACTTTTACAATCTCTTGGAATCCTGTTTAAGATTTCTATTGTCCATCTATTATCATCTCTTCTAGCAATATATCCATCCCAACTCCAATTGTCTTTTAATTTTTTCATTGATGTCAATAACATCTGTTTGTTCCTTTACTCATATATTGCTTTTGTGATTTCTTTTTGTTATTTCTAACATGCATCTCTCCATATTTCTTTGAGTGGTTTCGGGTCTCTGTATTGCTCTTCTATTAAGAATCCAAATCTCAGATCTATAAGTAAGAAATGGTAAAACACATTTATTAAAAACTTTCCTTTTCAAATTCATAGACATATTTCCTTTTAATATTGTTATTTCTACCAAAAGCACTCCAATCAAGTTTAATTCCAAGATTAATTTCATCCACGGTGTTTCCATCTGAAGTAATAATCTAACCAAGGTATCTGTAGATGTTAACTTCTTCTAACTCAATCTTTATTTTCATCTTTTGAGAAAATCCATTGAACATTATTACTTCAGTATTTTTAACATTTACCTTTAGTCTCTAAGGCATTATTGCAAAAACAACTACATCATCTGCAAAATCTAAATGACTTAAATAGTCTCCATTTACTTTTATTCGTTCAGCTTTCCATTTTTAATCCACAAAATACTTCTTGCAGTACAGCTGTAAAAAGTTTTGGAGATATGGAATTATCCTGTCTTATATCCTTTCTCAATGTTAACTTTCCTAATGTTATTACATAATCTAATTGGTGTTGTTGCATTTTTATAAATATTTTTCAGAATATGACAATATCGTGGATCTATACCATGATGATCCATATATCCATATATGTATATATAATTTGACTGTATTTTGATATATATATATATGTGCCCTTATCTATAGGTCATAATAGGGTAGAATGGTCAATTGCTAAAAAAATTTTAAATTTTAAAATACGTTTGTGTAATATATTGATAATTGTATGATCGATTAGATTTTATAGTACAATTTAAGGCTGAAAAATACCTGGTATGTAAAAGTGTAATGGATTATTTAAAAAACAGTTAAATAAAGCTTAATTATATCCTTGCTTATGGTTGTAAAAGCTGGCCATATAAAATAATACAGCTATAAATAGTTAAAAGTATATTAACAATTCAATTGTAATGTTTTAAAACTAATAAAATAAATAAACGCTATATGTAATATTATAATTATAATTAATATTCAAATTTAATCTAATATATTTTAAAATAAACTTTGGGATGGTGAGAATTATATTTAGTTCTACATTTTTAAATTATTTTCCAAATTTTTATAAAATATATCAGTTTTGGTAATTTAGACCGAGACGTAAAAAAAAAAAAATCATCTGATAAAGTTAGTAATCATGTGACTGTATATTATATACCTTCACACACACGCTTGTTAGAATAATAATAAAGTTTGTGAATTATAAAACTAAATATAATTGCTATCTATCATTAAAGTAAAAGTTGAAATATTAAATGTTATTTTAATAATTGTTTTAAAGTTTAAATGATTTTGATAAAACTATAATTGAGTTTAAAAATACTATTGTAAGTAATATTTTAAAACATGACGTCATAAATTCTTTATTTTAAAAAGTTTAATCTATTATAAAACTAAAAATGTGTAAATTTGTTTGCGCTAAAAAAAGTCATTAACCAATCAACAGAGGTAATTTAGCAGACGAAAAATAGGAATCAGATGGAGCGGGAGAAGGAATGTGTAAGTAAAGGAAGGAGGACCATATTTTTTAGTGTATAAGATCGTAAGCTAGAAAAGTGTTATAATTTAAAAAATTTTTTGTATTTATTTTAAAAGTTTTGTTTTAAAATATAATATTTTGAACTGCCTTTAAATGGAAGGCTAATTTAAAAGATTTCTTACCAGGATTTTTATTCAAGTTTAGCGAAATCTTGAGTAAAAATGGAAATACTACAGAAAAAAGTACCTAAAAGATTATAAAGTAAAAATAATAGTAAAGTGCTGAATACAGTTTATTTGTGATCAACCAGAAAATCATTAGAACTCAGATAAATATAATTTGGACATTATACCGAAAACTTAAAAGAAAAGTTATTTGCCTCAGAAAAATTATACACAATTTAAAAGGCTACTCCGAATTTTTTTATTTTTTATGGAAAAATTAAGATGTATATCATAAAGAAAAAATTATTAAAAGTTATAATGGAGAAAGAATGTTTGTCTTTTTAAAGGAAACATTACAAAGTATATAGTACCAGAATTTTAAAAGAAGGAAAAAAGTTACAGAATAATAATATAAAGAGCTATTTTTATGAAAAGGAACCGAAAAACTTTCTCTAAGAAGAATTAAAAAATTATAAAGTGTCATTAGAGAAATGATTAATAAAGATAGATTTGGAAATATAAATCTAATTTGTAATGAAAGAATCCATAAGCAGAAAGGTTTTATTGAATATTTAAATTAAAGTACTGAGAGATGCACATAAAATCGGAGAGAAAATATTAGCAAGAAATATTAGAAAGAATATTTAGAAGTTTTCTTTACGGGATTAACTAATATCATAATTAATAATTGTATTAAATATTATAAAAACCAAGGATTATCATTCAGAATATTTATTGAACTAAGTAATATTTTTTTACCTTAAAATTGAACAAGCAGGAGAGGAACATTAAGTGAAGGAAAAAAATGATAAACAATTTTTTTGCTTTAGTATGAACAGTTTTTCAAGAAATTTTATGAAGGAGTACAGTAAATATAGTTTGAATATTTTTTACTAATTTATTTTAAAAATATAAAATGTTATGTGAGATTAGGGAAAACATAAAACATAAATTTATTAATATTAAAATTTAAATATAATAACTTGATAAAATTATAAAAATAGTGTTTAAATAAAGTGTATGGATGTAATCTTATATCTACAAGGGTCAAATGGATGGTAAGCCTATGGAGCGATCGAGGAGATAAAGGTCGTTGGAATTTTAGTAGTTATTTATAATGATAATGTATTTTTTAGATCATCTATTGATTAAGAATGAAGTGTGAAAGTCTTAATTATATGTACACATTTTATGCAACATTTTAACATATAATGAGATAGGAGTAATTCGGAATATGCATGCAACAATTTATTTAAAGTATATTAATAATATAATTTAACAGAACAATTGTGTGATTCTTTTGAACTTTCATGTGATAAAGTATTCAGATATTTAAATAGTTGTATATGATTAAATATACGTGTGCTCTTCCGATCTAAAGATTTTCTTATGGAACAGTGGAATAGTTTTAAAATATCAATGAATTTTATTATTGTTAGTAATGCAGATATGTATTTGTCGATGTACAGTATAGAAAAAATCTTGAGAAATAAGATCGGATAGTGATTTGGAAGTACTAGTGGAGAGGAAACCAAGATGAGTTTTTTTTTTAGAAATAGGAAAATATAAGGGATTTGGATCATATTTAGTTTTGTGTGATTTAGTATAGTTAACAAAGTCCTATGACTGAACACATATGGTTTGGACAGTGTTTTGCATATCTTTAAACTTTTGAAGTTAGAATAAAGCTGAAGAAATAGCTTTAGCATCGTTCCTATGATAGAGGTTGGTGGACAGGTAAAGGTCACTCTCTATAGTTCTTTAATTCACTGTATGATTGTCAAGGTATATGACGAGTAATATTCTAGTTGTATTTTGATCCTATGCATCTATCTTCCTATCCTTATTTCTGAATCTGATCTCAGAAAATTTTCAAAGAAATAAAAAAAAGAACTGAAGATAGTTACGTAGAAAGAATAGTAGTTAGTATAGTTGTGTAACTTTAAATTGAAAGTCAAATATCATAAGAGAAAGAACATATAATAATGTAATTAATTGAAATGAATATAAGATTAAAAGAAATCTAAACCAGTTTTAAAAGGATAATTTTGATTTTTAAATATTAATGTTAGGAATGAGTATTGAATTATAAGAGAATTCAATAAGGTATAATAAACATATACGTATATATAATATTATAATAATAATCAAAGTAAGGCTGAATGAGAATATTAGGATTAATAAACATTGGATAATGAATAATAAAAACTAATACCGAATTGAATAGTTGATTGTAAATTCATACAACAATATGAAATTAAATTTGTTATTTGTAGAATTTATTACGTAATTGTAAAAATGTAATTTTAATATATTAGGATGAAAAGTGGATAATCATATAGAAATGCATTAATAAGCTAACCATAATAATAAATCAAGTAATATGCTGTATTTTCTTAGTGTTAAAAGATAAATTTAACTAGGAAAAGTAAATAATATTTGATTCATTTATAAACTAATAAACTAAGTTGAGATATGAAAGTAAGGATATCCAATGTATATAGTGTAAAATTATTGTTAATTTATTTATGTTGTTAATAAACTTTGTTTTAAATTTGTTTTCAAGTTTTGTGTCCGAGTTGTTATTTCTCCACATGGATGCATGAAATCACGATACATTTATAATTGAAACAGCATATATTTTACAAAGGGTAAACATAAAAGGTTATAATAATTTTGAAATTTATCGGTATGTTAAAATTAAAAGATCATAATTTTATATTATTTATTGGTCATAAGTTGTTCCATAATATTACATTAAATTATATGCTAATGTTAATGTATCTGTTGTCAGATTATTAAAGTACTACCACGTACTATTTATTTATTTCATTTAGGAAGAAATAAGATTATATTATATTATTATTGTTATTATTATTTTTTTGTTATTATTATTGCGTAGTAGATTATGACATAAAATTCCTTTTCATATTTTACTACCGTAATTTTAAATCAGTTAGAATACAATTTATGAACCTGAGATTTTATTTTATTTTACTTCATTTTATTTAATTAAGCTAGATTCTTGTTATAAAGAAGATTAAGATATGATTATTATTTTAATTGTAGTGAATAGAGCTTAGAAAGTCGTAAGAATACTATGAGTTAGTTATTTGGTATAGTAAAAAGGGGGGATAGTGTTCTTATGCCATTGAGGTAGTATCGTGTGGATAATAGCTCAATGTAGTCTATCTCGTTCCCGGTATTGTCACTCCATGTCTCATGAAAATAGTAAATATTTGTTAATTCATTTTAAAATTGAACCGAATTTGTATTTTAAAATTAGAGCTAGTAATCATTTTAATTAATGCTGAATATTTCATTTATTTATTTGTTAACTGAGCTAGAACCTGTAATATTAGTAATAAACAGTATATTTTGGGGTGAGGATGCACGGGGGGAGGTTAGAATATATATATATATATATATTGATTTGAGTATTACATATATATTAAAGAAATGCTTCTATTCACATAAATGCATTAAAAAGAAAAAAAAAACATTTTCTTTAATGTTCACACTATTCCTGATGTTATGTGATTAAAACTAAAATGTGGGTAGCTCATGAGTATAAATATTCTTAGTTATATTTTACATAAATAAAAATTAGATTCTAACAATTTTAGCATGCTGGCAAATAAATTAGATCCTTCACTAGTCAGAGTCTTCAAAAATCATCAAAATAAAATTGCAAATTATGACCACTTTCTGTATCAATGCCAATCTCTTAATCAGGTTTTAAATAGATTGATGTTGATACAAAAAAGTAGATATTAATTGCGAGCTTATTTAAATGACTCTTTGGAAATGTGAGTGATGAATCAAGGTAGTTATATTTTAGGTGTTTCTGTGAATAGGTCTATAGAAATTAGATATATATTTTTCATATACATAGTGCCCTGTGCAGTTTGGTGCAGTTGGTAAATCATCTGATTTGTGATCGTCCCAGGACTGATTCTAGCGCTTGAACATCTTATAAACTCCTGAACATTAACCCATTAACATTTTTTTTATATATACATAGTAGCAAAAACACAAAAAACATTCAGTTTAAAATGTTAAATTGTAATTCTTACTTGAGAAAAGATCCATAAAAATTAATAGAAAGTATAATTATTATAAGTGACCTTTTTTATTTGTGAAAGTGGAAGAAATTTTTTTTTTTTACTTTTTAATGCATTAAAGTTAATCAAAGCACCATCCACCCACCCCAATTTTTTAGGTTATATAAGTAACTCTGAATTATCAAAACCAGTTTTCAATAGAATTACTCCATTTTAAATCAGAAGTGTCACCAGACACCATTAACTTTAATGCTATATATAAAATTTAAAATTTTTGACTAATTTTTTGCTAAAATTGTTTGCAAACTCTTAAAAAATGTATTGACATAATTCATACATATACAAAGTCTCAACTAGATTGGAAACTGGGAAGTGGATGAAAATTAATTATAAGATTTGATTCTGACACAAATAAAAGCAAAAATTAACCAACTACTATGTTATATAATTTTATATTTTCTTTAATAAATGTATCATATTGTAGTGTGTATATATGTTGCATAATTTTAAAGCATACATCCATTGCACCTCTCAAATGTTATATACAGCTTTTCTAAATAAAGAATCCACCCATTATTACCCCAAACACATAAAAATCAAAACATTTCAACTGCTATAAAATGTATAATTAAAATATATTTATTTGATGATTTATTATGATAAAATTTCAACAAATAGTGTCATGATTTTTCATAATAGTGTTTGTTTACTTTAAATTAAAATTATAGAAGTATGTTTTACACATTATAAAGAGCTGGTTTCAGCTATTCCAAAGTCAATTAGTACATACTATAATAATTTATAATTCAGAGAGCATACCAATAGCTCAAACAAGCTTTTAATTAATAAGTATGGTATAAGAAAATATTTAAAATCTCTATCCAAAACACTCCCATCTCCAGACCAACTGGTTTCGAGCTTATGGCTCATATCAGTGGAGAGCTAGAGATTTTAAATATTTTCTCATACCGCACTTATTAATTAAGAACTTGTTTGAACTATTGGTATGTTCTCTGCATTGCATTTTTGTAACTACAAGCTTATGAAAGTAATGTCACATTATATATGACTTGCTTTTTTGATTATTATAATAATTTACATATTTTCTTATCCATACAATGCATACTTTAATATGTTATACCCATAAACAGAAATATATCTTAAAGAATAACAGTGGCAAAGTTCAATATGGGTTTTAAGAAAAGAACTAAAACTTTGCAGCACCTTACCAGAAAGAAGCAATAATGAGAACAGTTTATCCAAACTTAGAACTCTTAAGAATATGGCATATTTTACACTAATAATCAATACATGTCATTAACTATTGTAATTTAAAATGTAATAATTAACTTAAAATTGGTTTTGATAATTCAGTGAGACATATGTTAAATTAAAATTTAAAAAAAAAAATGCTTTTATTTATGTAAATGTGCTAAAAAATAACAGTTTCACAGATAAAATCAAAGAGTTTTATGAACTTCTTATCAAGCAAGAATTTAAAAATACTTTTAAAAATTTTACATCAGTATAGCAGCAATCATTAAACCAACTCAAATTAACCTAGGACCTGTAAACTCTATCTCAAGGGTTACCAACCTTTTTTGGTCCTCATACCTCCTTGGCTTTTAATAAATTACCCAGTATCCCTATTCATTGCAATAAGAAATAAGCAGTTAGCGAATATACTATACACTATGTCCTACACAGGTGCAGATGTCATGGAAGCAAGCCTTGAGGGGGCTAATCTGGAAATTTCAGTAGATCTTAAGCAGGACTTTTAAGTTATTGGACCTTCCTGTAACAAAAAGGTCTGAATAACTTGACTGTGTCTGTGTCCAAAAAGAGACCTGAAATATCACTGATGAGGCTGTACCGATATGGATATGGAATAGCCTGGAAATTTTGATAAGATACTATTTTTGGAATATATTATTAGCATAATATACTTAATTATTTATTATTTACTGTATCCCTGGACAAGCTTCCTGTAGTTCCAGGGCCACTGGTACCCCAAGTTGGAAACTTTTGTTTTAGCTAATAGTACTTAAATATTCATTGACCAATCAGTAATGATTGGTGATGGACTAATAAAAAATCTTAAGTCTGCTTGTAAGATGTGATATGTTGGACTATTTCCATCATTTATGAGTGAAAGTTGAATGTATAGAAAATTTTAAGCTTTATTTAAACTTTCCAAATACAAACAACTTGTTAGTAATAACACATAAATAGACAATACAGGTTAGTAATTACACAATGTTTTGAGTGGTATTATTCTCCATTCTTCTTCAGGTGTTGCTGGCTTATATGCACAGTGACAATATTCACTTAGAAGTTGAACTCACACCTTTAGATTCTTGAATATTGAATTTAAGGCAAACACTCTACCAATTGAGCTATTCTGCCTTAAATTCAATATTCAAGAATCTAAAGGTATGAGTTCAACTTCTAAGCAAATATTGTCACTATGCATATAAGCCAACAACCCCTGAAGAAGAGTGGAGAATAATACTACTTGAAACGTTGCGTAATTACTAACCTGTATTGTCTATTTGTGTGTTATTACTAACAAGTTGTTTGTATTTGGAAAGTTTAAATAAAGTTTAAAATTTTTTATACATTCAACATTCACTCATAAATGATGGAAATAGTCCAACATATCATATCTTATAATATACCATCATTACAAACCTTCAGACAAATATTAAGTCTGCTTGTGATCTGAAAAAATTCCAAGATTCATCTACCAATACCAAGCTTAGGCATTACAGGTAAATATGTTAATCTCTATCCGCAAGACCTTTAATAACCACTAAACATCACATGATCACTATCTCATACCAGCACAATAATTGTTATAAACAATTCAAAATACAGCAAAACTCTCCATTGATTGCTCTTGTTAGCACAAGATGGCACTACTATATGGAGAGTTTTGCTGTATTTTGAAGACCTTTAATACTGGTTGATTGTAGTTTAATAATTTTATCTCTTGCTTTAGTCTCTAGATGACATTAGTTAGATACCCAATATATAATTTCAATGTGTGTACATACATTTTCTGCCTAGAGGCAGGTCGAAATGTGTAGGCAATAAAAAACTATGACAAAACAATAATACTAAATAATCATTCGGTGGGTGGGACATTACTGCTTGTCACCTCTTAACATACATTTCAGCCGTTCATATTTAAAGTTGAATCATAGACTTTAACATATTTATATAAACAGTGCAATGTTAAATATTTAAATAAAAAATTCTGAAAAGTTAAACTATTGTCATTTTAAAAAATAAATAAGTATCAGATTTCACTGCCACACCAAATTCAAGTCTCCCCCCCCCCTACATTTAGTATTTACTTTTCCAAAATGAATAGTAGATTTCAGAGAAAATTACAATTTTCATAATGTCTTTAACAGTGCTTTAACACGAGTGAAATTGTTATATTATTACTCATTGAAAAGAGGAAAAATCAAAATAAGTAGCTAGACATTTGCCCTCAATCAAATAATATGGTGTTCAAAAAGACAAAACTCTGTGTGGGTGGATGGGAATGCAGATGGCAATAATTAACCCTGCTAAGAATGTTGGCATCCAGAGAGCAGAATCATCGTTGAAATAAAACGCTACATTTTTTAAAATGAAGTAATTTTTAAGGTAAGTTTAAATCCATAAAAATTAAAATTTCCCTTTTATTTAACTCAAATTTAACTCAATTTATAGAAGCTTTGCAAAAATATTTAGAACACCGTTTAGAACAAACACTAAGTTTTTT
Organism: Epiperipatus broadwayi; assembly: GCA_028023455.1. NCBI lineage: Eukaryota > Metazoa > Onychophora > Udeonychophora > Euonychophora > Peripatidae > Epiperipatus > Epiperipatus broadwayi. Next base: position 1,323,243 of record JAQFVV010006445.1, read on the forward strand.
TATAATTATTAGAAAAAAGATTTTAAAACTAATAATTTTCTTAATTAATTTGCTTAAAAAACAAATGAATTTAAAAATAATAACTCAATATTATTAATTTTTTTTTATAGATCTAAGACTAATTAAATCGCAAAAGTCAAAAACAATATAACTTTTTCTTTCCAATCATTATCATTATAATTATTTTTTAATATGAAGATCAAAATTCTCTTTATTACACTCAATTCAAAAGTACATTGTTTTCGAAATAGTTTATCTGTTAATAAATAAATAATCGAATTGATTTGTTAGCGTATTAGGTAGTTGATAAGTTCGAGTGTCAAAAAATGACCAGAGTTGGACTTCGAACCCCATAGATCTTGAGATTCAAAATCTGACACTTTATAACCGCAGACGAACAACTCAAGGAATAATGTAAAAAAAATTGGAAAAAAGATAGAAATGATATAAAACAAATTATATAAATAAAATATAAAGATGCGCTAAATGATGCGTAGTTTTAGATTGGGCTGGATGGACTTATAATTTTATTTTCAGATCATAAGTGGACTTAAAAATGTACTTTTCAAGTAACCAGCTCATTTCATAGCCGACTCAATTTTTCAATTAATATTACGTGGGAAAAGGAAACCTGGAGATTATTTAAGATCTCCAAAACAATCTGGCTTGGCCTGAAACACTGACTCTAAAAACAAATAATACGATGTGACTTTTATCACTGATGATGTAAGATATCACACTCCTGTGTGTGCTATGCACATGATTAACCTTTGATGTGAGAAATACCAAGCTTCCTTAAATATACTTTAACCTGTCTAATGAGAGGTCTCATGGAGATAGTGAATTAGCCTGTGATGACATACTGTTCAAACTCAGAACAAACGTGGAAGTTCTTTTTTTAGGAAAATGAAAACTTCCCAAACAAATTCAGATTTTTTAAGGTAGTTGATCCCTCACTCACCCAGTTAATCATCAAATATTAATTGATAAAAAATATTTATGCATTTTAAAATGAAAAATAAATAATTATTCAGATAATCCAAATTATTCAAATGATATCAATGTTGACTAGAAAAAAACAACGAATAAGATTATAAGGGACTTGAACTCAGACTTTCAAGCTCTCTGTACTATCCAATTCATTCCATACATCCAATACACATGATCATATACATGTGAAAAAGATAAATGATCTCCAATATACTTTTGTGCTGAATCAGCACTCATCAGTTGGTCCAGATCATCATCTCCAACACATATATGCAATCAGGGCTTAATTTATATTAAGATAACAAATCTTCAAACTTTATAAGACAAGTTTCAATCTTTTCCACTCTGCAACTCTTCAGCCATCCATATCATTGAAAATCTGAGTATGAATGCTCAAAGCTCTTGTTGATGCCAATATTACCCATGTTGACCTTAAGTCAATCTGACCTATCACATATAGGACTTTAATATGTCTATTTAATTATTTATGTGTGGGAAATGGTGATCTGAACCAATTGATAATTGCCGGTTCAGCATGAAATATGTATATTGGAGATCATTTGTCTTTTCCCCATGTATGTGGTCATGTGTATCGGTTGTATATTGGATAGCTATAGGGAGCTTGAAAATCTGAGTTCAAGTTCCTTATAATTACATTAAGTTTGGTATAGACAATATATATGTATTTAAATAATAAATAAGATTGTAATCTTAACCAATGATGAGAAAGTATAACACTTTTGAAATGACTAAATTTCATATCTTTCAATAGCTTAATGACTCTAGGGTCAAGTGCCGATGATGATGTTATTCAAAAAAATAATATTACCATTATTTCTAAAGTGAAAAAATTCTAATTGTCAAAATTTTACCAATCTTTGTTAATAAACTACTTAGCATTACTTATATAAATATATCATAAATAATATGTCACTGTAGTCTTGCTCTGACAAAGATATGCTGTATAGAAGACCTGGTTCAGCAAAATAACAAATATTGTTAAGATTTATTTTGCAATAGTTGAAAAATGTGCACATACTCTGATAGAAGGTATTTTTATATATATACACATACCCATGATTTGGGGTTCAAACTTGATGTAGTTACAAGTCTTTAGAATCTAAAAAAAAATTCAAGTAAATTGCTACTAATAAAACTAGCTAGCTTTTCTATATGATTGTGAATAAATGTTTAGCTATTCTTAGTGAGGAATAGAGTAAAAAAAAGAAAAACATAAAACTTAAACCAATAAACAAGTAAATCATTGGATAAGTCATATCTATTTCTAAATGATTCACAAAAATTTTATAAAAAAAAAAAAAAAGATGCTGAAAGGGTCAATGCATTTTAAGATCAATTAAATCTGTTATTACACATTTATATTGCTTATATACATTGGTTAGAGTGTTTGCTGTAGATATAATATTAAGATTAAGTTAGGTGGGTTAGCAAGTATTTAGATTACTTTTTAATGATGTTGAATAAAAAAAAATTGATTGTGTGTGTGCGCGTGTGTGTTTTTAACAAAACTATTTGATGGAAAAACTGATCTACATATTAAGACCATAATTATTTGCATAAATGTTTATCTTGCTCTGAATTACTTTCTCCAAGATTCTTTACTCTCTCTCTCTCTCTCTCTAATTTTTAAATATGCATCTATATCTTATTTTAAAATCTCCTTGGTAATTTTTATCATATTTTAACACTGTCTTTCACAACTGCTTTTAAAAAGCACATCAGTATAATTATTCCACATTATTTCCTCACCTTATTCCAAACATCATTCAGCTGACGAAACATAGATTAGTCCACATCACCAATTCACATACTATCTATTGCTAATTCTTTTGGAATTAAATACTTAATTTAATAATTATCTTGCTATGTAAAGACATTAATAATACTTTTTTTAATTTTCAGTCAATGTCCTATCCTTTCTTATTGGAAATGATTGTTATACTATTTAATTGACTTTTTCAAATGTTTTTAAATGCCTATAAACAATAAATGATCTCTTTCCAAAAACTTTCAAAGATCCTAATTAAAATTTCAATGTATTATTTATTTTAATTTAATGACTACATTAGAGAACTTTCTAAAGCTTTTTAGATTAATTCTCAATTAAGGAAAGTAAAAGAAATCTCTGCTTAAACAAGACAACTCTCCATATAGTAGTGCCACCCTGTGCCAACCAGAGTAATCAATGGATGCCAGAAGGCTTGTGCATAAAATTCCTATCTATTGCCTAACCATCCAATATCCCCAGACTAGTTTCTGGCTTATGGCCTTTGTCAGTAAGAAGCCTTGGATCTGAGAGCATCTTAGGATCTAATGCAACCCTCCATTGATTACTTTGGTTGGCACAGGGTGGCACTACTGTATGGAGAGTTTTGCCTTGTTTAATAACAATTATGTGCTAATATAAGAGATGGTGATCATGTGATATTTAGTGGTTTAAATCAATGCTTAGTTTTTGAGTATGACTACTGTGTTTAGTCTACCATTTTAGTCCTTAATCATTACATGATCATATTATAATTCTCTTTGCAACTGATTATACAATGTAAAACTATATTTGCAAATTCTTGCTACTATATTTTATTTAAATAGAATTATTATTCTAATAATATGTAAGTAGAGGGATTTGAACTCAGGATTTTTTCAGTCTACTCATCATTCAATCCATCTCAAACAATTGTTACACATGTACCACACACATGTGAAAAAGTCACATGATCCCTAATATATGTATTTTGTACAGAACCAGTGCTAATAATAAAAAAAAACCAAAAGATTAGTTGCTCAAGAGGTCATATGATATAGGAGCATATAAAAAGGCAGTGTGGGTTTTGATCTAGGAAAGTTTAGCTTTTAAGTCCATCACTCAGCCAATCCAATAAACTGCAGAAGGCACTCTCTTAATGAAAATTGATCAATTAAAAGTTTAGCCACTTGCTGGTTGAGCACAAAAGGTTATTTAGGGGGAGGGTCATACATCTTTTTCATGTGTGGTCATACGTTTATGATTACATCCCTCCACAAGATATTAAAAGTGGATAGATACCAGTACTTATTTGTGTAAGAGTAGTATAGTGAAAATTATACTTCAAAAATATTATTTATGTGGATAATCTCTGGTCTAATGAATGACTAATAAAAATTATCAATATACTTTCATTAAGTGATTTGTGTCAAAGTTGTGAGGACAGCACTTTTGACACTTATCAATTAAATTGTAATAATTTGCTATCTACATATATACTGAACAATGAAAAAGATATATGCACAAGAGATTGTGATCTGGGCCAACTGATGAGTGCTAGTTCAGCATGAAATATGCATTTTGGGAATCTTAGATCTTTTTCATACATCTCTGGTCACATATTTATGATTACATCCATCCACAAGGTGGTCAAAAATGGATAGACACCAGTCTTTACTTTGTGTGAAAATGGAGTAATGAAGATTATACCATTATGTGAGCAATAAGTCATTAGATTATATACAATACGTTTTTTTTTTTCTGTTTGCTGATTATATTTTGTACAAACCTATAAACTAGAATAAAACAATGGAGATGGTTCGGTTTTAAATTTATCTTCAATAAACAATGTTTTTCAGCCACAACTATTATGTACAAACTATGATTTAGTCAATGGACAATAGATGATAAATACCAATAAAATCAATATCAATCCCAATAAAATCAATATCAATCTGTTTAAACATGAGAAATAAAAGAAAATACTATGATTTCAATAAGCCTGTGAGAACTACAAAGAAATAACAATAAAAAGAGAAAAAAATGTAAATATTGCTAATTGTCCTATCAAGGACGTGACAATAAAGATAATTCTAAAATCACAGATATTAAACTTCAAACTTTTTTTTTAATAAATTGTTTCTTTGTATTATTAAAAATTTCATGACTGATAAAACATAAGCAATATCTAATTAAAATATGCCGGCAATATAAACAAACTGCGCAAGAAATTCTGGCTTAAGAGTTTTGCTTTAATATACTTCCTTCATCATCTAAAGTTTTTTTAACTTTCTTTTAACTGCATCTTAATTTTTACTTTTTATCATGCAAGGGATCTCAGACTAGTTAGTGGTCAATGCAGCTATAATCTGGTCCAACTTTTCTTTTAGGTAAACTAGACCATAATCAACCTAGACACTATTGGTCAGTAAATGGGTATTTAGCTATAATTAGTCAGCGAAAAAGATACTAATTTAATTTGATTTGGGTCAGATATAAAAATGAAAAATGCGCGCGCAATATAATTGACCTTTACCAAATAAGGGGGAGGGATCACACTTTTATGGGAGTATGATAAGTTATCTTTATCGCCCATCTTAATAATGTGAAGAGCTCATTAAATTTATAAAATATACTAACCATAAATACTATCATGCTCAAACAAATTGTAATGAGAAAAATACTAAGATATTCCAAACGATGCTTTGGTGAGATTATCCTACTGTTAATTCAAAATACTTTCATATAGGTGATGATGATGATGATGATATTCAATGATATATATATATTTCTTTATCCCATTTTCTTTATTGTCAAGATATCCTTCAGTAATTAAATTTATTTCCACAAAATCTTTTATCATACGATCATTTTAAAACTTTATTACGTATTTTTATTTAGCACATGTAGAATTCTTAAGGCATAGTGATTATGGTTATGCTTATGATCAGGGTTTAATCTGGACTGAGTGAAATCTGGAAACCATTTCCGATTCCAAGCAGATTTAACTTTTTTTTTTTTAAAATAGTCATTCCATAAACAACTCAGTTGGCCAAACAGTGAAACAATCAAGGAAAATTTTAAACCCTAAATATCCAGACGAGTATTGTTTCCACTGTTTTTAGAGAGGCCCATGTCCTACAGTGGGCTATTTAAAAGTTGTGTTAATTTTAATCTATAAATATACATACAGAATAATAAAAAGTTTTCTTCGACACATTTATCTTTCAAAAGGATTTTGCCCCCCCCCCCCATGTTTCTGAAGAATTATTCTTAGAAATTGCTTGTTTCCTTGTGAAATCTTTAAATTAGTGAGAAATGGTGTATATTTTAAGAAACAATTTATTTAAAAATAAATAAATTAGTATGTCTTTGTGTGGGTAGCGCAATGGTAAACTGAAAGATTCCAGGAGGAAAGTTCGTCCTTTGTGATGCTTGAACGTCACATGACCCACCCCCCTCTTTCTAAATAATGTCGAATAAATTCATAAGCACAGCTCTTTGCTACCAATTGTTTTATGTAGACAAACAGGAAAATTAACACATATTAACATTTTTTTTTTTAAATTTAAACCTTTATTTATTTGATTTTTATGCGTATTATATTTGCATGCGATAATTACCTTCAAATAAAAGTACAATTAATATTGCGGCACGCTATTACTTTAAACATCGAAACTTAGTTGTTATCAAAGTATATATTAATTATTACAAAGCATTTAAAATATAATATTCTTACGGCATTCAAGATTATATCTTGAAATGATTCATTTAACAAATTGATATCTGAATCAGAGAGAAAGTTATTTTAATTTTTTTTTTTTTTAAAACAAAAATTGCAGTTAGATAAGGTTTTATTATAATTTTTATTAATAAAATCTAAATGTATTATAAGGTATTTTGGGATTAGCGCTGCCCGTGTTTGTGATGGCAAAATGCCGTACCTTTCTCCAATGAGGGGAGGGGGGAGGGATTGCCACGGCAGAATGTCGTAGTTGTGATCACATTATCAAAACCTAAAGTGTTAGAATAATTTGTAACGTTAGAATAATTATGGCCGGACGATTACGTTGTGGTAGCGCTAATACCAAAATATTTATTATAATAATTATAAATTTATTTAAACGCAATTACGTAAGTTATAACCAAAATGCGATAGTAGAGACCTCTACAGGTGTTTAACCACAAGCTTACGCTATGGAAGAAAAGAGGGGGATATAAGTAGCTTCGTTATTCAAAGACGTGCAATGAAATTAAGATTCTAGAATAAATTAGCAAAGGGTAATAGATAACTGAAAGCTACCAATAATAGTCAAGTATTATTTGATTGTTTGCTTAGTTATTCTATCTTGGCTTCAGGCAGAGAACTAGTATTTGAAACCCTAAAATGCTTTAAAACAAGGTTCTCATTCTCATTCATACATCACCACTTCATTAAAGTATTGCCTTGCATATCTAAAGATAGTGGTAGTGATCACAACTCCAATCGAATCTTTCAGCGTTCAAACTTCTTATAAATTCCCAAACAATAAACTGTTCATTTGTGTTTATTAGAGTATTTAGTAACTGAAATTTCATCAGATTTTACAACATGTATAAATTATTGGTTTATATATACATATGGATATATATATACATTGTTGTTTTCTGCCTGAAGATAATTAGACAATAGTGAACCATAAGCATCCCATACAATTTAACGCAATAGCATACCTAATTAAATGATTAATTACATGGGAGATCATGTGACATTCCTAGATGGATTACCAGCTAAGAAAAGTAACAAAAAAAATACAGTTTGATTAGGTGATAGAATTTGTATTCAGCCTGTCATTTTCATACCCAAATGTCAAGTAACTCACTGAGCAATGGGACATTCAATTATTTGATTTTATTTCAATACAATGAGTGCTTTCTGCACTTGAGTGCAATTGGATTTGAGTGCTAAAACCACTTAGCTCTCAATCTGTAACTTCCAGTGCTAATATGTTACATACCTTTCTGAATACCTAAGCAACGAATCAGTTATTTTTAATCATAATACAATGTCACGGGTGTTATCACTTAATATTGTGGTATTTTTCAAAATATGTAATTGACTTATATATATGAGGGTGCAGACAGTTACTAGAAAATTGGCTAGGAAGAGGTTTTATTCAGTGTATACATATGCAGATTATGGCGGAATGCACTTTAGGCCATAAAACAAAATTCATAGCACTCATAAGCTAAGAAGATGTTTTATTCAATATATATATATAGACATGGTTGAATATGCTTTCAGCCATTGAAACAGATTCGTAGCACTCATATACAAGTGCTATGAATCTGACCTTACTGGACAGAAGTGTGCTTAGCCATTGTCTATATAGGTATTGAATAAAACCTCTTCTTAGCGAACAATTAAAACATTGACATAAACCTATTATAATTAGCATAAGATTAGGATTTTTTTTTTTAAATATTATATGTCAATTATACAGAGTGAACTAAAAGTCGGTAGGTAGAAAAGGGGTTGTAGTCATTATAATTATGATGTTTGTGTTATATTATATTAAATTTTATAACTAAATTTATTTAAATTTAATCTTTTTTCTTTTCATATAGTTCAGAGAATCCATAATGGCAAATAATTTAAATACTAATGCAAGAAAATAGGTGTTAAAAGAATAATTCATGACTTAATGGAGAATGACCCAGACAGGTGGTGCAATTTAGAGAGATTATGCTGAATGAAATGAGAGAAAATTCAATAATTTTAGATAACATTGTGTGAATCGATGAAGCTTCTTTTAAATTATCTGGTCATACACACATAATTGTGTTTACTGGTACAGTGAGAACATGCATTTAACATTATAGCAACAACTAAACCAGCTTGGTGTCACTGTTTGGGGTGATATTTCATGTTCTGTTGTTTTATGATCTTTTTTTTTGATGGAACAGTTTCAGGCAATAAGTATCCTGAAACTCTAATGAATCAAGTTATTTTACAGTTGCTGGAGGGTTGCATTAGATCTTAAGATCTAGGTACAGTACTCTCAGACACAAGGCTCCTCACTGATGAAAGCCACAAGCTAGAAACTAGTCTGGGGATATTGGATAAGTAGACACTAGATAGGAATTTTATGCACAAACCCTCTTGCATCCATTGATTACTCTGGCTTGCACTGAGTGGCACTACTGTATGGAAAGTTTTGCCTGTTTATTTCACAGTTACAACAACAGCCTAATTCACATGATCTTTATTTCCAACAAGATGCTGGGCCCTCCATATTGTTAAAGAACAGTCTGTGATTATCTCGATGAAACTTCTCCTGAGAAATGGATTGGCCAGCATGTTCACCTGACTTTATTCCGATGGATTTTTTCTTTTGGGTAGTACTCAAGGACAAAGTTTATAGATGAAAACCATAAAGTGTCAGTGATTTGAAAAATTACATCAGAGATGCATTTTAAGAAATTAATACACAAAAATACTTGTGCAAAAATGTCAAAATACAAAATGTACACTTCAAAACTGTGTCACCAGTTTGAGCACCTGCATTAATAAAATTGTACTGTATTAGTAAATATAATTGTATATGTAACCTCAAAAAATGTTATCATTTACTGTCCACCTACTTTTGGTTCACCCTCTATGTATATTTTAATAATCTCTTGAATATAGTCAAAAGACATTTAATGTTGTTTTGATTGGAATCCCACCCCACCCCATCTTTCCACTATTGATTTAGAAGACTCATAGAACTTTATAAATTAGTCATTATTAGCTTTTTATTAGAATTGCTTGAATATTAAAATAAGCCAATGTGTCATAGATATAAATCTCCTTCCACACAGATAAGTTTAAATAATCACTATCCTGGCAATCATATTCAGGACTGCCTTATATGATGGATTACATCCAGGTTGGTTTGTTGGTAACTTTAACATAGTTATATGTTTGTGTGAAGTATACTATTGTATGGTTGTGAAACATGAACAATGAGTAACAAAATTAGTAATAGATAGGAAGCCTTTGATATGTGGTCATGGAGAAGAATGAAAAAAAAATCAATTGGATGAATAAAATAACAAATGAAGAAGTTTTGAAAAGAGTAAACGAAAAAAGAAGATGGATTGAGAAAATTTAAAAGAGAAACTGGATTGGACTTATATTAAAAAGAAAGTATGGTTTAAGAAAGATGTTTTGAAGGGAATGGTGAGTGGAAACAAGAAGAAAAGATGGAAAAACTGATGTTGTTGGAAGAGTTACGTGGAATTGAAAAGCTGAGTGAAAAAGAGAACAGAGTGGAAAATGGATGAATTGATAATGTGACTACTCTCTGGACCTGATAAAATATAATGTTAGATATGTATTGTTAGGCAACACTATCACTGTTTTGATCTAGTTTATGGGTTTACCAAATGACTCTATCCCCTCATAGATTCAAATAATGTATATTGAGTGGACATCAATTGAAGTATATCTCTAATTTAAAAATGTTCCCTGATGTTTAGAGCTATGTCATAAATTATTAAAAAAATTATATTATAATTTTTCTAGTCAATGAAGGATAAGAAGATATGTCTAACTTTTTTAGAAATTTTGTCATAAAAAAGTACCCTTCTAAAAATAAATAATGCGAAAAATTATACATAAAAAAAATCTTGAGGGTGGTGGAAAAATTCATATCTAAGGACTCAGACAGGCAGCATAATGCTATATAAAACTAAGCTATTTATATCTTTCTTTCAAATTTTTTCTGCTTCATATATATCTTAATTTTTGACAAGAAAGTTTTTTTTATATGGATACTAACATAAGTACCATATATTAATATATGGTACTTATAGATAATCCTGTAGTCCAAGGTTGACAGCCATGTTTTTTTTAATTATACATTTTCAGGGGCATGCTAATATTTCTTTATATTTTTTTATCAATATTATTTTAACGAGTATGAATAACTTGTTAATATTAAAAAATATTAATAAATCAATTATAAATTCCTGTTACTTTTAAAAATAGCAATAAATATATTATAAATTTCATGCACAAGATATTAGGGATTTCAGGCCATCAACATAAATAACCCATTATTTGTAATTTTTTGTTCTTAAAAAAAAGCCTGTTTAAATTATATTTACTGCAAATTGAATTATTAAATTTGTTTTAATTACAAATTTATTATCATACTTTTGTATTTCCTTTATTATTAATTCAAATAATAATAACAAAAAAAGGCTGCTATTTGTATGCCCTTGAAAATGTATAATCAAAAAAAAAACATGGATGCCAACCTTGGATTATGAGTTTATCTGTAAATACTTAATGTAATTATCAAAGAGATGCACATTTAAAAAAATAACAATTTGAAAGTTATTAAATATAGTTTTATCAATTAGATATCAACATTTTCTGTTTTTTAGGCAATTAAAGGTATTTTTGATATTGATATTCAACAGTCACCTTTTTGAAAGATAACTAATGATGATAAAGAGTTTTAAGTACTCTTTTAATATCAGAAAAATAAATGATAATTGTTTTATTGTTATATATAATCTACTACAAGACATAGGCTAACTTTTATACCTACTTTCCAGTCATAAGACAGCTTGTTTCATCAGTGTTCCAATTTTGTCATCAAATGTCCCAACCAAGTGTATCTCAATCAAAAATATTCACCTTCTTGAACTAATTTTTGTCATTATTTCTATATATATAATCCCCAAAGAATATGTTTAACTTTAGATTACATCAAAAAACATTTTGTTTCCAAATTATCTTCATTCAAATGTCATCCAGAAAATGCATCTGAGTGACGCTCCGCTGCTGTGCTTTTCCCCCCTACTTTTTCTTAACTTACATAAGTATCTATGATTTGTGAGATTTAAAAAAGTTTAACCAATCAGTAATAATTTATCAATTTACTTTTAAAAGCTTCAATATTTATTATCAGTCTGTTGTGAAGATTTTTTCTTCATGAATCTGTATGAAATTGTAATTCAAGTAATTCTCTTTACTAAAAAAATATATATATAAAAAACTATAACTTGATGAGAAATAGAAGATAAATAAAGGGTAAATAATATTTAAAGGGCTACTGCAGAACAAAAGTCTCTTTTAGAAAAACAGTAAAAAAGATATTAATTATGCTTGCCACTAGTGGTGAAGTGAGGATTTAATATGTTTTTCTATCCTTGTTTCACTGTCTACCTAAAAATAGCTAAACACCTATTTACTGAGCAATATTAGATGGTTAACTGATTTAGATGTAGACTGATACCTTAAAGAAAATTTGTAAACCTGGTCATTAACTATGCTTACCAGTAATAATGTAGTGAGGATTTGTATGTTTTTCTACTCTTATTTTACTGTCTATTTAAAAATAGCTAAACATCTATTTACTAATCAATATTGAATGGTTAGCTGATTTATATATAGACTGATGCCTGAAAGAAAATTTGTAAACCTGGTTAGAGTCTAAAAATGCTATGTTCATCTATCCAGGATTTATACCAAGTTATAAGATTAGTAAGCAGATGCATTTCTTTTTCATCACTAGACCTTGCCACAATTAAATCTTCTCTTAATTACACTGGTATTATATTTCTATAAAAATACATATACTTTTTATAGGAATATAATATCACTATAGGACAATTAAGTGAAAATTTTGCTTAAATACTTAGCATATTTTAAATGCAAAAAAAAAAAAATCTAGTTGAAAAAAAAAAACTTCTTAAACATTACTCTAGTTTTATACAATACTATCATAATATATATATATTGAATTAAGTATTTCTGGAGATTGATATTATACTAAAGAATAAAAATGAGGAGATAATATCCATGTAAAGAGAGATAACTTTTAGCTTTTGATGTTTCCAGAAAACTATCAATTACTATTAATTGACAAGCTCTGAGGCTAAACAAGTTTTCTCATTAATCGCTCCTTTAATGAGTTTTTGTTGAAGTAAAATAATGTCCTTTTTTACTTCAAATCCAAGTTGTTAAATGGGTTTAAACTCAGAAGGTTTGATAATGTGAATGAGTAACACCTTTCTTAACATTTTGCAAATAATACATATATATGTAATTCTTAATAAGTAAACAAAAGGAGAAGAGATTGCACTGTACATAAATTAAGTATAACAAATACACAATATAATATAAAGTACTGTCCAATTAAAATATATAGCCTACTCTTGTAATTTTATTTTTTCTAATAGAACAGAACATTCAAATATGCACTGATAAGAACATTACAACATCATGTGCAGTGAACTTATTTTCTAAATGCATAGAGAATTAATGCATAACAACTTGTCCACAAATCATTACATTCTGCACAAAAATGAATAAAAATTACTATTGATGTTTATGTTAAGAGTTAGATATATATATACATAAATATATTTGAATATAAAAAGATAAACTTTTAAATAGCATTTTGCACAGAAAAGAATCAATGAAAGAGAAATTTGCCAGGCTAATCAAATACTAAGTGAAGAGATTTTTCAGCTTAACTTTTGAGATATATTTTAGCCAGATATTTATCATCCTTATTTTTAGCTTTATTAATTCACCAAGAGATTAAGTCTCAGATCAAGTTTTCCTACTCACAATCACCCATAATCACATGTGGTCATTTTCTATTCAGTTTAAGGCTTCAGTTGTCTATCTAATGACAGCATTTCTTGAAGTATGTACAGCATAGTTCCATTCTAGTCTCTTTTTTTTTTAATTTAGTTTAAGTCAAAAAAATATAATCCCCAGTTGCATTAGCCACATTTCAGGCACAGATAAGCCACTTAAAGCCGCCTGTAATTAGGATTTGCCATACTGCCTAATACTAATCGGAAAATTATAATCTACAAGTTTTACAATGATTTAGAATTTATATACAAACACACGTTAAGTATCAGGTGACCCTGTAAGTATAATGTTGTGCCATTCATTAATAAACAATATTTAATAGTTTTACGATCATATATTGTATAAATATATAGGGGTAAATGAATGGTATATAAGAAAATTTTAGAGAGAGGAGAAACAATTTAAGTTTTCATTATGAAACAATATATGAACCAAAGATGTTTTAAAGGATCATCTTTAGATAATTTAACGATGTTTCTAATTAGCTTTAAACAAATTATTTAAATTGTTGAAACCATTTTTACAAGAGCAAACATGGTGAACAAGATTTGTGCTTTTTTACATCCTGTTAACCCGGTTTAAATTTTCATGTTTAGATTTACTATTTCTGATTTTATACTTTCTGTCATTACTATTGATTCTTTATCAATAAAATAATGGATCCAAATGATTTTATCAATAAAGAATCAATTGTGTAATATTTATTGATACATTTGGTAATTTTGAAATTACAACAATTCTAAATATGTGCAATATGAAACAATAAAGAAACTAAAATCTTACTCTTCTCTTACTGACATATGATAACTTTAATGAAAATATATTTATGGCATGTCTGCTATTGGACTACTGTCATGACACCTTCTGATATTGTTTTGCGAATGCAATTTAATAAATGCTTCCATGAGAGAAAAAAGCCAAGCTATTTCCAATATTTTTACTTCGCTATTGCTGCCAAAAAATAAAGATCTGACAGTGTGGTAACAACAGTTAAGTAATACTCAATGACAAACCAGAAATGTTTGACTTTGTTTGTGGACGGCAGTTTAGACTACAAGCTCTAAGCATTGAATCTCCAAATATAAGTTAGCTTAATCTTGAGACTGCCATTGCTAGTTATTTTCCATGACAGAATTTATTCTACCTTTTACATTTGAAATTCTAATATTTAATGATGTATTGTGAAATTTTTTGAAATAAAAACTCCAGAGCCATCTATGTAAAAAAAAAGATAATGGCTTTATTGCTTTCATAAAAAGTTTGAGTGACAGAACTGAGATTGATTCTGGAATCTCCCAATCACTTTACCAACTATGCCAAATCATGCAGGATAAAAATGCTAATGGGTTTTTTTTTGGGGGAGGGGGTTCATAAGAAGTACTAGAACTGGGAGTGCCAGAATTGATAATGGGACCTTCTGATCACTCTATCAACTACACCAAACCATGCAGGATAAAAATACTAATGGGTTTATTTTTTGAGAGTTCATAAGAAGTTTGAGCACAAAAATTGATTTGGGCCTACCAGATCCCAAATCAGATGCTCTACCAACAGTGTCAAAGTGCACAGGGTATCTTTGTAAGCAGGACTAAAAATGGATACTAAATGGCAGTATCTTTATTCTCAGGGTAGTTTTTGACTATTGGTCTTCAGCAGCCACTTTTACTTTAGTATGCTAATCAAACTTTTGACGGAACATTTTGACATCATAAGGTTTTGAACTCAAGTCAATCTTCTTATTGTTAGACATCTATATATACACATTGAACTGGATAGGCCAGTGATGGAACAATAATCACAACCATAACAAAGTTGATTATCTAATTATCATACCATACATTAAAGCAATTATTATATACCAGATGACTGACTACCAAACTAAAAAAATCACTGCCAAAATAGTCATGACCCAAATTTTTATTCATCCAGCACAATACTGGTTACTATCCAGATCACCTATAGAACTGTCCATCTTCACTGGTTTACCTAGCATGAGTACTCAAAGTATGATATCTCAGTGAAGCTATTAGATGGCTAGCTGAGACTACTGCTGTTACTCATTCATCTGGATTAATCGTAAGAATATTTGCTAGAATAAATCAAGTTTATTTGTGTTGACAATAAGAATAATTCTATCCTTCTACCATCATCTTCTTTTAGATCCAAAGGACTAATTTGTCTTTCTCTCTACTATCTTTATAGTTTCTCAGATAAATGATTAAATAGGATTATTGCTAAGGTTTATCAATATTATTGAGACCATACTTTAAATAATCAAATATTGAAAATCAATGATGATGATGATGAGTGTTTTGGCGATGATTTAGGCCCTAACCAATATTGAATGGGGGCGGGGTAAAATGTTGGTTGTAAACATTTTTAGAATTCTTCAGCTTAGCAGTTGGGTCATTCAGTACATAATTATGACCTCATATGTGACAGTCATTATATAATCAACTTTAGTATTACCATTACTGCACTTATTGGCCCCAAACTGGCCTAACAGTACATAATGGCACAGCCAAAATGTGGCTAATAATTTATTGTCACCCACATATTAGAGCAAACAATTTATAAGTGATAGGTTTATTTAGAATGAATCATACAAAGCCAAAACTTATGCGATCAAACATTGATGACCAAAAATAAATTAATGAAAACACTGTTGGACAAACAATTACATTGCATGCAATAGAATTGAAAATTACACTAGAAATAAAGAATATATATATATATACATACATGAGCTAAAATAGGTTAGGGTAGAAAAATTAGGTCAAAACATGGATTGAGAAAGACCAGACTGGATTAAATATATCCAAAATGGTATGAAACAAGATCTTTAAATTTGTTTAAAGACTAAAATATAAATTTAAATCAGTATAAATAATCAAAACATCCAAATTATAAACAAAAAAACCCATTTCTGCACAATCAACCAAAAGTAAGAACCAATCCCCACATTGGGTACTATTATATATTAGACAGGTTAGTATGATGGGCAGTGAAGACAGAATTTTTAATACTAAAATTGATAATCCAATGATCATGAAATATATGAGGCAGCAAGCTAGAGTAATCAATGGATGCCAGAAGGCTTGTGCATAAAATCCCCATCTAGTGCCTACTCATCCAATATCCCTAGACTAGTTTCTGGCTTGCTGTGTGTGGCAATACGTATAGTGAGTTTTGCCTGTTTTAACAACAGTTATGCACAAGCATAAGAAGTGGTGGTCATGTGATGTTTATTGGCATGTGAATTACATCACTGCTAGAAACTTTTGTCCTCATTGGTCATTGTAATGTGAATACTCAAAGTACAATCTCATAATCATTTTTACATTTTCATTTGAAATAACCTTAAAGATAATATAGGCATAGATATATCAGCTCTTCAAATCTAGAAGATGATGGCACTAAAAGATATAAAAGTATTCTTATTCTTGGAATAAATAAAACTGATTCATGCTAGCCAATATTATCCTTATGGTCAGTCCAGAAGAAAAAATATGTTGTTACTAGGAAAATATAAACAGTTCAATAATATTGCTTCATATGGTTGATATTATGCTGTATGAATAAAATTTTGGGTTGTGGGCTATTTGGTGGTAATTCTTTAGTTTAGCAGACTTATGCGATTACCTAGTATATGGTACCATCACTAGATGATCAACTCCATCATCAGTATTGATGTGATCATTATACCAACATTGATTTATCCAATGTAATATATTTATAATAATTCAAATAATTATAATTTTTATTAAATCTTGGTTACATATTTTTTTTCTCAATGCTTGGTTAAATTTTAAGAATATTTTTACTTGTCCCAATGAATAAACCGTAGAATAATTTATAGACATGAGTAAATAAAAAATATAAAACATTTTATAGGCTTGTCAATTTCTGAGGTAATGAAGGATTAAATAATTATCCATTTTTCTTTTACCTTCTGGCTGGAATAACAAGATATTAACAGTGGCAAACTCCATGCAGTAACGCCACCCAGTGCAATCCATAGAAAACAATGGATGCAAAGTGTGTGCATAAAATCCCTTTCTAGTGCCTATTCATCCAATATCCTTAGACTAGTTTCTAGCTTGTGGATTTCGTCAGTAAGGGGCCTTGGATCTGAGAGCACTGCACTCAAATCTTAGGATCTAATCCTACCTCTGGTAGCCATTCACTGGTTGATGAGAATAGGATAGTTATATGAACTGATTATGACCCAATTATTCAGAAAAAAAATTTAATAAACTCATTAAAAAATTCAAGTTTATTCAGACTGGGTTTGAACAAGAGTTGTAATCAAGGGAATATGGATACTATAATTGCTCTATGACATTAGAATAATGAATCTTGTATTTTTGAGTGTACTATTTTGACTAATCTGGGCTTTTGGTAGGAATTAAGCAGTTGTAATGGTCTTAATAAATATATTCAATATACTTCTTTAACTTGCAACTCCTGTTAACTCTTTTGTTTTTGTTTTTTTAGATATATTTAATATCCCCCCTCCCCCATTTTATTTTATTTTAGCATGCTGACCTCAGTCAAATAGATTAATTTAGAGTCAAATTTAAGTTGTCTTAAGTCATCCCTATCATCAGATATCTTTCTATATTAATTGTGGTTGTAGAGAAATGTTGTTATGCAACTACATTTTAATCTTTTAGTTCCAACCACAGTAAAATCTAATCCCAACATATTTCCTTTATTTTTTTTATTTGTACTTTTTTTGTCTTTCTCCTCGTTTTTGTTTTTTATCTCCACATTTTAGAGTTAGAATGGCAGTACTATTTTATGAGTGGCATCTACTGACAATTATGATAATAAATTGCATTGAAGAAGGTAATAACAATGCCAGCTACCACAGATAATAGTAGGAGGGCTACCAAACTTCAAGCATTGAGCTCAAATAATAACTAAATGTGTATAATTATATTTATAAGGTGCATATTCGTTACTTAACATAATATTTATTAAGGCTACGACCTTAAGATTATGTGCCTGAAAAAACGACAGTAGGGATCTCTGCAAAACTTAAACACAGGATTTATTTAAAGAACAAGAGCATTTGTCTTTTAAATAAATCTTGTGTTTAAGTTTTTCAGAGGTCCCTACTGTCGTTTTTTTAGGCACATAGTCTTAAGGTTGTAGCCTTAATAAATATTACATTATATGTTTTAAACACTTATTTAATAAACTATTACTTTAATTTTAAAATGAGAACAAATTAGAGTGAACTATTTTTTAAAATGAATAATTCATTAGAAAAGTGGAGAATTCTGTAATTAGAGAGGATGATGACAAAAACAAAGTGAAGATAATGATTAGGAGTCAGATGGATAGACTCCATTATTACATAATGAATATTTTTTTTAATACTGGGACAATAGAGGCTATCTATCAAATTGTCAGTCAATGGGTATTTTCTCCATGTGGTTTAGAGCAATGGTAGAATGGTGAACTTTGAAGCTCAAAGTCCATGAAGCTCAAAGTCCAGCTCTACTATTTTTCATGCTCAAACTTTGTAAGAACTTATGAGCAATAAACTGAATGGTTACTTTTATTGCTTTAGTACCAATAGAGATGTAGCATCTAGAATTCAAAGTCCGTGAATTGCAACTCTCATATTTGACACATTCAGTGCATAAACATCATATGAACTCCTTCCCAGTAGACCATTTGATTTATTTTTATAGCCTTTGAACAGTCAGAAAAACCCAAGAGATGATAGATCATTCTGCAGACAAGTTCACCTTATAGCACTTAAAAATAATAAATTTTGACACCCGCACCTTCCTTTTTTTTTAGATATTTACATATTGTATAGTTTTTTTTTTCATGTCATAGCATCGGCCGGGAGGGGAACCCACAACCGTTTGCAACCAACTACTTGCCTGCAAGGCGGCTGTGGTGACCTCTCGGCTAACAACGCTTGACTACATATTGTATAGTTAATACCCATATATCACATTTTTTTAAGTTGATAGTTCAATTTGGTAGGAATGATGTTTGATCGATGAAGACTCAACCAAGATGTTTAATTTCCCATTGCTTTGCATGGCACCAAAATAGAGATTAAAAATATTCTATTTATGCTAATTTTTTTGTGTTAACAGTTGCCATTAGTTTAATTCAATAACAACAACAACAGCAACAATGATAATGATGACAATGACACCATCACTATCACCATCACAACAACAATGATGATGATGATCATAACAACAACAACAACAACAATAATAATAATAATAATAATAATAATAATAATAATAATAATTGAGCACTAAACTTCTTTTAAATAATTAAGTCTAGCTTAGAAATAGAATTAAGAGAGCATACCAATAGCTCTAACAAGCTTTTATTGATAGGTGCTGAAGAGAAAGCCTATAAAATCTCTATCTAGAATTATTCCCATCCTCAGACCGATCTAGCTTGGAAAATTTTATCAGTAGGACATAATTTTTATATTATCATGAGAATGTAATGCCATTTCAATTACCTAAGCTAAAATTTCATTTCTTAATCAATAGTTAAATTAGTAACATTTATTCCCCATTATTACATCCAGTATGTAATCTTAATACTTATGATACACTTTAAATGTATATAGGTGAAGTTAATAAAAATTTTCACAAATAACAACATTTAGCTTAGCACTTTCAGAGTATGTTTACTCCATATTCATAGCCATTACTATGTGTAAGTGTAATGAATGCAAATTTATGCAAATCATTATTCTGTCCACTTTTTCGATATTGTGAAGCAGGCATCCCTCCAATTGATGTCATTTGGATCGTTCGCAATGAAATACGCTTCTTTTATCTTAAATTATTTTTATTTTCTTACGCTAATTATTTGTGTTACACAATTTCTTACTTCCAAGAACCAAGAGAAGTTAGTGAGTGCATCCACAGTCTTAATTAATAATCTGGGTTCAAGACTAGGTTGAGTGCATTTAGGGGTTTGTATTTTTAAGATAGCTACATAAAGCCAAATTAGCTAATCCCTTCAGTTAATTATTAATTGTGAATAAGTAACCACTGATGGAGGTGAAATACCCTAATAGGCACTATGCCCATGGATTTTCTTAAAACATTTATTCCTAGTAGCATTAATATGTATATAAAGTTCCATTCTTTTGCCATCAAATCACCAATTTTAATCCCTGATATATAATGCATTGGATTTTCACTGTAATTAAATTACACAAATTAATGTTATTATTAATAATACTAAAACAACTTCACAAAGAAAGTAGAAAAACTTACAAAATCT
The DNA here is from genome assembly GCA_028023455.1 of Epiperipatus broadwayi. NCBI lineage: Eukaryota > Metazoa > Onychophora > Udeonychophora > Euonychophora > Peripatidae > Epiperipatus > Epiperipatus broadwayi. Next base: position 1,343,930 of record JAQFVV010006445.1, read on the forward strand.
ATATTTATTGATTTTATTTTTATTATCTCATTAGAACTTTTTTTTTCTTTATAATCTTTTAATGTATCGATTTACATTTAGCAAATTAAACATCTTTGTTAAACAATGCCAATATTATTGTAATTAATGTTAAAAATCAATGAATTGATTTACTTTTTTAATCTAAATTAAATTCATATCTTAAAAGTAACAACTTGCATTTCCCCAAAATATTAAAAAAAAAAATTTAATTATTACAATTTGATTAACAGGTGTCAAATTTTCTGTACTCATAACTTTGACCCCATTCAATTCAGATAAATATATTAATGATTTTTACAAATCATTTATTAGCCTATAGATTATCCCTAATCCAGATATAAACTTTAAGTTTACTTGAAGATGTTAAATTAAATATAAACACTTGGAATAATATATTAAATTCTATTTAATATATTATACACTATGCTTCAATTTAGTATTTACGCTAAAAAAAAAAAAAAAAACTAATTGTTTCAGTCATATTTTGAAAATTTTTAGGTAATTGTTTAATTTTGAATTAATTCTATTTATAGGATTGATAATGATATCACGTGATAATCTTATACATTATCCTCATTTAATGGCAATGTAACTTCTAAGTAAAAACGTATAAACTGTTTATAGACACATTCAGAAAATAAAATGTTGGTAATAAGATTATTAAATGTAAAAAAAAAATAAAAATATCATTTCTAAATCTTCAATTTTTTTAAATAATAAAAATAATCTTTTTAAAAAATTGAAGTTTAAAATGACAAATATTTACGTTAAAAATTGTGAACATTAATTATTCATAGTATATTCATAATGCCTTAATTAATGACATTTCAAAGACTTAGATATTAAGAGATTTTATGTGAACCAAAATCTCTTCATCTTATTGTGATGTTTTTTTGTTTTTTTTAAAAAATAATGCTATAATAATTTTTAGTTTTAATATTAAAAAAATATTTTTAGATGGATATTAAAACAAAATTATGAATCAAAGTGTTTATAATATTGATGGATTCTTCAGAAAATTTAGCTATTAGGATAGAAATAAGACAATACTAATTATATTATAATTAGAGGGGATTTGGCCACAGACTTTCAAGGTCCCTTCAGCTATCCACCACATCTTATATAACAGATACACATGACCACATATAAAAAGATAAATGATCTCCAATATATGTATTTCATGCTGAACGAGTATCCATCAATTGGTCCAGATCATTACCTATATATATATAAACAATGAGGATTGCCAATTCCTCAACAAGCTTTGTGATAAATGCTTAGCCAGAGAAAGCATTTAAAATATCTCTGTCAGGAACCCTCCCCAAACCCCTGACCATGGTTTCGTGCTTTGGCACTCCTCAGAGAGGTGCCAGGGTGGGTTCAGACACTAGATCTAAAAATACCAACCCAAAGCCAGCATTTATCTAAAAGTTATCTATTGAGTTGAAAATCTGAAATTTTCAGACACCTACATGTCTTCAAACCCAGCTATCCAACTCAAATAGCTATATGGGGCTGATAGATCTTCAGCCATACCATATATTAGTAGTCTTAGCAATATAACATCACATAAGACTTAAGGTAGAGACTATAAATAGTCAAAATAAGAGTCATAGATCACATGACCCTATTCTCTTAAGCTTGTAAGTTATAAACAATGAGGATTGCCATATATATATATATATATATATATTGCTTAGTTTATATTAAGATAGCAAATGGATCAACAGATGAGTACTGGTTCAGCATGAAATATGTACATTGGAAATCATCTTTTTCACATGTATGTGGCCATGTGTATCAGTTATATAAGATGGATTGGGTAGCTGAAAGGAGTTTGAAAGTCTGTGCTAAAATACTCTCTAATTACATCTAAAGCTCAGCATATACATTATGCTTGTATTCACATAATTGTAGAATAATATAATTGAACAGTTTTACTGCTCAGAAGTTCATAAGAAGTTTGAGCACCAAAAGTACTAGAAATAGAATTGAACCTATGACCTTATGCTCTTGAGTCTGATACTCTACCATTATATCAAATCATAAAGAACAATAATTATAGTCTTAAAATTTTATAAAATAGACAAATCTATATTATTTTATGTAGTTAACATTTGCTAAAAAATAATCAGTATTAGTTGTTAATAATTATTTTATATAAAAAAAATATTTTTATTTTATAATACATTTAAATTTACTTTATTCACAAGTATTTGGTATTGATGTTGTCTTATGGTATGGTTATTGCTTACTTACATAATGCATTAGTAATGAAAGTAGATATCAAAAAATGTTAGCAAGTTTGAGCATTAAACATCACATGATCACTATTTCTTATGCTTGCTCTTAACTGTTATTAAAACAGGCAAAACTCTCTATAAGTATTGCCACTCAGTGCAAGCCAGAGTAATCAATGGAAGCCAGAAGGCTTGTGCATTGGATCCAAAGATTTAGGTGTAGTGCTCTCAGATCCAAGACTCCTCACTGATGAAGGCTACAAGCCAGAAACTAGTCTGGGGATATTGGGTGAGTATGCACTGGATGGGGATTTTATGCATAAGCCTTCTGGCATCCATTGATTACTCTGGCTTGCACTGAGTGCCAATACGTATGGAGAGTTTTGCCTGTTTTAAGTTCGAGCATTCTAAATAAGCATTATTATTAATCATCATCTTCATTCTTCTTCTTCTATGCATTTCTTGTGTCTTTGTACTTCCAGTCTGTAAAAGTTTGGGTAATATAATGATCTTCATATGCCATTGTTATATTTCTCTAGTGTTCGATTTGCATTTATACACCACATTTGTATCTCTTAATTACATGTAATAATTTTGGTTCAGATTTTTTCTTTTTTCACTTTTTAATCTTATCTGGCTATCCTGCCTCCCCTTCCCCTTTAAGAATTAGAGTGCTGAATTCATTTGCAAGTTGCTGATAATGATGATAACATTTAAATTCGAAATATTTAAATTTTATTTTTATTTGAAAATAGTACTACAAAACCCTTAAAATTATCAAATAAAACATTTTCTTGGCATAATCAGAAAATCATAGCCATATAATCACAGGCTGTATTTTGTCCATTGAACTGTTGTATTAATCTATTTATTTTACAAATAAGTTAGTAAATTTGAAAACAACAGAAGGAAGTATATTTAAATGGTCAAAATTGGCATACTTTAACTTTACCATGCATTAATACTATTGTAAGTTTTTTTAATGATAAAATATTGTACAGTATTTATTTATTTATAAATAAATAAATATTATATTGATAGAGCAAGGTTAATTTCCTTCTACATAATTACATAGGCAGTAAATCCAATTATCCAAGGCTTTAATAGGTTTATAAAGATTGTTGATAGCTTAAAGGTTGATTATTATCATATAACATAATTATTTATACAGCACTAACTATTAATTTATACATATTCTAAACTAATATTGTTTAATCGCAGGTGGTTAAAAATGAGAAACGTTATACAATTCAGTTGTCAATTAAAATATCAGGCATAGAATAGGATCAATCCTTGAATTAAGCATAGTAAGTGTTGGATTATATAAGAATAAGCTCTAAATTCAAGTCATTCATTTGGGTTTTAAAATTCTTACTGATGGGTGAGTGTGTATAGATTTATACACTAAAACAAACAGCTCAAGTGTGAAGGTTAATTTTCTCCTACATAAATACATATATATCAAGCACTACATTAATAATTAATACAATGAACTACATATGTTTAACTAGAAAAATGGATAAAGAGGAAAAAGTAAAAAGATAAAAATTTAAGAAGATACTCAAATGAATAGTCAAAATAAGAGTCATAGATCACATGATCCTATCTCTTAAGCTTGTAAGTTATAAACAATGAGGATTGCCAATTCCTCTACAAGCTTTATGATAAATACTTAGCCAGAGCCAGCACTTAAAATATCTGTCAGGAAACCCCCCCCCCCCCAAAAAAAAAAACCCTGACCATGGTTTCGTGCTTTGGCACTCCTCAGAGATACTCAAATGATCTTACAAGGCATTCTACCATGACAATTTCCTAATGTTGGGAAATCACTCATTAACTTTGTTATTAAGAAAAAATGGAGAAATTAGATGATTATCATAAATAAGTATGTAAAATGTGTACTGACTGACCCTTTTGACAGAATATTTTATTTGGTTAGACATCAGGTCCTGGATTTTGTTTGGTTAGGCATCAGGCCCTAGATTAGATTCCTTTGCAAGTAAATCACTCCTTAAACTTGCTCTTAAAAAAATGAAGAAATTAGATGATTATCATATGGAGAGACCAAAACTAACATTGCCACCAGAGTAGCTCAACACCGATACCTTTACAGTAAAACCAAAACAAAGTATGAAGGTAATTCGATTTTTGTCAAACATGAGAGAAACTCTGGACATGCTTTTCTATCTACCACAGCCAGTGTCGTTTGCTCTGAAACAAACGACACCAAACGTAAAGTTAGGGAAGCTTACTTCATTGCGGCTGACCCATCGGCAATCAACAGAAGAGAGGCCTGCTATTCCCTATCTCGTAAATGGTCCATGTAACATCTGCATATAAATTTGCATAAAATTTGCATAGTTTTACAGTTATTAACAGAATAACTTGCCATGAATATGGGACTGTAGACTGTCCCAAAAGCACTTGGCAGTAAAAAAAATTTTGACAATTTATTAATAGCTTCATTACCTGTGCGCAGAGCACATATATATATATATATTAATTTATTTAAGCGTTAATGAAGTAAAATCTTAACTATAAATAAGTATATAAAATTTCTACTGACCGGTGCTTTTGGCAGAATATTTTGATTGGTTAGACATCAGATCCTGGATTCAATTTCTTTGCTAGTATTTTCACCAAGAAGAATAATATTACTGAAAATACGGTTATGTACTAATCTGTGTGTGATTACTAACAGTTGAGTATAGTTGAAAAATTTAAATAAAATTGAATTTTTTTAAAAATACTTGACCATTAATTTAAATGATGGAAATGGTCTAATTACAACTTGCTGTGTTTGCCTATTTAATTTTCTTGCTTTTGGGTGATCATATTACAAAATCTCAAGTTCAAACTCCACTTTTTCCACTGAAAGCATTTTTTAATTGTAAGAAGATAAAAATACTTCAAGTAGTACATAGTGTGGCAAAGCCACTCCATTACCTTTCTAATGAGAAATAATGATAGAAAAGATATCACTCACTAGGAAAAATATCCATTTACCATCTAGCAATTGAATGGTTATCTTACAGGCTATAGACTGGAAAACTCATCAAACTAAAAAAATGAATTCTATATGGATTCAAATTTTATCTCCTGGATATGACTTATGGATATACTAATTACAACATCATAAGATTTTATTTTTTAAATGTTATTTTATCTGAGATAATGAACCTTGGATGCAGTGAGTAGTTAATTTGTGTGTAGAGTTTAGAATTTTCTTCAGCTAGCTGAGAAGTTTCTCCAAAAGCCACAACTTTTTAAGTAGTTGGTTCTAAGCCAAATCAGCAAGTCATTCAATATTGAGGATAAAAATCTCACACTATTCTGGGTTTGATATCAGGTGATTATTAATGAATTGTTTGAAATATTGCTATTAAAAAAGGGCACAATATATGTTTGCTATTTCTTATTTTATTTTTAATAAGTAATATTGTTAAGATAACTAAAGGAGATTACAATATGGCTTAAGATGATTCTCTTAGCAGTAATTAATTGTGGTTTGCATATACACAGTGTGTCCCATTGAAAAGATGATTTGTTTTCTCTCTGTGCTACCCACACTGTCATCTCTGAATCAATGCATGTGTTATATAAATATTTAAAAACCAGGCACTCTTCACAAACTTGGAGCTTAATTGTAAGTACAGGGGATTTGAATTCAGATGTGTTATATGGTGACATAGTTTAACTATTCATAACAAAAAATTTTAGGTCCTATGTTTGAATCACAAGTTATGATATGAAATGTGGACAGTATATTTTATACCTTCATACAGCATCTTTAATGCTCTTCCTGTCACCAAGAAATCCTGCATTTTATTGGAAAACAATCTTGTGACCCATGGCTTCACAATCATCTGCAGTCTGAATCATTTCAAATGTTACTTCCTTAAATTTTTTGTGATGAATAATTAAACTATTTCATTATGTAATACATGCATTGATTCAGAATGGCATTACAAACATCCTGGAGAGAGAACCAATCAACAGTCATCTTTTAACTGAGCCATATTGGCATTACAAACATCCTGGAGAGAGAACCAATCAACAGTCATCTTTTAACTGGGCCACATAGAACAATTGCAATCCAGTTTCTCTAATCCACAATTTCTCCTATCCACATTACAACGGCAAACTTCCGTATTTCATCTATTTATTTCACACATGATCTCCTTCTAGGTCTTTTACATTATTCTGAGATTCTGTTTAGGACTTCAGCTATCAGTCCACTGTCAATTCTTTTACTAATGTCAATAATGCCCGTTTGTTCTCTCACCCATATATTTTGCTTTAAAGTCCTCTTTCTTACTCCCAACCTATATATGTGTATATAAAACAATATATACTATGATATCATTATTTTATTTCAGATTTATAATTTTAAAACATTTATTAATTTTTACATTTTATATAAATAAATATTAATATATTTATTTTGAAACTATATTACGTTGAACAGTGTTCATATGCGTATAATATTGGGGAATGTTCCCATATAAATGAATTATCAAATAAAGTTTGTATTCGGTGTATATTTAGAATTTGTTAGTGCAGTTTAGTATAAAGAATCTAGGATCATTTTTAAATAAAAAAATTTAAAAAAAAAAGTTTGATGAATTAAATTGAGAACTGTTATACTCAACCTATCATTTTAGACCTAAATATCACGTGACCTAAACACCCAACATGATTACTGAAGTATAAAAATTGAGTATAATTATAGATAGATTACTTAGTTAGAAAACGATAACAAAATATAAATGATGATGATTTAAATTTTTTTTTGCTTGACCAAAGAATCCATTGCCTGGAGATTATTCAGAGTCAACAAACCTGTTTTCAAACAGATTACTTAACAATACAAAATAAAATAAGATCACTTTGATGAAAAGAATTATTTTCATTAAATAATTCATTAAGATTCTTAAGCAGTACTTTGAGAAAAGTTCATTTTGCTCTGGTCAAGGACAAAAAGGAAAAAAAAATACTTTTCTCTCTTACAAGTTTATACAAATATAACAGCCAATTCTGTCACTTGTTATTATAGAAAACAAAATACTTAATGCATTATAGCAGAAATAGTTAAAAAAATACACACAAATGAACGTTTTTTTTTAAAGCAATGGCTTTTTACCATTATCTGTATTTATAACAACAATCAAAAAGGCTGCACCATATTATAATCGTATTTTTTATATTTACACTCTGTCTCAATATCATAATCTTTACTCTTAACTAATAATATATGAAATACAGGTTAGTAATTACACAATGTTTCATATTCTCCACTCTTCTTCAGGTCTTTAGTCAAACTTACATGTTTATATTCTTGAATATTGAAGGTTAAGGCAACACTCTAACCAACTGAGAAATAATGAAGGGTTAATTGGTCCAGTTGCCTTGAAAGAAAAATCGCAAGTCTGCTTATGACCTGAGAACATTTCCAAGATTCACCAGTATGGACATAAATCATAGGCCACAAATATGATAGATGCTAGTGACCACCTCTATACAATGCCATTAGATACACCACCTATTTATTATTAAAAACGAAACTAATAGCACAGTTCATTATAGGTGAATGTTTGCTATAGATGAATATGAAGTAAACATACAGATTATTGAAAACTATTAATAAAATAAATAGTAAATGGATTTAACTCAGGAGTTTATAAAAAGTTTCTACACTGAAAGTAATTGAGTGGAGTCATGGATTTTGCATCTTGAACTTCTGAATATACCACTCCACCCCTGCATTAAATCATACAAGGATAAACCATTATAGATATATTTTTAATAAAAGATAATATCTACCAATAGAATGATCTAAAAATTATCATTTTTTTAAAAAAAATACACATTAATTATTGCTAGATGCTTTTCTAAGTGATGAAATGATGATCTCAAGGGCCAAAGGTTCCTGGATCAAAGCTAAACCTGTCACTTCTGCTCGAATGTCATTTTTTGAGCATTCAATTATTTGATATAAATGTTAATAAATAATTATTAAATTGTTATTGCTGCCATAACATTAAAGACTTTTTAAATTACATTTCTAACATCTGTTAAAAAAAATTGAAAGGGAATTAAATAGAAAGTATTCTTATAAGAACCATCATCTATTATAGCCAAACTTCATAATGTAATAAGTTATAGCCGAGAGTCAATTTACTAAATTCTCAACCCACAGATAATTAAACCACTAAACATAACCATTTCCTATGTTTACCCAAACTGTTAAAACAGTGACTAAATTCTCCATACAGCAGTGCCATCTAGTGCAAACCATAGTAATTAATGAATGCAAGAAGGTTTGAGCATAAAATTTCTACCTAGGATGTACCCATCCAATATCTCCAGACTAGTTTCTAGCTTGTGGTTTTCATCAATGAGGAATCTTGGATCTGGGAGCATAGACTGGGGGTATTGAATAAGTAGGCCCCAGATAGAAATTTTATGCACAAACCTTTTATCTATTGAATACTAACTATGACTTGCACTAGGTAGGACTACTGTATGAAGAGAAAAGTACTGTACTTAGCAATAATGGTCAACTACTAGTGAAAGATCTGTTATTTTCACCTCCAGATCACTTTTAAGTTTTTTGTCTAAAGGCAAATCCAGATATTTTCACAACTGTATGATAACATTTGATATGTGAAGATAAATAATTTGTCATTGGTTGCTATGACCTTTTTTAATAGAAATTATTTTTGCACCTAATAGTATAGGATGACCTAAAAGCTCATGGATTGATTCCCAGCTAAATAAAGCACAAAATAGCTTAAACCACTTGGGTGAGTTTGTATCCAACTCATCGTGTTCACAATCTGAATTTGCTGCCTAAATTGTGTAAAACTTGAATTCCTCCCTACCCCCAATTACAAACAATAAACACCAGTTTCATTCTCCAAGTCAACTTTATCAGACTACAGAACAACTTTTATTAAAATCATGTTAAAATTTACAATTATTATTCCAAATTTTTTTCATCACTTCTTTCATCACCAATAAATTTCTCAAAATATTATTGACATGTAAACAATATGTTACTTTTAGAATTCTTCATTGATTAACAGCAATTGGTATAATGTTGACTTGAGTTCATTATACCCATTACGTTTCAATTTTTTTTGGTTTGAGTCTTCAACTAATTTTAATATCTCACAACACTTTGTTGTTAGAGTCTTCTTACTTTCTTAGTTTCATTTCTATAAACATATAGTTTTAACTAATGAGTTAAGTCTTCAAATATCTAAAATAAAACAAATCTTTTGTACTTTATGTTATTTCAGATCTGATCTATTTGTTTTTCAATTCAAAGAGGTCATAATTATTTTAAGATATTATTAAATACTTTGGAAATCATAAACTCAAATTCTGTTTTACATAAAGTCATGGTTTCTTTTTTTTATGAAGCCAATCCAACTAAGCATATTATTCTATATTGTTTGGACAGCTGCAAAAATATGAATAAATAAATAAAACATTCTCTTTATTTCTTAACAGCAGTAGAAAACTTTCCACGCAGTAGTGCTGCTAAGTGTTATTAGCAGCCCATGTAAGCATATGAAATAATGATCTTATGATGCTTCAATGATCTTTATTTATTGTGTATTTCTTAAGACTTGTAAAAAAAGTGTGGAAAAGTACTTTCATGACAGAAAGATTTATTTTTTAGAAAATGGCTTTAAACAAACAAAAAGAAACCTCATCAGTTTGTAATAATTCTTATTTCTTCTTCTTTAATTTTGTAGCATTTCTCTTCATATATATATTAAAATTTTCTTATCATCTCATATACACTTTAATGTAATCTTTTTTATCACTTCTCTTTAGAGGTGAAATCTATAGAGAGCTCTGATGAAGACTGCAGGACAGTCGAAACTATAAGCAAAATAAAGAAGGAATTATATAAAAAAAGATTGCAATAAAGTATATATGAGGATTATGGTAAGAAATTTTAATAGAATAGTTTGTAATAAGGCTGTAAAATCTTATTTTAAAAAATTGGCAAATAATGTCAATTTATTAACAATGCACAACACCTGTAATTAATTACCTTTTACAAATGTTCTTAAAAGTTGACAGATACATTTTGCATGAGCATAAGATAATAGAAAAATATTAAATTATCAATATAAGTGTGAAGATCCAAGTATTCATGTCTCTAATTCACCCGATGAGTGAAGATTCCTTCAAAAGATGCATGGAAAATGTTAGAAGTAATATGAATTTTTATACTGATGTAAAGTGTGAAATAATGGATTTTGAAATGAGAAGTATTTAAAATAGCAATTATTAAGTCATCTTGACTTTTAAGGATCATATAAATAGTATTTAAGCAAAATGACTTATTATCAGGAAGATTCTTCACGGCTCATCAATGTCATTTTTTAATTAGTCCTTTCATCCCATTGAACATTGTTCTCATCTCCAAGCATTAGACTCTTTTCTAATAAACACAAGATTACTTCAATCAGGTCATTTGTGCTTCAAATAAAAAATGAAAATGTGATTAAGAAGTCACTTATTACATTATTATTCTTATTACATTTCTCAAAATGGATGCTAACATCATAGAAAAGATCACAGCGGGTGAATCTAAATTGATCTTCTTTATTTTTACTACTTGAATCAATTTCATTTAAAATTAAATAAAAGGTTTGATCATGAATTAATTCTGATTAAAATCTCAATGATCTTAATACTATAAAGAATAGTCAAATGTTTTATTATTTCGGAGTTCGTAGAAAGGTTTGAGAACCAGAAATGAAGAAACCAGAGTTACTAATCTAGAGTTTCAGAGTTCATATCATAACAGGGTGATTTTAATAATGTAAAAAGCTTAGCAAAGTACTGTTGTGGCTTCCTATTTGAAGATACTTGAATAAAGTCTTTAAAATGGCATGCAATGGCCAATTATCATGAATGATGATCATGCATGATAGTTTTGGAAAGTTCCATATTATCTAGTTATCTTAACTTGTTTAACAGCAGAAAAGCTAATTTATGTCCATAGTAATAAGGTTCTGAATTTATTACATTATCATAATCAAATACTACCAACTAGAATGCAAAAGATATAATCTCAGTTCAAAGTTTGAGTCTGCGTTTTTATTCACTAACTTTATTATTATTTTTAAGTGTCATAGCATCGGCCGGGATGTGAACCCGCAACCCGGGCAACTGCCTGCAAGTGCAAGGCAGTCACGCTGACCTCTTGACCACCAATGCAAGACTACTAACTTTATTTTTAGATTGCTATGCAAGTTGAAACCACATTTACTATCACATATAAATGTGACAGAGATTTATATATTATATTTTACATAGGCAAAGCTCACTATACATATTGCCACACACAGCAGCTAGAGTAATCAATAGATGCCAGAAGGTTTGTGCATAAAATACCCATCTCGTGCCTACTCATCCAATATCCCCAGACTAGTTTCTGGCTTGTGGCCTTCATCAGTGAGGAGCCTTGGATCTGAGAGCACTGCACCAATCCCCATCTAGTGCCTACTTATGCAATATCCCCAGACTAGTTTCTGAATGAGTAGGCACTAGATGGGGTTTTTATGCACAAGCCTTCTGGCATCCATTGATAATTCTAGCTTGCTGTGTGTGGCAATATGTATAGTGAGTTTTGCCTGTTTTAATAACAGTTATAAGCAAGCATAAGAAATGATGATCATGCGATGTTTATTGGTATTTTACATAACTCATAACTTTAAAAAAGCGTTCTAAACTATTGATAAAAAAAAAAAGAAAGTATCATTGATTAGAACTTAGAAAAAAAAGTATTACTTAGCCTGGATTCAAAGCTAGGTCACAAATGTAACAGGTGGGTGAAGTACCATTACCCCACCCAACACACTGAAATAAGATTAAGCTCATTATCAACTATATTGCTACATTAGTGAATGTGCAAAAAGTCTATAAATTAATTATATTTTAAAAATACTTATCAATTTTATTTTACATTATTCAAAATGTTAATTTATACTTAGTATCCAATGATTACGATGTTCGCTTTTCGATTTCAAAATTTCAATATATTATTTTTTATCTTTAAAACAATATATATTATTTTTTGAGAATAAAACAAATACAGGTATACATACACACATAGACTCTTTTTTTTTTTATTTCCCACACTTCAAAATTAGATCAATCCTTTCACACGGATGTTGCCCTGAAGATAACCTTGTTTCTAAGTAGTGTTGGAAATTACATATCATGTGGACCTTTTTTTTTTTTTTTGTACTTTTTAAAAAAAATTGTTTTACTTTATGTTATAACATTCATGCTTTATATTCAATTTCTCTTTACTTTGAGGTATAAGTTTCTTTCTTTTCTGTAAGATATTCGGTATTATCTAGCTTATTTATAAATAAATAATCAAAGAAACAAAACAAGAAAACTTAATTATGATAATTGCGCATTATAAGTAGGAAATGAGTCACTGTTTTGATTTTAATAATACAATTCTTTTTTTTTTTTTTAATTTATCAATATTATTTTCCCTTTTAATGTTTATTTTCTTAAATATGTTTTTTTGACAGTATAATTGTGGTTTGTAGGTGATTATATAGAGAATATAAATAAAAAATATATTTGTAAGTTAAAAATTAAGATTTTTTCGGGGGGTAACGATTTGATAATTTTTATGCGATAAAATTTGAGAACTGAAGTTGAACTAAACTTAAAAATTCTAGGATTCTAAATCCATCAGACAGTTTCTTTAAATTTAAACTTTCAGTTTTTTTTTCTTCTAGATTTTAATAAGTAAAAAAATAAACATTTTATTTTATTTCTAGAGTGCCCGCAGCAATACCCCCCAGGCTTGTGACAATCAATCAAAGCTAAATAATACCTTTTAGCTTATCAATGAAATAACCAGATTTAATGTATATTTTTTAATATGTAGAGTTCGCATTTGAGAGTAATTTTGTTTTGAGAAATCTTATTCTTTAGGATTAGGTGGATTACAATAGTAGATGGAAAGTATTTGAAAATGATTTGATGGATGGAGATAATTTATAATGAAATGATTAACAGATTCAAAATGTGGTAATTTCGAAAAAGTTACATATATATATATTATCGTAATATTTATTTATTTGACATTGCATGGACAAATTCACAAGGAAAACAACTGTTGCCAATCAGAAGTCTGTTCGAATATATATCTGACCAAAAATGAAGAGACTGGGTTAATAAAAATAATAATCTTCACGGAAATGGCAGCTGGGTTGTAATCCACGGATCTGTGATCATTTCTACCACTGCACTAAATAATGCAAGATAAAAAAACTGAAAGATTTATTGCTCATGAGTTCATAATAAATTAGAACCCCAACTGTGATGTATAAACCTTGAGCTCAACAGTCCACTAATGTCCATTGCACTAATCCATGCACAGCAATGGCTAAATGCAATGCAGATAGGTTACCTTCCAACTGACCCACATTGTTGCTCATAATTTGAGCAAAATACCATATGGCAAAGAGATAATTATTCTTCTTTATGAAGTATTATAACTTTATCTTTCTTACTGCATTGCCAAATCCATATAATATTAATATCATTTATGTTCTTTATTAATTTTTACAATGCTTTTTACAATCTATTATTGTCAGTTTCGATTGCCCCAGCAGTCTTCTTCAGAACTTCTACTTATTTTTCAAAAATAGGAAGTTCTGAAGAAGATTTCTAGGGTAATAGAAACTGTCAATAGTGTGTTGTAAAAAGTAATAAAAACCATAAATGAGATAATTATTTTATAACAAATTTTAATTTGAATCATAAGAGAATCTATAGTCTCAATGCTTGTTAGTATATGTGTTATTTCCTATCACGACTCTCAACTTTCACTTTACCATGACTTTTTATAATAGTTTTTATTAAAAAGTTGTCAAAAGAAATGAGAAGCAACCAGCAACAATAAAAAAATTTTATTCTCCTTTGATCATGGTCTCTTGCTAAAATATTTTTTTGTTATAAATATTTGCTTTTCATTAGATTACTTATTTTTAATAATAAAAATGATTTAATTCTTTTTTTATTTACTGTATAGTATTAAATATATAGAAGTTCCCATTTTGTTCAGATATTCATAAATTTTCAGATTTATGATTAAAATAAACTATAAAAAAATCCATTAAGATTCACCAAATCTCTCTCTAACACATACACAAATTAAACATAAAGCAGTATCATACGTCAGATATACCTTATCTGTGAAATTTTCTTTAAATAAATAATTTAATAAAAATTTAAACAAGTACATTTAAATTTATTACTTATATAATTACTGATTATGAAAGAATTTTGTACAGTAATTGACAGAAATCTGAATATGGTATTGTGATTCCATTATTGTATATCAAAGAAGGGGTGGTAAAAACAAGAAGAAACACAAACTAGTTTAGATGTGATAACATGGAGTATTTCCATCATCAGTCATTCAATATTTACTAATAGATGATGGATATAGTCACCATATTATCACATCTAATATATCACCAACACAAACCTTTAGGCAAATACAAACTAGTTAAATTTGTTAGTAAATACCTTACTTACTTAAAAAAATGTTTAAATCCATTATCTATTTACATTTACTTGAAATTTTGCATTATTAAATAGAAAAAAAATTCATAATAAATATTGAAGCTTTTTGTAAACCTTTTCAGAAACTATAGTAAAGTAAAAATGACAGTAGAATTTATTTTTCTGCTAATATTAGGATTGCAAAGTTTTTGACATTATATTTTGAATACATTGAGAATATGTAAATAACAAACTAATATGGCTCATTAATAATTCAACTTCTCATAAAGAGAAATTACAGTATATTTAGGGAGTTATATTTTTCTATCAAATTAAAATGTAATCTTTCAAAAACATTAAAAATGTAACTATTTCTTTTTATTTTTTATTTTAAAATACAATTTAAAATAGAGTCACACATTTTGATTTCAGCCATCATACAGAATTACAAAAGTAAACATATTCTACCTTTATTGTTAAAAGGAGGTTGCCTTGACAACAGTTTGAGATTGTTATTGATATTGGGATTGTCTAAATGTTGATTGGTTTTAATGATGTTCATATAGTTTACAAATAAATTTCAATGGGTTACGGACTTAATATTATTTAACCACCCTACATTACATTTAGTGCCTGGGGTAGTTTTGTATGGGCATTAAAATTGTAGCCATCTTTTAGTGATTTTTTAAAAAATAAATTTACATGCAGATCATAATTTTGCTGCTTTTGGTACACATGGCTTAAGATGAGTTCAATTTACTTCTTTTTAAAAAATGTATTATAGTCTTAAACTCTGTCTACTTTTTTTTCTTCTTTAACATTGGTTTTAAAAAAAGACCCGTCTCATATTAGAAGCTGATGGCATGTTGTCTGATTCAGTTGTTATTGAAAATAAACTTTACGCATAGAAACATAAAATTTTTGCTTTGGGACCACAATCCAGACAATTGACAATTTCATGTAGTTTATGAATTAGTTTGATTTCTTTATAAAATACGTTACAGGTATTAAATTCTAATCGTGAGTTGCTGTTTTTAATCTTGACTGATATAATCATATAGCAATCTGATAAATATTTCCACCATATTTTATCTGTTTCTTTTGTAACAGAAAATAAAATTCTAACATGATGTCACACTTGGACCATTTTTTAATTATTCAGGAAGTTGGGAATTGCTTATGAATTAGATTAACTTTTTTATAAAACCCTACTGTGGATATTAAACTTTATTCATATGTTGTTGTTATTTGACGTTGGTAAAAAAAAGCAGCATTTTAAATTTAAAAACAGACTTTTTGGTCCGTTTTTTAAATTAATGAAAATAAATTTTTAATACAGAATTACAAATTTTTGGTTTATATGTGAAGTGCAGTTGAGAAAATTATGTATTAAATGTATTCATATAGCTTTTGGATTTTAACCTGATGATTTAGGAATTTGACTCATTCATTAACATATGCATTACTAAAATTATAGTCTTTGTATATGTCTCAGTGTTCCTATGTTGGCTAATCTCATGCCACTTATAATAACATTAATCTATATATGTAACTATCAGTGATAAAAGATTTGAAAAGATTTTTTTAAACTACATATAGGTCTGAGATCATATTGCAATGCTTCCATCTGATTGGCTGACAATCTGGATTCAAACCTGAGCCAATAAAATTATTTTTTTTCCAATTTCACCTCTCCTATTGAATAACTAGCCTACAGTCAATTTAAATAACTATATTGTATTAGCAAGTAAATGTGTATCTAAACATTTCTACCAAAAAGATAAAACCAGACCAGAGAAATGCTCAAATTCTTAGCACCCAGTAATTAACAAGCTTGATGAATATTGTCTTTTCCCTCACCGTTCTTCTATGAGAAACAATTGGAGATGATTTTGCATATTCTGAATTTTAAAGTGGCAAAAACAAAATACAATTGTTACAGAGAAAATTAGAACACGAAATAATATAGACAGCTAAGTTAGAATATATGTGAATCTACATTGTTTATAATTTTTAACTCGAAATTAATACGGAAATTAAACATATATACATGATTACTGTTTAAATCAACTATCCTATCAAAAATTAGGTAACATTTAAAGTTATATCACAGACTTATATAACAGATTTAATAGTAAAAAAAGTAGATATGATTGTTCATTGTGATCAGGTTAGATAACCAGCTCAGTGTCACAGTTATTGACGTATTAAGAACCAGGTATCATGAATGATATTATGTAGGGAAAGTTTTCTATCTTTTCCCTAATACCCTTCCAGTTTAATCCAAAAAATACTAGAATGCCTTCTAGGATTATTATTATAAATAAAAATGCAACTAGTACACCATAAGGCATATAAAATAAAAGCACGAGTTCTAATCTGTTAGAATCCGTTAAAATATTCCTAAGTAGGTATTGAAAAGGTACCCAATATCAATTGTAGAATTGTTAAACAAGTTAGGAATAGCGCTGCACATGTTATTAAAACATTAGTAGTCATATAAGATACACTCTTGGTTTTTAAAATCTCTTTGATGTAGGCACAAGGTATCGATATTCATACAGTTTCTTCTATATTTGTAAAAAAGAAATGTTGGAAAAATCCCAAATACAAATTTATACAATATATAAAAAGTATTTATAATTCCAGGAGTTTTTAACTTTTTTTAAAAAAATAATGTAATTCAATAAATAATAATACGTACAAAACTTATACTAAGAAAAACTTGTTTAATGCTTTGAAAACAAATATGCTAAATCAGGGGTCCCCAACCTTTTTGCACTTAAGAGCACATTCTATAATACTGGCCAGGTGGTGGGCACCATTTATTTTTTCAACCAGGGAGCGGGCACCATTTATTTCTTTCAATGTAAATTTATAATTGGATATTGTTAATAATACACATAATGTACAAAAAAATATTTATTTCAAAAATAAAATTTTAACATATAATTAACGTTTATATTTTTATGCTGTAAAAGTATAGTATGCCCTAAAATTTGATTACAATATAATACAATAATTTATAAGAAATTTTAAAAATTAAATTTATTTGTATCAGATAAATAATTTTTTATCGTGTTCGGATAGTGGCGGGCACATGTAAAATCATCTGCGGGCGCCATAGTGCCCGCGGGCATAGGGTTGGGGACCTCTGTGCTAAATACATTTAAATAGTAGCATGTTTTCAACTAACTGAGAGTCATAATCATACATCCAAAAGGTAATTATTTAAATTTTTTAGCAGTGTATAAGTTTTTAACAAGCGGGGTGGGGGGGTGGTCTAAAATTGGAAAAATTCACAAATCCAAAAAACCCCTAGGAGTCAGAGATTTGGTGATAGTCTAACTAAATGTATTTAATTAAATCCCTTTTCTCAGTTTTTCCAGAAGGTGAACATGGGATGATGATGATAATAATAATAATAATAATAATAATAATAATAATCACTACTGCTGCTGCTGCTATTACTACTACTACTACAACTATACTCCCCCTTCTCCTCCTCCTACTACTATTATTATTATCATTACTATTACTACTACTATTACTACTACTACTACTACTACTACTACTACTACTATTATTTACTTAATTTGTGATGTTTGAATAGAAATTATTCTTTTTTTATTGAAATAGTGATCTTTTAAAAGAAAATGAAAACGCATCAACAATTATATTAAACAGGCATATTTTTAAAAAATTTTTTTTTAGTTTCAGATGAAATTATCTCATTTCCAAGTACTATAGGATGATGGTTTTGCCAAGTATAATTCAGTTTCTCTAATATATAACCTATCTTCTTCACATTACACCAACAAATTTCCTTATTTCCTCCATCCACCTCATATACAGATTCTTTCTACATCTTCTACAATTTCTTGGATCCAGTTTGAGACTTCTGCTGCTAATAAATTATCAATGCTTATAAAAAGCCTATCTCTATTTTAATCTTTTAATCCTTTCAGTTATATAATAAAACCTGTTTGTTCTCTCATCTAAATATTTGACTTCTGATCTCTTATTATTATTTCCAATATACATCTCTATATTTCCTTGAATGGTCTAAAGTCTTTAAATTGCTCCTCTGTAATCTGTCCAGGTCTCAGATCCATAAGTAACAACTGTTCTAAAAAGATGATAGATATATAACAAATATAATGTTTTCATTGTATTGGGAGAGATCATTATTTTAAGAATATTGTGCATCTCAAAATTTCACAACTAAATATAACTTTTTTAAAAAAAAAGCATTCCAGGTCAGTTGTATTTATATATTGGTTAGTATTATTTTCCTCTCTTCTTCAGGTGTTGCTGGCCTGACCAGTGTCAGTAGTAGCATAGGAATCAAATTTGGACTCTTAGATTATTGAGTATGAATTTTAAGGTAGCACTCTAACCAACTCAGCCATCCTGCCAAAAGCAACAGTCAGTAGAAATTTCCTATACTTATCTACGAGGTTCCTCCTGATTTCTCCACTTTTTCTGCTTAAGAGCAAAGTTAATTAGTGGTTTCCATACATTATGTATAGTCACACTAGATTGACTTATGTGATTGTTTGTCATTGTCGTGTGAGTATTACTAACAGTTGAATGTATTTGGAATATTTAAATAAAGTTACAGAATAGTCCAATACTACTAAACATCATCATCACAAACCTTCAGGAAAATCCAGGATAGTTATTTTATATAATTTATAGCGTTATGTAAAATATGCCTTGCCTTTAAGATGTGTAAATATCACAACACAATTACAAATTTCCTACTCATTCTCCTTTTTGAGAACGTTAAGTTATATATTATTAATAGACTCGCTCCAAGAGAAAATAATGCTTATACTCATTATTATGGGCTTATGAATTTTCCTTATTATAATTAAAATCTATATGGGCTTCGCAGATCTTCCCTTAGTAAGTGTTATAACGCAGATACAACTCAGATAGCATTGGGTCAAATGCAAGAGAATATTTTTCAGTTCAGCTATATAACTATTATAACTTTTAATAAGAATATTATATATTTTTAAAAATTAGTATTCTTGCAATGTAAAAATATAACTTATTTTTAATATATTCACGAACAATAATTCGAGTTAATTACTCCCCCCCCCCCATATCTACTTTTTTTTTTTTTAATGGTTAAAAATTATCTTTACTAATTTAATTTAAAATACATAAGTTATTATCTAATTAAACAACAAACATCTTTAGTTTTAACATAATTATTAGTATTGACATTAAAAATAACATTAAAATGCAATTTTAAAAAATTGTTTTAAAATATTGGATTCAGTGGCGAATTATAATTGCTATTTACTTACCCATAAGATAAATTGGTTGGGAAAATGAGTATCAAATTAGCCTAAAATGCACCTCAGTTCCATTTAATCTACCATCAAAATGTTTTCACTCTTCTCAATTCAAATTTGATTTAAAATCTTTTTAATTATTCGGCTAACCTCTCTACTTCTGAGCTAATATTTCTCAGTACATTTTATTATCATCATATGTAAGTGTTTAAAACTTATAAATCTTCCCTCTCAAGGTTCATTTCAAAATGTCTATCCCTTGAAAGGATAGATTTGTAAAAATAAGGACCATAACAAACTTCGAAAAAGATTAATCAATGGTATAACTTTTTTTTTTCTAATGTGTTATACCATCGGCCGGGAAGCGAACCCGCTAATCCGGGACAACTGCTTGTAAGGTAGCTGTGCTGATCTCTCGACCACCAACGCTTGATTCAAGACTCTGACACATAAAACATGGATGAAACTTTTTAATGGCTTTAGTGCAAGACAGATTATAAAAATACATATTTTTTTAAAATGTCTTATTTACTCAAGAAATTCAGCAAAAAAACAACAACTAAGGAACAAAAGCTTTTAGAAGATAAACAGGCAGGAAAACTGGAAGCAGTAGATCAAGGAAAAATTTCTCGGATAATACTAATTAAAAAAAAAAAACTACCACATGATAAAGAAATTGCTGGATAAGATATTGTCGGAGTTTTTTTACTGCCCCCCCCCCCCCAGGGGGCGGCTAAAATTAATTATTCTATTATATATGTTAAATAATATTTAATTTTTTCATTGGCCAAAACTGAGAAAGCACAGACATTCTATTTAATCTTTACATTTCCTTTCTCTCCCTCTCTCTTTAGATTTTGCATTTTTTTTTATGTGTGTGTGTGTGTATGTGAGTCCTCTATCTTTAAAATATAGTGGTTCGACCATTTGGTTCCTGTGACCTGAGACATCTAAGCAAAACTTAATTTTTTTTCAAATGACATATAAGTTTATGATTTTCATTTTAGGTAGACGTTTCATAGTCCAAACCATCTATTTATTGTGTAAGAAATCAATACCTAGCTATTCTTAACTGCAGAGATTAAATTAGATGAATATTAGAGAGGTTAATAAGAGTTGCTCAGAGCCGTGTCAAAGAGTTTAATTTGAGCTTGTCAGATGAATATCAGTTTGATAAGTTTATTGGAGCTGATCAAATGGGTGAGGTTAATCTCAGTTGACCAAATTAATATAAGGATGCTTATAAACATTGATCTGAATTGATCAAATGAATGTCAATGTGTTAGAAAAGTTGCCCTGAGTTGATCAGATGAATATAAATGTACCAGAGAGATTAATCTGAGTTGGCCAGATAGGTGGTAAGTGCTACAGAGGTTAATCTCAGTTGATCAGATGAGGGATAATATTGTAGAGAGGTTCATCTGAATTGGACAAACAAATGCCAATGTGCTCGGCTTGTCAGATGAGTGTCAATATGCTAGAGAGATTAACCTGAATTGTTCATATGAATATCATTGTGTTAAAGTGCACATGCCATGGTGTAAGCTACGTCATTATTATAATTCATATGGAATTGAAAATCTGTGCAATAAACAAAACAAAGTAGAAAAATGAATGCATTGGACATGTGAGTGCTCTTTAGACCTGTCCATAGGACAGGGCATTACCAATTGATTGATCAAATAAAGAATTGTAATAACCTTGCATATTCTGAACAACATTCATTTAGCATCAGATAAGAATACTGGTAGTTAATTTTTCATTTTATGTCTGTATGTTTACAAATTCATCATTTAATTTTTTTCTAACTTTCTGTTTCCTATACATAACTTTTAATAACTTACAAATCTGTTTCTTTTTTTCTTTAAAATGCCAAAGCAATTTCTTCAAAGTAATTATCTTCACCCTATTTTAAAGACCATTTTCTATAAGTTTGAATAATCAGTGGACCCTAAATAATACATTGCTATAAAATTCTCATAACACTATACTTTCTAGTGTTTCATAATAACCCAAGCCTACAATAGATGGCTCTAAAGCAGAGTGGAGATTTCTAATTTTGGAAGCACATAAAGACTCATAATAATTATCTTTGGAATCATGTGACATTGTTAGTATTTTTTTTTCTTGTGCTTCACTATATCTATTTTTTTAATAGTAAAGTTTAAACATTTCCACATGCTTTGAATCTGAATAGGTATCTTTTTCTTTTAAATGTATGTGTATAAATATTAAAATTAATACATATAGATGTTAATGAAAGAACTTATTGAATTTTTTGGTCTAAATCTACTATTGAGGTGTTAAAATAAAGTGCACAGTCTGTCAACTAAGTTCAGTGATTGGTTTTATAAGTCAAAAATAGGTGGCGCCACTATCTTTGATATGCCATTTTAAATCTCAACTTATGACATTCATTCTAATCATGTCTGAACTAGATAACACATTGATTTTATGAGTAATGGCATTTAAAATAGTAACCACCATCATGCAAAAATAATGGAAAACAAGCAAAGTGCAATGATAAAATTCCATGCAAAACTTATCAAAAATGCTGCAAAAACATATAAAATGGAATGTGTGTTTCAGATAACATAAACAATTTTTGGAAGATAGACAGGAGCTAAAAGATGTTGATCATGCAGTTAGACCATCAGTCAACAAGTCAAATATGCAAAAGGAAAAAAATACATGATTTTGTGAAATATAATCATCATGCAATTGTTAGAAGCATGAAAAAAACTCTCAATATCAGTTGTAAAACAATTTGATTAATTTTAAAAATATAAATCTATTTTTTCTACATTGGAGGATTTGTGCAAGATTTGTTCCATGTAGGTTATCAGGAGATCAAAAACTGATGAGAGTTTGATGTTCCAGAGAAATCATTTGAATTAATAAATATAATCTAAACATCCTGAAATCAATTGTAACTGATGATGAGATGTAGGTTTCCAGTATGATCCAGAAATAAAGTGTCATGCTGAAATGAAGTTAAAAAGTTTACCAAAAGTCTAAAAATTAAGAAAAACATTATTGGAAATCGAAACAATATTTATTGTTTTTTTTATGACACACATGGTATTATTCACAAAGGATTTGTTCTACAGGTCAAATAGCCACTAGTGGATTATATTCAACAGTTTTAAAATGTTCAATGGGTGAATCTGATAGTTGGTGTTTGTCCCTTAATAATGCAATGAGTTACAATTCTTAACTGTTCAATAATTGTTGATCAAAAATCAAGTCTGCATCCTAAATCATCCACTACATTGGCCAGATTTACTATTATGTTACTTCTTTTTTTTTTCCAAATTTCAAAATTCGATTGAAAAAAAAAGTATTTTGATAATACTGCCAATAATCAAGCAGAGTTTTACATATTTTGGAGGCTGTATCACAAAATGAGCTAGAAAATTAATGTAACAAGTACATGCAATCAAAAGGAGATTATTGGGAATAAATACAAACTAAAATCGAGTTTTTATTTTCATTTTATACCACCAGTCTACAAACTTTTTTGTCAAATTTATGTTAAGGGACAGCAAGCAATGGAGGATTATCGCCAATGCTGATTAAGCCTTGCTACTTTTTGCATTAAGATTTTACTTAATCAAACCTGTCTTTGAAAAATTAAATGATTTTTAAATATATATATAGCTATAGTTATTTTAAAATATCTTTGGAGATATTTATGTATTAAACCTGCTATCTGTGTTTGCGTTGGAAGAACGCTGTATTTTTCACCATGGTGAAGGGGGGGGGGGTGTTTGCAACAGCAAAATACCATATTAAAAAGTCAAATTTTTAACAATAGGAAAAATATAAATTTGCATGCAAAAATAATAAGCACATTAAGATACTAAATACATTACATATTATAATATATTTATAAAAGATTATGATTAAAAAATAAAATAAAGATAAATGTTAATAATATTTTTTCTTCTACTCTAAAAAATTACAATTTTTAAATATTAAAAGTATGTCAAAATTAATAGACGAAAATCATTTTGAATGGCTTTTAAAAGTAATTAGCAGCTAAAATTATCTTCATTTATAGTCTATTTAAAACAGGGAGATCACATCCCACTGTTTCTGAAACATTATATACATTTTTAAATAAAAAAAATATCTGCAATATTGAAACAATAAAAAATTATATGCAAAATATGGTAAAAAGAATTTGAAAAACATTGGGAATAAAATTTCTCAGAAATTGTCCATAACAGTTTTTTTTAATGTTATTTTTTTAAAAAACTTCAAAGTTATTACTCAAATCACAATACCACTTTTATCTGACCTTATGCTCTATTTTTAAACAAATTGCTAACATAGAGACGTTTTAAATAAAAATAAAAAGTAAATATCTTTTCCCTTTTGTCATTTTACAGTTGGTAATATAAAAATATGCTAATATTTAAATATCATGAGAATCAACAAGAAAAGGGAAGTTTTAAAATAAATATTAAACTTGTTTAAATTTTATTTTCAAAATATTATCCTATTAAACATTAAAATAGAGTTATTAAAAAAATAAATACATGCAAATGTATACTAAGGAAAGCTTGTCTAATACTTTAATACTGTAGGCCACTTGGTTAGCTTTCAACTAATTGATAGTCATATTTATAGCTATAGTTTTTCAAGAAACTTGTAAGATTTATAGAAAAATCATAGAAGAGGTGATTTACATAAAATTTGAATTTTAGCACATGCACCTTGAGTGTTTAATTTAATATATGAGAGACCTCTACAAATTTTAAATACAAGATTCGACTTTATAAAAATAAAAGCGGCCACACTCTTATCTTCAACCTATTTTTCTAAATATATAGGCAAACCTAACGCATTTTGGTTTGAGAGCATGAAAATCTTTCGATTTACGAGTCAATAGTCAGATCTAAAATTTAGAAATATTTTAATGTTTAACAGAAATAGTGGATTTAATCAGTGAAGAATTTATTAGCTTCGTGCTCTCAAATCAAAATGCTTTAGATTTGCCTATATATTTAGAAAAATAGATTGATGATAAGAGTGTTGCTGTTCTTATCTTTATAAAGCTGAATCTTGTGTTTAAGATTTGTAGAGATCTCTCTTATAATAAATTAAACACTCAAGGCGCATGTGCTAAGGTTTATAGCCCTATATTAGTATTACGTGCTGACATTGTGTTTAATAAAAATAATATTTATAAAATTTGAATATAAAATGTAAATGAAATGATTTAAATTAGTTTTGAGTCCACATCTGTCAGTATTATCTACTCTGGATGCTAAACATAATGTTAAAGAGACCTGGCACATCCAATAACAGACACACAATCAATAAGAAAGAACCCTGTATCCTCCTACCAAAAAAGTGGCTAATTTAAATCCTTTTATTTACATCTTATATTCAAATTTTATGTAAATCATCACTTTCATGATTCTTCTATAAATCTCACAAGTTTCTCGAAAAACTATAACTATAAATATGACTACCAGTTAGTCGAAAGCTAGCTAAGCATACTATGATGTCAAAGTGTTAAACAAGTTTTCCTCAGTATACATTTGTATATATTTATTTTTTGAATTACATTTTTTTGAAAAAAGTTTAAAATATTGGAATTACAAACTAGTTAATATACAATACCATCTGATGAGCTAATATTTAAAACAAAAATTAGTGGTTTCTGAAAATACCAAGGTGCTTGCTATTAGTAATTTATTCAATTACCTACATTTCATAACTGCTAGATCTTCAAATTAAAGAATTTTTTGTGTAGTGGTTAACACATTTACCTGCTATGCCCACAATCTTGGGTTTGAATCTGGGCCATATATAACTTCATTCAGATTTCAAACAGATTTATGACTAACAAATTTACCTATTGTGCCCACAACATAGATATGAATCGGGGTCAACTTCATTCAGATTTCAAACAGAATTTTTATTTCATGTATTTTGATTATGGCCAATTAAACTGCATGTTTCAAGTGGATAATGGAAATAATCCAACCTATAACTACAAATAATGCTATCCTAAATTTAAATGGTGTGAATGAGAAAAGTTTCCTGTTGTGAAAATTGAGTAAAAAAAAACGCCCCTTTCAGGCCTTGTGGTATGATCACATACATGTGAAAAAGATGCATGTGGAAAAGATATATAAGAGGAATCAGAGTGACTTAAAGACAACATTGGTATGATAACAATATTGACATCAGCAAGAGCTTTGAGTATTCCATCATCAGATTTTTAATAATATGGATGGTTAAAGAGTTGGAGGATGGGAAAGATTGATGCTTGTTCATTAAAGTTTAAAGATTGCTATCTTAATATAAATTGAGCACTGATTATATATATGTGGAAGATGATGATCTGGACCAACTAAGGAGTGCTGGTTCAGCACGAAGTACGGATATTGGAGATCACATCTTTTTTCATATATGTGGTTATGTGTATTGGTTGTATAAGATGGAGTGGATAGCTGAAGGAAGCTTGAAAGTCTGTGTTCAAACCCTTTTATTACATCTAAAAAGTTCAGTATATACATTATATTTGTAGTCAAATATTAAAAATGAGCAAAGTAAAAAAAAACAATATTAATATTAAAAACAAAAACACTAGAGGGAAAGAAAAAACAAAGAAAGATAAAATCCTCTAATGTTTTATGGATCATGTTTATATGCATTAACTGTGGGAAATAATACAAATTAAAATAAAATTGTTTATTTTAAACCAAGCAAAAAATTCGATTAAATTACTTAAAAAACTTCTTTAACTTTTCTAAATGAAGATTTTTTTTTTTTAAATTTTGAAATTTAACAAAAATAAATAATGCAATAATAAAACTACTGTTGTATATTTTATTTATTTTTCGAATGACAAATATAATATTCTCACACATATGGTAATGTATATCCCATATTTTAGAAACATGCACGCACATTGATAATTTTATTTTAGCTCTTATCATTATCGTCATCATTTTCAATCATCATCGAGCCACTGAGGTTGAAGGTCTCTCCAAATTCAACCCATCATCTCCAATATTTAGTCTCTCTTTTCCACATCACTCCAATTTACTTCCTTATTTTATCTATCCATCTCACATGTGGCCTTTTTCTAGGTCGTTTACAATTTCTTGAAATCCAGTTTCTGTAATTATCCTGAAGTAATGGTATATTATCAGAATAAACTTATACACCTTTTATTAGATTAAAAATCTTTTAATGTCTACTATCAGCAGCAAGAGAAAACGTTTTCTAATTAGAATACGTAAGATTTGTAGAGAATTTATGTATTACTTATTTTTGTTGTTGATGTAATTTATAGATCTGAGAATTTGAGTCATGAAGATTCCAACATCTGAATGCAACATATTTATATACGCACTTTATTATATTTTTTTGTGAAAACATAACTATTATTTTTAAAAAAATACTAATATATAATAAGAGGAATTAAATTGATGTAATGTCTACATGGGTATAACTACAATATCAAATCTAGTAACGGCTTTGAACGCTCCATTGTCGGTTTTCCAGTGAAATTGACAGTTGAATAGTTAGAACGGTGAAAATATTAACACCTGCCCATTAAAGTTTGAGGAATTGCTATCTTAATATAAACCAAGCACTGATTGTGTGGGAGATTATAATCAATTTAATAAAACTAAATCTAAAACTGTCAAAAAGCCAAAAATCTTTTATTTTAGAAAGGATTTGAACTCAGACTTTCAAGCTCCCTACAGTTATCCATTCCATCTTATACAATCGATATGCATGACCACATACATGTGTAAAAGATAAATAATCTTCACTATACATATTTCATGCTGAACCAGCACTCATCAGTTGGTCCAGATCACTGTTTTTCACACATATATATATATAATCAGTGCTCAGTTTGTATTAAGATAGCAAATCTTCAAACTTTAATGGACAAGCTTCAATCTTCTCCACTCTCCAACTCTTCAGCCATCCATTTCATCAAAGTTTGAAGATTTGTTATATTAATATACACTGAGCAGTGATTGTATATATGTGTGGAAGCTGGTGATCTGGACCAACTGATGAGTACTGATTCAGCCCGAAATACGTATATTGGAGATCATTTATCTTTCTCACATGTATGTGGTCACGTGTATCAGTTCTGTAAGATGGATTGGATAGTTGTGGGGAGTTTGAAAGTCTGAGTTCAAGGCCCCTATAATTGCATTAAGTTTTGTATAGACAATATACATGTATTTAAATATTATATCTTAATATATATACATTGTATGTGTGTAGTAACATTTACATATCTTTATATATATGTGCGTGTGTGTTTTATTTACAATATTTTAATTGTAAATTATACTATTTTTTTTATTCTCAACTTGATAAATTCTATTTAATTGTGGGTGTGTGTGGAAAACCGAGAGGAAACTATTATTTTTAGTATTTTATTGATATTCTCATCACTTTTGACAGGATATAGTTATGAATAATTTATTTAAAAATTAATCTATATAAAATCATATAATTAAAAAAAATCTACAACCTCTATGGATTAAATATTTTAATTTTTGTAGAATCGTGTTTTTTTTTTTTTTAAGATATATAAATTATTAATATGGGCAAAAAATATTAAAAGATCAAAATAAATTAAATTTGAAATAAAAATTTGCTAGGAAGCAATCCTACAGTCAGATATTATAGTCACGTGACTACAGGATCGCATTATGCACCACCTGATTAGATTAACTTCTGCATAATTGAAATGTTTGGGAAATCTTGAAAAATCTAATTATTTTCTACGCGTTTTGCTATCATTGATTTTCAAGAATCATTATCGATAATGGTCAAGTGTTTATTATTAGATCAGAGAACATATTCAAGTGAACTCATAAAAACTAGCTTTTTAGTAAAACACTTTCACATATAAACATACAATAATTCCTTATAGAGTTTGGCTTTCAGAATATTTTATACTTACATTTAAAATGGAAAAAAAAATACGTATTTAGCATTGATCATAAATATTTATTGCTATTTCAACTGATAGCCCCCTCCCCCACTCTAACTGGAAATAATTAACAGCGCAAAAAGTGAATGTTATTCAAGAAAAAATATATATACAAATATTTCAGTTTAACAGAAAAAAAAATTAAAACACAAAAATAATCAAAGAATACTACGATAACTATTTTCAATAGCATTCAGTAAATTATGCTATTATTAAGAACATTTACAGAAAATACATCTCACTAGAGGTTAAAGCACTGATGATATAAGTGACCAAGTGGCTGAGAAAATGTCTGATGGGGTGATTTTTTTATCTCTTTGTTTTAGTGTCTCTAATCTGTTTTAAAATTTCTTGCATTACTATTGTTAAGATAAGTGCACCATAACGCATATAGTATAAATGTTATACTTATTTCTGCGAAGCAAGCATTTGGAAAAAAAGACTATAATTACAGTGGCATACTTTTTCTAATAAATTTTGGTAATATAAGATCGAGTATATTGTAGACTACTACACTAAAAGAATACATGTTTTTAGTTCTCTTCTGATCTATGGCGCAACTCAAATATTAGTGTCAATGTTAAGTAAGTTTCTCTTATGTCTCATGAAATATAATATTGGTAATGCCCACATGTTCATTTTGAGTAGAATATCAAAAAATTTGGGCTCGAGTGCCCAATATTTAAATCTATGTATTAGCTGCTTATTTTTATGCCTAGTACCAGCAAGTTTAAGTTATAATTTGTGTTTGTGTGTAGAAATAGATATGTATTCTAGTAGCGCCATTTGTCTTGTGGGAAAGTTATGTTATGATTAGATATTGATTTAATAGGTTCCAAGATTGTACGCAGGGTTAGATATAGATTTAATAGGTTTTAAGACTGTATGCATAAACAATTGAATTATTTTGTTTTGTGAAGTCTTATTAAAACAATTTTCCTATTTTAATATTATAATTTGTAATAATGGATGCATATATACAGCTATTTATGAAAATAAAAATTGCTTCCAGATTATAATCATGATTAAAAACTAATAATCAGTCTTGCGTTGTCAGCTGGGAGGTATTGCAGTTGCCATGCAAGCAAGTAGTTGGTTGCAGACGGTTGTAGGTTCGCGTCCCGGTCGATGCTATGACATAGGAAAAAACAACAACTAATAATCAATTATATATATATATCACTAGATTAGAATTCCAATGTGCAATATAGGATTTTACTCTACATTTACTGTTCAACACATAAATAGACTTAATAAATCATAATTTTCCAATAACTAACTGTTTTCCAAATGCATTTCACAGCTTATAACCAAAGCTTAATAAATTGGCAGAATATTCACATTGCCTCTATAAAAATAAAGATGGATTCCATTCTTTTATCTATACATATTACCATAATAACAGCTTGTGGATATTATATTGATAAACTTTCAATGTTGTGATGTAAATATAGAGATTTATATGCAAGTTTATGTATCCCTTCTATTAGTAAAACAGACTCAATACTTAAAATCATGAATAACTTTTTTATTATTATGAAATTATCAAGTATTATAAAGTCAATAAGCTGTTTATAATCATAAGGATTACATTTCTTTAGGTTATCTATCATCTGTTTTCTCAAGGTCCCCAATATAATCATCTTTATGATGATGAATTGCTAATTATCCTTTCTTCCTTCACTTTCAATCTTTCCAAACAATAATGAATTACTTGCTCTATAATTTTAAGAGCAGTTCCCTTCACTGAAGTCTAGAAACATCAACTATAACTTGAATAGTTAATGACCAATAGATGACAGTGCAAGCACATCCACACCCCCAGACTAATTTCTAGCATAAGGCCCTTATTAGTAAAAAATTTGAACCTAATGCACCTCATATCCAGGCTAGAATTTAGTTTGGATATGTTGATATAATAGTACTTCCCTTGAGTGCAATAGATGATGTGGGAAACAGCACAGAGAAGTGTGCCTGAAAACATAAGTTGAATGTAACTAAAAAAAGTCATATAATATTCATAAATCAGTCACTTGCAAAAAAAAGTCGTACATAGAACAACCCTTCATAAAAAATAGTTTTTCATCAACTATCATCAAGAAAATAAATAGATAACAAAAAAGGACCAAAAAACCCCCCAAGTTATAAGCATTGAAGTGTATCCCTACATATCTGGGATAGCAAAAAAAACTAATGAAAATTTGCAATCAATATAATATCAGGATAGCTTTTCAAAGCTATACTATATTATAAGGAATCTTAGCTTCTACAAAACCTAAACTGGAAATGCTGAAAACCAAAAATTGCATTGATGAAATATCATGCGAATGTGGAAGGACATATACTAGCAAAACCAACTGATTCAGTAAAAAAATGATTGAAAAACACAAATAATGATTAAAGAGGGGGGAAATCAGATGTAGCTAAAATAAAAGACCATGTATATATCAACAAATATTCAACTGGGTAAAGGGTAGAATATTGGACTGAGAGGAAAAAGTAAATAGAATGAAAATTTAAAAAAGATGTTATATGACTATGGCAAACAATCCCATAATGTTTCAGAATGGCTCCTTAACTTGCCTTTTAAAAAAAAAAGGGAGATGGACATTCATGAATAAATATATCAAATTTCTACTGCCTGTTGTCTTTTTGGTTGGAGCATCACCTTAAACTTGGTATTCATGAATCTAAAGATCCCAGATTTAACTCCCATGCTAGTATTGTCAATCATAAAACCAGCAATACCTGATGACGAGAGGAGAATATTACCTTCCAAAAAAGGTGTATTA
Source organism: Epiperipatus broadwayi (assembly GCA_028023455.1). NCBI lineage: Eukaryota > Metazoa > Onychophora > Udeonychophora > Euonychophora > Peripatidae > Epiperipatus > Epiperipatus broadwayi. The sequence continues at coordinate 1,375,851 of JAQFVV010006445.1, forward strand.
TATGCGAATCTGTGCTATTACTAATTGAAAAGTTAAAATGAGGTTGAATTTTTCTAAAAATATTTAACAATTAATTCTAGATGGTGAAATAAGTAAAATGCAGATAAATACCAAGTCATGTGATTCTAGGTTTTATAAAATGACCAATCAGATCATGATTCATCAGGTAATTAAGATTTAAAATGCGCCTCTTAACTATACAATACAAGTTTAAGTTGTACTGAAATATGCAATAATAGAAAGGTAAATTACTCTTACTATAATCAAGATCAAATCAACTGCTATCAGAAAAATAATTGAAAATATATATTTAACCAGTTACTAAAAGGTATGGCAAACTGCGTCAAACTCTGGTATTACTAAAGAATAATGCATCCCCGTTCCATTATGTCTCTGTAAAACACTGTTGAAATGTTTTTCCTGCAGGCTACTTAAAGACCACTTTACATTTTGTCATTATTACAATATGCATGACTTTCAAAAACAGAAAAATAACAAGTTTTTAAAAAAATCTTTTTAGAAACATAATCTTGATAGAAATTCTCTTTTTTTTACATTTTATAACAATTTTTTTTTTGGAAGTTAGGTAAAAAAGTCACATGTCCAATCAGAAGCAATATTTTGATTATTGCTTTAAAAATATTATTTTAGTTTTGTAAAAAAGGTCACAGATAAATAGTGAAAATAAGAGTCACAGATCACATGACCCTATACTCTTAAGCTTGTAAGTTATAAACAATGAGGATTGCCAATTCCTCAATAAGCTTTGTGATAAATGCTTAGCTAGAGAAAGCATTTAAAATATCTCTGTCAGGACCCCCCCCCCAAACCTCTGAACATGGTTTCGTGCTCTGGCACACCTCAGAGAGATGGTAGGGTAGGTTCAGACATGTGCCAGAGCATGAAACCATGGTCAGAGGTTTGGGGGGGGGGTCCTAACAGAGATATTTTAAATGCTTTCTCTAGCTAAGCATTTATCACAAAGCTTGTTGAGGAATTGGCAATCCTCATTGTTTAGGTCACAGATAATTCAAAAATATATATATTTCAAAAAAAATATTTCTCTTTTCTTGTGCTCACTGTAATTTATTTATAAATAGTTTGAATGTTTAACCAAGAAAAGATAATACAGATTTAGTATTGTTATAATTTGTTGAGCATGCTTTCAACATTAATGGTCAAAAATATAACACCCATCTTTTGTACTGCTTTCAGCGGCAATAGACGAGTGTGGTGATTCGGACCGTTAACGTCAAAAGCATGCTCAGCAAATAATAACAATAATAAAACCGTATTACCTTTTTTAGTTTAACATTCAAAATGTTTATAAATATATATTTATGGAATAGAAAGCTTTATAATGCAATGATTAGTTTATTAATTATTATATTCATAAATGTAAGAAAATGTAAGACTTTTCTAAGCAAACGCAGAATTGTTTCGGATACAGTGAACTTAACTAGCTATTTAATGCTGCTTAATAAATGTGGATGGATAATTAGATAGTCTTTCTTAGCTAGACAGTAAAAAACTTAAGATAATAATTAGAAAATTATAACTAAACCTTTATTTGCTTGCATGTACTAAAAATAATGATTCTATAATTTATTCTTTTATAATAAATCTTTTAAGAATTCACTGCTTAGCGAATAAATACAATTTGGACACTATTATACAATACCCCATGCATGAATACAGCAGTGACACAGTGGCAAATCCAAGAACTAAAGGTTAGTGAAGTAATTTTCAGCCTTAAGTATAGGAAAAGAAATTTCAATTTAAACAAATGAAAGAAACCATCATATATAAATAAAACATAGTATATATACAGACTGTTATATACATATGTAAATTATTTTTAAATACTGTGTATTTATAAATACATGAAAGCAATCAACACTTAAACAGTACCAATATTAATAACAATTAACAATCTCAACTTGTTGTCAAGGCAACCTCCTTTAAACAATAAAGGTGGAAATCCACCTTTATATATGGTTTAATATATTTACAGAGTCACTTAAAATTGCATATAAAGAGTGAAATTATTAATTCAAAAAAGTTTAAATAAATCTCATTCAACAGATAAATGTAACCTGTTCTGAATGCAGGCAAACAAATAGTCAATTACAACATTCAAATTGCAATTGTAACTTCCAAACAGAACTCCATCAATGTACTACTTTCATAATAAAGCTAATAATGACCAAGGCTATATAGGTAAATAATGTAAGTACATGAAAGCAGTCAATATTTAAAACAATACAGGGTGAGAGAATGTGTTTTGGGAATGATACAAAGTCAAAATATCACATGACCAGCCTGACCAACTAACCATGCAATTATCAACTTTCCTGATTTTTAAAATCCTAAAGATTACAATGTTCTGATTTTACTTTAAACTCAAAACTGTAGAATAAACACTATTTTGTAAAAATATTAGCAATGTCAATCATTATTTGCTGAAATTATTAACTGGATCAGTAAGTAATGGAAAATATTTTCATGAAATCAGTAAATGGTTAGATCCAATTTATCTAAACCACTTTGACCACTTTTTAGAAAAAACCTTTAATTGTACATATATACACATACATCTACATTTCGACTGTCCTACAGTCTTCTTCACAGCCAGTTTACTTTACTCTGAAGAAGACTGCAGGATAGTTGAAATGTACAATAAAAGGTTTTTGTGTGAAGAAAGCTGCAGGATAGTCGAAATGTAGGTGTATGTGTATATATGTACAACAAAAGGTTTTTGCTAAAAAGTGTTCAAAGTTGGAAAAATAAAAGATGATTTTGCTAATAAATGGTTAGATCTGAAAGACCATATAAAAAGCAATGGTAAGCCATATGAAAATGAAAAAAAGCTTTCAGTGAAGAATTGTACAAAAAGTGAACTGGAAAAAAATTACATTGCAGATCTGAAGAAGTGGTTGTTTAGAAATATATGTTAAATGAATGAGAATCAGAACTAAAACCCTTAATTTTTGATTTTCAATGAAATAAATAATGGATTGGGTTTATTGCTCTGGAGTTCATAAAAAGTTTGAACACTGGAAATACCAAATTGGAATTAATCCAATGATCTTATGCTCAAAGATGAACCCTCTATTAATGCACTAAACCATACAAGCATTTTTAAGATTTATTTTTGGCATTACATATAACCCAAACAAAAAAAAAACAAAACTCATAAGATAAAAATAGGAATCACAAAAAAATTCCATAGATAACATATTCACTTGGCCTATTTAATTAAAAAAAAAAAAGGATAAATCTGGAGAGATGGTGGAAAAGCATTAGATAATCTATGGTTTTTAATGATGAATTCAAGACATAGTTCAATCATGTTTTATTACATATCACAATATTTATTGAAAAAAACTCTTTAGATACATCAAACCTGTTATACGTATATTAAAATTCATGTAGTATATTACTGTCAAAATATTCTCTTGAATTATTGAAATATTTTTTTTCCATATGTCATAGCATTGGCTGGGAGGTGAACCCACAATAACCTTCTGCAACCAACTGCTTGCTTGCGGCACACTGCCCTCTCAGCTAACAACCCTTGACAATTATGGAAATTTTTATTTAATAATACTTGAATTTTGTAAATAGTTTAATGGTACTTCCTGTTTCTTATAAACCATGAATCTATATGTTATGCAAGTTATACCATTTCCGTCACAAACTGCAGGGGATTGATAATCACTGAAAATGATGATGGATATATTGTTGAAATCACAGCTTCATCCATAGCTAAAAAGATCTAAATACTCATTTATCAATCAATAGTTTTGACCATTATTGGCCAAATAATTAAAAATATATATGAGCTTACTTTCAGGTATTTCAATGAGCCATTCTGAATTTGAACCAAAATTCATAAGATAGCAGAGTACTAAACTCTATACAATAAATATCATTAAAATTTAATTAAAATTATATTTTTAGATTATTTATAAAAGCCTAAAAAGGAATATTGAATATAGAACATATCTCTAAAAAACAATATCAGAATTGTTCATACTCTATGGACATGAAAGATAGGCATCAAAAAAGATAAGAAAAGTAATGATGCTTTTGAAAACAAGTGATAAATATCCAACTTCTGTGACATATATATATAATTGAAAACGATTAATGGATACAGAACACATCTCTATTAAATAAGATCAGAATTGTTCCAATGCTCTAAGGACATGAAAGATAATCACCAAAGAAGAATAAGAAAAGTATTGACATTTTAGAATATAATTAATAAGTATCTAAATTTTTGAAAAAAGATTAATGAATATAAAACCTACTGTTCAAACTCTCCACAGACATGAAAGATGGACATCAAAAGATAGACAAAAGTAATGACATCTTTGAAATTAATTGATAAGCATCTAAATTTTTTAATATATAAAACTTGAAAAATTAGTGGATGTAAGACATACTTCTATAAAACAAAGTCAAAATTATTCAAACTGTGGATATGAAAGATGGACATTAAAGAATAGAAAAAATATAGATGCTCTTGTCAAGTGTAATACTGCTGAATATAATATGGATACTTGATTAGATTAAACATGAATTTAAAGCACCTATGCATCCCAGATTGAAATTATTTTATCTTGATCATATTATGGAATTTTAAAAAGGTCATAGTATTCAGAAAAATTGATGGTGAGTAGGACGATGATTAACAGTCAATAAATAATTATATAATTAGTTTTTCAGTTATGTGATGGATAAGTTATGAAGTGGATTAAATTATATTATCCTACAAAAAATTAAAAGACTAAAGTGGAGTTGGGGTGGACATATTTCTAGAAGAGATGATAATAGATGGACAGTTGAAATCTTAAACTGGATTCCAAGAGATTGTAAAAGACCCAGAAAGAGACCACATGCGAGATGGATGGATGAAATAAGAAAGTGTGCAGGGGTGATGTGGAGAAGAGAAGCTAAAGATCGGAGAAGATGGATTGAACTTGAAGATACCTTCATCCTGCAGTGGATTGATAATGATTGGTGGTGATGATGATGACTAACGAATATACCTTTAAACAGCCTTAAAAAATCACATGACTTTTGAATAAAAAAACCAAAACATTTCTTAATGAATAACATTACTTTAAAAATGTTATCTATATAGTAAACGGGAGTTGACGTCAACTTGATAGCAACTAATAATAATAATGTATATAATCACACACACACACACATGTGAAATACCTACATATTAAAAAATATCAAATATCAGTATCATTAATATTTTAAAGGAAATTATTTTTCTTTATTGTCTCATTTAAATTCATTGCTTTTGTGTATTTCATGTTCCATGTGCCCATTAACATTTCTAAAATGCCAAGCATGTATATTTTTGAAGTTTAATAAAGATGATACTTCATTTTTATTGTTATGAGTGTAGGATGCAGGTTATATCCTAGACTGCTAATCTCACACAAGGACAGCCTCCGGCCATAAATGTTCTTAAAGTATCTAAATAATTCATAGATATGTTTGGAGGCTGTGGTGATTTTTTTTCTTATTTTCTTTTCTTTTTGCCAATGATAGTAAATGAGTTTAATTATAAACAAGTTTTTGCAATGACAAAAGAGAGAGAGAGAGAGAAAACTCAAGTAGAAACATCAGAATTGTTTTGGTAAATTGCGACCGAATACAAGTAGCAAACTGTCCAGTTATACCTTATAAACTTTATTATTTAAAAAAAAAAAAAAAACTTTTTTTAATTTTTAAAGTGTAAATGAATTATTAAAAATTATAAAATTCATAAAATGATTTATAAATTATCTAAATCTTTTTCCTACTGCTATACAAACACATACACGTTTGAGTTTCCTTATATACGTATGCATGCACATTTTATGCTTTCTTAAAATTTTACTTAAGCTAAATTAAGCACCCTGAGATTATACATTTCATCTATATCGTGATAACTATTTCTGTAGAAAATTTTGTCATTTGTTTGGGTTCTAAACTCTTAAATATTGTGATAAAATCTATACATTCCAACATTGTTAGTTTTTCGTTCATCAATAATCTCTTCGCCATTACACATTTTTTAATGAGTTAGATTATCTATTAATACGATTTAATATTGAAATACAAGTATAATATATATATACTTAAACTAGACGTAATTAAAGGGGATTTGAACCCAGACTTTCCAGCTCCCCACAATCATCTATTCTATCCAATATAACCGATACACATGACCACATACATGTGAAAAAGATAAATGATTTTCAATATACATATTTCATGCTGAATGAACACTCATCATTTAGTCCGGGTCATCATCTCCCACACACACATATATATATAATCAGTGCTTAGTTCATATTAAGATAGCAAATCTAAACACTTTAATGGATAGACTTCAATTCTCTCCATTCTCCAGCCATCCACATCACATGAAAATCTGATGATGAAATGCTCAAAACTCTTGTTGGTGCCAAAATTATAGTCATATCCATGTTGAGTCATCCACATCACTAAAAAGCTGATAATGGAATGCTCAAAGCCCTTGGCATCATCAAGGACTTTAAGCATTCCATCATCAGAGTTTCAGTGGTATGGATGGCTGAAGAGGTGGAAAGTGGGGAGGATTGAAGCCTGTCCATTAAAGTGTTTAGATTTGCTATCTTAATATAAACTGAGCTCTGATTATATATGTGTGTGTGGGAGATGGTGATCCAGACTAACTGATGAGTGCTCGTTTAGCATGAAAATCATATATTGAAGATATCATTTATATTTTTCACATGTATGTGGTCATGTGTATTGGTTATATTGAATAGAGTCATGACTGCAATGAGTTTGAAAGTCTGGGTTTAAATCCCCTTTAATAAATATGATTTAAATAAGACTATTTAATCCTGATCATTTGTGCTTCAAATTTGATCTGACCAAATATCTATTTATTGGTTTTCTTTGCTACTCAAAAATCTTTGCTAGCAGTTGAGTTCAAAAGCATCAGATACTTTTCTTATTCTTTTTTATCATCTTTTTTAACTCAATGATAATGACAATTAGTGTTTAACTGAGTTTTGTGATGGCACTACTGTGCTTTTGCTTTAAATCATTCTTTTGTGACTACCTTTAGCACTGTTATAATTTTACATTCATTTTATGGTAAAAAACCTGAAGATGTCAGTATTTTTCAGAGAAAAACCACAAATGAGCTAATAAAAGCTATTGAAGGTCACCAATTCATAGATTTTTCTGATCATAGGAAAATAACCAATCTGGTAAACTGTAAACTCCACTTTATTATTAGCAATGGGCAAAAAAAATTGCCTAATTTTATAGTTTATTTAAATACAAGATGTATTCAACCTATGCAAAGTCTTTTTTTTCAATTGGTTGCTTTAATAATTTTTTTTGATATTTAATATAAATTAAACAAAAGATTTTAATATTATACAAATAAATGTGAGAATAAAAAATGTCTTGTCTTTTAATTTGTTGCTTTGCTTTTCAGAATCACTTGTTTTAAATAAAATGATCATAATCAAATTAAGCCTCTAAATACCTGTTATATTTGATATGTGAATTTGACAGCATTTCAGACAACTATTAATGGTAGAATTAGTGTGAACTACATGATATCAAACTACATGATTTCAATTATGTGCTAACTAAAACTCAACATAAATATGCTACTTTAGCATCCCCCTCACTAAATATCACAGTTCAAATATAAATTTATGTACTGAAAATACATTTTTTTCATGATTTAAATACTATACTTATTCAGTGTAGTTAAAAGCACATGCACTTATTTTTTTCTGAGCATTTTTTATTAATGGCAGAATCTTCCTTCACATAAAATAATCTTCGTAATAAAAAAAAATGTACTTTTAAATATAAAGGATCAAATTTATATTACAAAGCATAAAATGCTTTGTAATATAAATTACAGTTTAGTTACGTATAGTTATTTTTTTTAGATGCTGTCAAATTTGTCATGTTTGGGTGCTGAATTGAGTTCAGACCCATATGACTATATAAGCTATTGAGCTTAGATTGAAAATATTAACAATGTTTTCAATTTCATTCTCATAGTTTTGTAGTAAAGTAGAGTTAAAAGGTGGCTGCTGGAGGGTTGCATTAGATCCTAAGATCTAGGTGCAGTGGTCTCAGATCCAAGGCTCCTCACTGATGATGGCCACAAGCCAGAAACTAGTCTGGGGATATTGGATGAGTAGGCACTAGATAGGGATTTTATGCACAAGCCTTCTGGCATCCATTGATTACTCTGTTTGGCACAGGGTGGCACTACTGTATGGGGAGTTTTGCCTTTGTTTACAACAAATTATGTGCTAGTATAGAGATGGTGATCATGTGATATTATAGATATAATAAACACCTCCATACTTCCCCATTCTTTTTAAATTCATACAAATAAAGATATAATGAAAGACAAATGACCCCCAAGATGCGTGCTGAACCAAAACTCATCAGTTGTCCCAGGTCACTATCTCTCATATATATATCTATTATATGCAAAGTATTTATCGAATTGTTCATCAGTTTGCCCAGGTCACTATCTCTCATATATATCTCTATTATATGCAAAGTATTTATCGAATTGTTCATCAGTTGGCCCAGGTCACTATCTCTCATATATATCTCTATTATATGCAAAGTATTTATCTAATTGTTACATTTTCATTTACCATTGTCAAACTCCCCCCCACTCATATCTTTGACACCATCCATTTCAGATAAATACACTAATGATTATTACTGTTCATTTTCGAAACTAGAGATTATCTCTAGCACAGATATAAACTTTAAACCTCAGTTAAAGATTAATATATCTGATTTTTTAAATTTATACACACGGAGTTATTCACCTTTCTCTGTCCTGTATGTAATATCTTTATAGATATAATAAACACCTTATTGTTCAGTATGCATAAGTACCCAATTATTACAGTTTAATCGACAAGTGTCAAACTTACTGCCATCACAACTTTAACCCAAAACAGTTGATGGAACTATATTAATGGATAAAAGATATCCATTAATTTCTAAATGGGGCAAAGATATATGATAGCCAATATTCTTTAAACATTGGGTTTAAAATTTTGTGGTCATCATCAATATCATCGTAATAATAATCATTATTGTTACCAAAATATTTTTGAAAGGAGGGGGGGGTATTTATATGATTTTGCACACAATAGTAAATTACTGGTAGGATTTTTTATGGTCAGTACAGTGATACTTATCTAAACAATTATCCTGAGACTAAAACTATTAACTAAATACCCATTAACCAACCAATAAATAGCTAGGTTAACTACCAAATAAAAATAATTCTAAACTAACTTTTCTTTAGCTGCCTGAAAACAATCTACTCTTGAGTTAACTCTAGGAATGTAGCACATTGTTATATTAAGCATTAATCTATCATCATCATTATTTTGACCATTCTCAATCCACTGTGGGATAAAGGTCTCTTTAAGTTTAACCCAGTTCCTCTGATCCATTGCTTCTCATATCCATAGTACACAAACAAACTTCCTTCCATCCAACTCACATGCGGTCTTTTTATAGGTCTTCAACTCTAAGTTTAATACCATGAAACACTATGGTCCTTCTTATCAATTGCCTGATAATTCTTAATGGAAACATCGAGTTTTTTGAACTATTCATTATCAATCAGAAAATAAATACCTATTTTCCCTACCAAATAATTAATAAAGAACTCTTCAAATCCTTATCATATTGTAATTGGACATATACTATCCACTTCTATTTCTTTACAAACGCTATTAGAGAGAATTTTGGACTTCAGTGGATCAATCAATAGTTATTTTAGTCACATATCATTTTAATCATTCAATGAATCTATAGAAAGAAACAATAGCAATATGATTAACATCATATTTTTTAAACACGATTCCTCGATCACAAACACTTTGTTTTTTTATACCTATATCACAATGGTCTTCATATATACATAATTTCTAATATATTTTTTTTAGACAGATTTAAAAATTCCACTCCATCAAGACATTTTAAAAATATATAAAGAAATCGGCAAAAGACAAATGACTCATTAAAATGTAATTAACACAGGCAAAACTCTCCATACAGTAGTGCCACTTAATGCCAACCAGAGTAATCAATGGATGCCAAAAGGCCAGACTCATCTGGGGATATTGAATGAGTAGGCACTAGATAGGGAGTTTATGCACAAGCCTTCTGGCATCCATTGATTACAGTGCATCACATCCTGTGTTAATAACAGTTATGTGCTAACATAAGAAATGGTGATCATTAAAATGTATTAAATACTGAACCAATACTCTTCAGATGGAAATATTATAATTTCTTTACCATTTTAGATGCCTTCATCATTTGGATAATCTCTTAATTTAGTAAGTGTTTAATTAATATCACTAATATATATATATATATATATATATATAATATATATATATATCTGAAGAGGTTGGGGTTAAAGTTGTGAATGCAAAAATTTTGAAACTTGTAAGTCAACTTGTAATAATTTATCCAACAGATATATATATATATATCTGAAGAGGTTGGGGTTAAAGTTGTGAATGCAAAAATTTTGAAACTTGTAAGTCAACTTGTAATAATTTATCCAATTTGTCTATAAAGTATCAAACTTTTTGCAAGCACAACTTTGATACTAACCTCTTCAGATAAATATAATAGTGATTATTATTAAACACTTATTAAATTTGAGATTATCTCTAGCTCAGATATAAGTTTTAAACCTCGATTAAAGATTAATGTATCATTTTTCAATTAAACATAAAAGCATGGAATAACTCAATCTTGTCTTTTTTTTTTTTGCTGTGTGTGGTGATACATATAGTGAGTTTTGCCTGTTTTAAAAGTTATACACAAGCATAAGAAGTGGTGGTCATGTGATGTTTATTGGCTTAAAACCAATCCTGCCTAATAGGATAGTGGTGGCTATGGTTATTCAAGAACCAAAGACACCAAAATGTATGGGTACTGACCTGAGTTCAGACCCATATGACTATATAAGCTAATGGGCTTGGATTGAAAACATTAAGGTGTTTTCAGTTTAAGACTCATAGTTTTGTAGTTAAGTGAAGATAAAAGGTGGTTGCTGGAGGGTTGCATTAGATCCTAAGATCTAGGTGCAATGCTCTCAGATCCAAGGCTTCTCACTGACGAAGGCCACAAACCAGAAACTAGTCTGGAGATATTGTATGAGTAGGCACTAGATAGGGATTTTATGCACAAGCCTTCTGGCATCCATTGATTACTCTAGCTTGCTGTGTATGGCAATACGTATAGTGAGTTTTGCCTGTTTTTTTTCACATGTGTAATATCTTTTTTAGATATATTTACCACTTCACACACATTATTAAAGTTAAGAATAATGACACTTGAAGAAAGATAAATGACACCCAAGATGCATATAATGCTGAACTACACTCTTCAGTTGGCCCAAGTCACATATCTTCATCATCTGCCCAATATTTATCAATATCAAATTATTATATTTTTAATTTATAGGTGCCAAACTTTCCTCATTTATAATTGACCAACACCTTCAGATAAATACATTAATAATTATTTTAAATCATTAAAAGAGAGATAAAATAAGTTATTCCGTGTTTATGTTTACCTAAAAAATAAATATTCATTGTTTATGTTTAATTAAAATACATATATTACCTTTAAGGGAGTTTAAATTTTATATCTGAATTATATACTTTCCAGTTTAATAAATGATTAATAATAATCACTATAAATGATTAATAATAATCACTATGAGTCTAGCAATTTAGATATTTGTAAGTCAAATTATAATAACTTGCAATGAATTCTGTTAAAAAGTGAATTTAATACTCTTTTGAAGTAAGGTAACAAAATGACAGAAAATAAAATACTTATAACGTCGACATTTGCTTTCTATATCACTGCCTATGTTCGTTATGCAGATAGTTAAACAATAACATTGGCAAAAATTATATAATTAACAAAAACAAGCTGGATTTAAAAGTGGTTTTAATACAGTAGATCATATGCAGGTATTGAAAGAAGTTATAGAAAGGACAAATGAATATGAATTGCTATTATGTTTTGGATTTGTATATTATGAAAAGGCATTTGATTCTATAAACATTTCTTCAGTGATTAAAGCATTGGATCATCAAGGTATAGATCCAGGATATTGTCATATTTTAAAGAATATTTATAAAAATGCAACAGCAACAATTAGATTACATAATGATACTGGGAAAGTCAACATTGAGAAGGTGTAAGACAAGGTGACTCCATATCTCCAAAATTTTTTACAGGAGTGCTGCAAGAAGTATTTTGTGGATTAAAATGGGAAACTAAAGGAATGAAAGTAAATGGAGATTATTTAAGTCATTTAGATTTTGCAGATGATGTAGTTGTTTTTGCAAATAATGCTTCAGAGCTGCAGGAAATGTTGCAGGAGTTATCAGATAAAAGTAGGAAAATAGGACTAAAGATAAATGTTAAAAAGACTAAAGTAATGTTTAATCAATTTGCTCAAAATATGAAAAATATTGATTATGATGAATTAGAAGAAGTTAACAGTTACAAATACCTTTGTCAGATTATTAATGCAGATGGAAACATAATGGATGAAATTAATTATAGAATTAAACTTGGTTTGAATGCTTTTGGTAGAAATAACTTGATACTAAAAGGAAATATCCCTATGTGTTTGAAAAGATGGTTTTTAACAAATGTGTTTTACCAGTTCTTACTTATGGATATGAGACTCGGACACTTAATAGAAGAAAAATACAGAGACTTCAGACCACTCAAAGAAGTATGGAAAGATGCATGTTGGGAGTAACAAGAAGAGATCAAAAACACAATGTATGGGTAAGAGAACAAACAGGTGTTACTGACCTCATTGAAAAAATTAAAAGATTAAGTGGAGTTGGGCTGGACATATTGCTAGAAGAGATGATAATAGATGGACAATTGAAATCTTAAACTGGATTCCAAGAGATTGTAAAAGACCCAGAAAGAGACCACATGTGAGATGGATGGATGAAATAGGAAAGTGTGCAGGAGTGATGTGGAGAAGAGAAGCTAAAGGTCAGAGAAGATGGATTGAACTTGGAAAGACCTCCATCCTGCAATGTATTGATAATGGTTGATGATAATGATGATGATTGTATTAGTGAGCCTAGAACCCTTTTTTTTTTTACTTTGTTACCCATCTCCCCTCTAAGCAATAGGATATATTATGAACATTAATAGAACAATATATATATGTATAATGGGACTAGTTAATAAAACCTTTCCAACGTTCATTTTTAAATCTGAATCAGGGTTTTTTTTTAAAAATTCCAGGAGATATATGATTTTTTTTTTTGAAATAGCTATCCCAACCACCCAACATTCGTCGATAAATTCTTGGCGAGCGGGTGAAACAAAAAGACGCTCAACCTCTCCCACCTGGATATTGGCAGCCTGGCGAGTAATGTCTGTACCCTCATTTCTATATAAAGGGCTATTAATGATGTCTTTCTTTGCCTTGCACGGGCTATTTAAAAGTTGTTGTTTTTTTATTAAAAAATAAACTGTATTCGCTGACTTGATTTTTATTATCATTAATAAACTGTTTTTTTTTTTAAACCTCAATTATTTTTTAAATATATATAATTAAAATATTTCTAAATTTTTCTCCTCAAATCTGACTTTTAAAAAAAAATCATACATAAGGATATATATATGCTTTTGTATATAAAAAATAGTCCTTTTTAAATTATATTCTGTGTGTGTGTTGAATAATATAAAATACGATGGCCTTGTCTTTTGATCTTATTCTTTTTGATATGGCCGACTTCCTTGAATATTTTCGATGGCTGACCTGTCAACATTGTATTGCAAATTTTAAACCTGTAGCACACGTGGGTCCTCTCTCTGCTCTTGATGCTGACCTTCCTCAACTGTATTATTTCACCAGCTTGGTATGCTTTTCATTCCATCCTTCCCCTCCCCCTCTGCTATCTTGCTTTAGGATCTTCGTTTCTGACTGAATACTCGGACCAAGTTCTAAAAGAAGCATAATGAAGGTGGATTCTTGCAATCATTGGCAGTTTTATGGTTATGCCTGGCAGGAGTTTTAATCATAATTCTCAAGGGCTAAAAATGGTGGAAGCCATTTCATGCTCTTTTACAGACAAAAATATATTACGCAGTACTCGTTCAATCCTCTACCTGCCATTGAAGCGTGTAACAGATGGATGGATTCTTATTGTAATTAGTTTTTATTGTTATTAAATTCTCTACTTCATTAACTTATTATTTTTTGGAAAAATATAAAGTTTGCTTAATTACGTAAATTTTATTTTAATTGCAATGGTTATTAAAAAATGTGTTTTTATTTATACGTGTGTGTGTGTGTGTATTATATTTGATTTATAGTAAAATGAAACCACTATTAAGTGCTTTTTTAATATTGTGTATAATTAATGCGTATATATATATATATGTGCTGATAAAAGTATCTCGTGGTTTTCTGTTAACGTCATGTTTACGATATGGAGTTTGAATCCCGGCCAGATTAAACTTAGAATAAAACAGTAGGTTCCAAACAAATTTATATTTCTCTTTCATATAGGTCACAGTCAGCTAGTTATCTAATCCAAATAATCAATCAATAGTATTCTGTCCTATGGACAGGTCCAGAGAGCAGTCGTATCACCAATTCATCCATTTTCCCATTACGTCCTCTTCATTGCCCAACTCTTCAATTCCACATAACTCTTCCCATCTCTTACATTATCCAGCAATGTCAATCTCTTCTTTCTTTTTTGTTTCCACTCACCATTTCCCTCCAAAACATCGTTCATTAAACTATACTGCCTTTTTAATTTATGTCCATTCCAGTTTCTCTTTCCATCTTTAATTTCTTCCATAAATTTTCTTTACTCTTTTCATAACTTGTTTATTTATCCAACTGATTTTTACCATCCATCTCCATAATCATATTTCAAAAGCTTACAATCTGTTTCTAATTTTATTACTCAATGTCCACATTTCACAACCATGCAACAGTACATGCCATACTTAATCTTTTTTTTAATTCTCTCATCAAAGATCTACAAAATATTTTCTTTCTCTTAGTATATGCCATCTTTGCCAATGCTATTCTTCTGTTAACTTCATCTTTATTTCTTCCACCCTCACATAACCAACTACTCAAATATCTAAATTGTTTGCTTTAAAAATCATATAAGAAGATTGTATACGTGGAAAACTGCAAGTGGTAGAGAACATCTAATATTAATTGGAAAATGGATATTTACCTAATTTAAGATAAAAGATAAATAAGTAAGGAAAATATCATCATCTGATGATCAGGATTCTGGTCAGCAATATCTTCTCCTCTATGATAATTTTTGAAGATGCCTTGGCTTTGCAATGGGTTATTTAAATGCTGGTTACATATATATATATATATTGCAAAGAAATCAAGCCATACATCACATGACTTAATTCAATAAGTTTTTTTTCCATGTGTCATAGCATCGGACGGGAAGCGAACCCACTAACCCGGGATAACTGCTTGTAAGACAGCTATGCTGACCTCTTGACCACCTACAAATGTTATATAATGAGCATGAATATCCCTTAACAAGCTTTTCTGAATATCCCTATTCCCAACCTAGTTTCTAGCTGCTGGATGTTATCCATGAGGCACTAGGATATTCAGACATTAGAGACCAGTTTCCAACTGCTGGCTGTCATCAGTGAGGCACTAAGATATTCAGACATTAGATCTGGTATTTTTAGATCTAATGTCTGAATATCCTAGCATCTCATGACAGCCAGAAACTAGAAACTGGTCTGAGAATAGGGATGTTGGAAAAGATTGCTAAGAGCTATTCACATAGGACATGCCATATGTTCAGTATCAGAAGAAAAAGGCAAGCTGATTTTGTCTTTTTCTCTTCTTTTTTTTTTTTTTTTGCAGAATTTGTTTAGTATGATTTATTATTACCACTGTGCAAATCAATCCATGAATCCACAAATATGTCAATATATATTGTATGCTATAATTTAATCTTTCTATTTGACACTTTGCAATCTGTCTTTTAACTTTTGCAGCACTCTGCTTCCTAAAAGACATCAATACCTACATTATTAAAAATAATCATTATGCATTTTTAAAAAGTATCATTGCATGTCCAATAAAGAGTACATTCATGTTCACCATAAAATATTTTTTATGAAGTTTGTTGTCATGCCAACCTAACTCACCAAGGCAAATCTCTCCATACAGTAGCACTACTTTGTGCAAGCCATAGTAATCAATGAATGCATGAATGTTTGTGCATAAAATCCCTATCTAATAGGCTCATCCAATATCCATAGACTAGTTTCTAGCTTGTGTGGAAGTATTGGATGAGGGATTTTATGCATAAAGCTTCCTGTATCCATTGAGTACTCTGGATTACACTGAATGGCACTATTGTATAGAGAGTTTTGCCTCAGTAAAAAACAGCTTATGTAAGCAAAAAGAATGGTGATCATGTGATGCTTGATGGTTTAATATCCAATTTAACTCAAACAAACTTTTATAATAATAGATTCTACAACAAACATTGTAAAACATACTGACTGATTTTGCCATAGATCTTTTTTTAATGCATTGGAAGCAATATAGACACCTGAATTAATATTACAGTCCTATTACATTTAGCGATGGTCTCCTTTATATGATGACAATGACATTTTGGACAAGTGAAAGAAGCATTTTGACCATCTCTTGAATAATGATACAAGAAATTGAGATGTTGGATTTTTAGTATTGGTTAATAAAGAACTTGCGTAGTCCTATTAAGTTTAGCAATGGCACTATTTTTTATGATGACAATGACATTTTGAGCAGGCAGAACAAAACATTTTGACCCATCTTTTGAATAATGATACAACAATTGAAATGATGATTTTTAGTATTGTTGAAAAAGAACTTGAGTTTGACATCAATTACTAAACCATAATCTGCATTTAAAACATGAATCACATTCTGTAAATTGTAATTTGGACTGGCAAAAATAGTATAATCAACACTGTAAATCAAGAACTCATAATTCAAACTAAAAATCCACCAATCAAAACCTGTATCATAGTTTCATTAAGCTATCTGTAAACAGTTCCAAAGACAACTAACATGAACAATATTGGAGCAAATATTCATTAATGTTTAACACCAGTTTTTGCTTCAAATTTTTCACTTATAGTAATAACACTTGCTCTCATTTCATAAAATATAGAAGCTGTATAATATACCTTTTGGTGAACAACTAATTAATTTCAAACGATGACATAAAACTGCTTTTTAACTGGATCAAATGCCTTAATAAAATCAATAAAAGCAATATATAAATCATTCTTCCTGACTTTTCTTGCAGTGTGCTTTGATTCTCTAAACAAAATTGAGTTTCTGATATGGCTGGAAGCAAACTATTCAACAAAATCATTGAAAGTACATTTGTTGTAGTGGTTAACAATGATATTTTACAATAATTACAGAAATCTTAAGCACTCTCTTTATTTTTAAAAATTGGAACAATGAACACATCCTTAAGATCAGGCAGTATAACTTCATGGTTCAATATATTCCTGAAAATTCTCAGTATTTCCTAAGCTAATATATTACCATCAGGTCATGCTGTCTCTCCATTTTAAGATTACAAAGATATGTTATGACTGCACTAAGCTAGATATTTTTGTGAAAATCCAAATAAATTGATTAAATGGATATATCATTTTTGAACATAACATTTGATGATTTGGGTTTAATGATAAAAAAAAATCCAAATTCTCTATCAGCCAATAATGGAAGAAAAATCTGCAGTAACTTTTAACTTGGATGGTTATCAACTTGAGACTTGGTAGTTTATAAGTAGAAAGTGGAGTTGGATACTGAAAGACTCCAATATGCCACTGTTGCTCCTAAGATGTTAAAAGATGAAGTATTTCACCACAAGAAATAACTATTGCTATTTAGTTAATAACATTGAGAGTTGTTATTAATCTAATTTATTGCATAAAAATGAAATTTGGCTACCCTAGTGATGCAATATAAAGACATTAGAACAGCTTCATTTAAGGATGCTTCATAAAATTTTAAAAATACCATGGCAAGATCATAAAATCAATCAAATATGTTTTCCAACTTGTTAGATCATACTATAGGATTCACTATTTTAAAATCACCAACTTGTTAGATCATACTATAGGATTCACTATTTTAAAATCACATCTTTGTGGGACATGTGAAACATTTAAACAATGTAAGTAAAAAATCATCAAAACACCACATGATCACCATTTCATATGCTTCCATGTTATTAATAAAGTACCAAACTCTCCATACAGTAATGTCACCAACTGCAAGTCTTTGTAATTAATGGATGCAGGAAGGTTTGGGAGTACTGGATGAGTAGGCACTGGATAAGGATTTTATGCACAGGCTTTCCTGCATCCATTGATTACAAAGGCCCGTACTTGGTGACGCTACTGTATGGAGAGTTTACGAAATGGTGATCATGTGATGTTTTGATGATTTTATATCTATCCCTGTCCATAGGATAATGGGTGACTGTGGTTTTTAAAAAAATAAAGAAACCAAAATATATGGATGCTGAACTGAGTTCAGATCTATATGACTATGCAAGCAAATGTGCTTGGGTTGGAAATGTTACAGTGTTTTCATCTTATAGTTAATCATATAGGTAAAAGGTGGCTGCTGGAGGGTTGCATTAGGTCATAAGATCTAGGTGCAGTGCTTTCAAATCCATGACTCCTCACTGTTGAAAGCCATAAGCCAGAAACTAGTCTGGGAATGTTGGATGAGTAGGTACTAGATAGCTATTTTATGTACATACCTTCCTGCATTCATGATTACAAAGGTTGTACTTGGTGGCACTACTGTATGCAGAGATTGGCATTCTTATAAACAAGGCAAGACTTATTGAATTTGAGCATGATTTTTATAGGAGAAATAGACCCCATCTACATAATAAAGTATTATCTCAAAGATATGTTAAAGAAATAAAATGTCATCTGTTTCCATTAGAAAAATATGGCAGAGAATAGATCGGAGAGCTACAATTAGACATGGCTGGTGAAGGATTTCAGAAAAGTGAAGCATTCTGCTGTAGAAATTAAAAGATAGCATCACAAAATATCAAACAAAAAAATGGCCCAACATGTTCTATATGTGGATGTATTTGTAATTTACAGATTGGTTTTTAAAGTCATTGCAAAACTCATTTTTAGAGTTCTTTTTTGAGAGTTGAAATCGCCACTCATTTTTGAGTGGCAGTTATTATGCAGCATTTGCAAATGAAATTTTTCTAATATCTTTATATTGTTACAATTACAATAAGAATGGCTATTCCAACACCAAGAGGGGAGGGTCTCTAGAAATGAGTTTTGAAATGACCATACAAACCAAACTACGAAGGATAAATTTCATCCTCATGTAGAACACACAGGTTCATTTTTCTGTCTGTTTACTTGATATTTAATGTTATCTTTTAACTTCTTTAGCAGAAAACTTCTTTGGAAATACTTCATTATTATGATCATTATCACTTTAAAGTCTACGATTTCGATTCATGCTCACTCAATCAAGCATAATAATCTCACTAAACTGTGAAGAGACCATTTTAGATCACGTTTTAGATTGCACACCTTTGTGGTAGTCAGAGCAATCCCTAAATAGGGCTAATTATATATAGTTTTCAAAATGCCTCACCGTTAATTATATTGACTTGTACAAAATCACAACTAAAAACCCTTAATCTATTTCAATCTACTAAACTTGTCCCTTGTATTCTTAGCCACACCCTGTTGTTAGATCACCTTATACCTTTTATTTCTTGAAATTTTTGCCTTTTTATTTCTTTCCTCTAATACCTTTTTTTTAAATTACTTTTCTCATCTTCAATTTTTAAAACAGTAATGTCTCTTCGCTATAGACTGTTTGGTTTTTAAAAAAAGTCCCCACTTAATCTTTATAAGCAGAATTTTTTTTACTCCCATGAACAACTAGATGCCCATCAATTTTTAAAACAAATGCAGAGACAAATTAATAATTTAAATTTGTTGTTTGCGTGTGTGTTTAATTAAAAAGTATAAAATCACAAACAATCCCTTTGTCATAGCTAATGCAATAAAATTGAACGATGCTGTTTTTTTTTTTAAAAAAAAAAAAGAGAGAGAGAAAACAATCTTTAAAATAGTCTAGTTTGGGATTTTAAAATCTTTATCTGTTATCTGGATTCATTCTGTGATTAATACCGTTTGGTTAAGAGAGTTGGTTATCAAAAAAAAAAAAAAATTCTAAGTCTGGTTGGAATCTGAAAAAATTTCAAGTTTTACCCAGCCCAGATTCGAACCCATGTTAAAGAAATGGCAGATACATATGTTAACGCTACACAACTGGTAATCTTATATAAACATCTATAGATATAATTGTGTGAATCTACAACTAACATATTTAAAAATAATGGACACACAAGAAAATATCTATCTATCTATACACTTGTATGTATTGGAATTATTTACGAGTAATTCATGATTATCTTTGTCCGTATGTAATCTCTTCACGTTTAATAACCATTAATTGATATTATAAATATCTTTATTATAAGGTTTTACATATACGATCTCATAAAATTATTTTTAACATGAAGCTAATCAGATGGAGAATATTTCTTGACCAATTAATGATTAAGTACTGTGCATAAATAACATTATATTATGTTCTGTATACTTTAAACAAAAACTTGATATGAGGAAAAACACTTTGAGAATGTCTTTTAAATAATAAATTACCAACAAAAAAAAAAAAAAAAACTTGAAATAAAATAGCCAAAAGCAATAAGATGGAGGAAAAATAATTAAAAATTCTAAAATAGTATTTGCAAATCAAAAGTTTTAACAGAAACCAAACTTAAAATACTGAACCATTATAGATTATTTTATTGCTTAAATGTTGTAAATATAAAATATTAAATTTAAAAATGATAAATAAATTTAGTTCTAAATATTTGGCTTAAGTAACTAGTATGCCTACCTTATAGTTCAAAGGTCAGTAACCTTTTATTCAATATATATATATTGGGTAAGATCGTCAATCGTAATATTCTAACATGTAATAATGTACGGAAATGGAGATTGGTTGAGAATATTGCAAAACAGAATATGGTCAGTGGTCAATTGATTATGAGAAGATGAAAAACCATAACTCTAATTTGAAATAAAAACTAAACTCCTTACCTGTTTTTATAGTGTTTAGATATTGTAGGATGACTATAGCATGGACATTTTCTTCTAACCTTTTTCACAGACATATAAAACCAAAATATTTGCAAGTTTTTTTTGTTTTTAATCAACTCGTCTTTCACCTTTAGCTCAATCCTATCCCAACTAACCAGCGCCCAAAAGTCAGACCAACCTCTCGGGCTATTTAAAGCATGCACTTTTTTCAAGTAAGCCATGTACCATATGTTATAATTTAACTTCATATACCCATTATCCTTATATTTCAAACCTCCATTTGATCACACATTACTGACACTTATGATCAAAGACATGTGAAAAGGATGATTTCCATACAGTAGCTTCACTCAGTGCAAGCCAGAGTAATCAATGAATGCAAGAAGGTTTGTGTATAAAATCCCTGTCTCGTGCCTACTCGTCCAGTTTCTAGCACGTGGCTTTCATCAGTGAGGAGCCTTGGATCTGAGAGCACTGCACCTAGATCTTAGGATCTAATGCAACCCTCCAGTAGTAATCTTTTATATCATTAGTTAACTACGAAACTATGAGTCTAAAATTGTAAAGACCATAATATTTTCAATCCAAACTCATTAGCTTATGTAGTCATATAGGTCTAAACCCAGTTCAGTACCCATACATTTTAGTGTCTTTGGTTTTTTATTAACAATAGCTACCACTATCCTATTAGGCAGGATTGGTGTTAAACCGCTAAAGATCACACGATCACCATTTCTTATGCTTGCTCAAACTGTTAAAACAGCCACAAGCTAGAAACTAGTCTGGGGATATTGGATGAGTAGACACAAGATAGGGATTTTATGCCCAAATCTTCTTGCCATCATTAATTGCTCTGGCTTGCACTGAGTGGCACTATTGTACGGAGAGTTTTGCCTGTTTTAACAGCCTGAGCAAGCATAAGAAATTGCGATTATGTGAGAAATGATTACTCAAAATATACATTTTTTGTCAAGCGTTGTTAGCCGAGAGGTCATCGCAGCCGCCTTGCAAGCAGGTAGTTGTCTGCAGACGGTTGTGGGTTCGCGTCCCGGCCGATGCTATGACATATGGGAAAAAAAATATATATACATTTTGTGCTGAACCAGCACTCATCAGTTGGCCCAGATTTCAATCTCTTACAGATGTCTTCATCATTTGTTTATATCTGTTTTTAGTATTTATCATGCACTATAGATGTACCTTTAGCAGATACAATACATAATAGGTACATTGAGATCTATCTAAAAATCTGCTGATTCACCTAAATGTTATTCAAAAAATAAATAAAATTTTAAAAAAAATGTAAAAAGAAAATGAAGCTTTCCTTTTCTAAAACACCTGGTTAAAATTAGAGATTGTATTTTAATATTGCT
Source organism: Epiperipatus broadwayi (assembly GCA_028023455.1). NCBI lineage: Eukaryota > Metazoa > Onychophora > Udeonychophora > Euonychophora > Peripatidae > Epiperipatus > Epiperipatus broadwayi. Next base: position 1,398,557 of record JAQFVV010006445.1, read on the forward strand.
TATTTTTTACATGTTATCAAAATCAATTTACATTTCAAGCAAGAAAAAAGTTAGTAACTATATGTTTGCTTTAAACATGCTACATATTAAAATTTTAAAATATCGCTAGTAGTAATAATAGTATCATGAAATGACGCTTTTCTAATTCGCTTTTCTAATTCGCTTTTCTAATTCGCTACTATATTTTTCTACAAAATTTGTTTTCGTTATTTACAAATACGATACTTTTGATCTATTCTACAGTTTGTTTGTTTTTTCGTTATTTTTATTTATATTTTTAAATTTGTCTGTTATTTTTTAAATAGTACAGTATATCATTAATAAATAATCTTTCTATATATAGTTTGCTGTGCATATTAAAACTATATAGTATTATAGATATGTTATTTTTTTCCGATTATTTTTTATGATTTTAATTTGTATATATCATTAACATCATCATCAGCATTATCAATCCACTGCAGGATGAAGGTCTCTCCAAGTTCAATCTATCTTCTCCGATCTGTAGCTTCTCTTCACCACATCACCCCTGCACATTTTCTTATTTCATCCATCCGTCTCACATGTTATCTCTTTCTGGGTCTTTTACAGTCTCTTGGAATCCAGTTTAAGATTTCAATTGTCCATCTATTATCATCTCTTCTAGCAATATGTGCAGCCCAACTCCAGTTCAGTCTTTTAATTTTTTCAATGAGGTCAGTAACACCTGTCTGTTATATATATATAATTCTAAAATTACAATTTATTATAAATGCATATACAAACGATTTTAACAATTTATAAGATGTTTGTTGCTATCCATGAATCCACACTATTCATTAAGAACTTTGGAACCAAATATCATAGTTTTGGAAGTTACATTGTAATAATGGAATAATTTTTATTTATTTATATGTGTGATGAAATAATAATTCATTATTATTGAAAATCTAGCCTATGTCATGTTCCTAGCATATGTCATGCGTATGTCTAGCATATGTTATGTATAGAAATTAAATTTATTATTTTTATTTTGCCATATAAAGTAATTTACAACTTTTTATTTAAAGCTGTCAATCATCATCGGCTCTACAGATTGGGATCATTTTAAATACAATTTTCGTTTTTTCATATCAACAAGATCAGTATAATTTTGTATTGCAACAATATGGCTGACTACATGCATACATGAGAAAGTCATCAACATCATTTTCAGACATTATAAATCCATAACAGGATGGTCTTGTCTAAGTTTAATCCAGCTTCTTTTATCTTTAGCATTTCTTCTGCATATCACACCAGCAAATCTCTTTATTTCATTCATATATCTCACATGCGGCTTCTTTCTAGGTCTTTTATAATCTCTCTTCTAGCAATATGTCCAGCCTAGTTCCATTTCAATCTATATTTTTTTAATGATATTGGTAATACCTGTTTGTTCTCACTCATGTATCTTGCTTTCAATTTCCTTCTTTTTTACTCTTAACATCCATCTCTCAATATGTTGTTCAATGATCTGAAGTTTCTGTATTACTCTTTTGCTAAATATCCAAATCTCAGATCCATATGTAAGAACTGATAAACATATTTATTTAAAATGTTCCTTTTTAAACACTTAGGCATATTTAATTTTAATAATAAAATTTCTACCAAAATTATACCATCCAAGTTTTACTTTTATGATTAATTTTATCCATTATGTTTACATCTGTATTAGTAATATGATATTTGTAGTTGTTAATTTCTAATTCATCATTATCAATATTCTTTCACTTCTTCTAAGAATATCCATTGAACATTATTTTAGTCTTTTTAACATTTATCTTTAGGCCTACTTTCTTACTTTCATCTGATAATTCTTGCAATATTTCCGAAGCTCTGGAGCATTATTTGCAAAACAACATCATTATTTGAAAAATCCAGATGACTTAAATAATCTTCACTTATTTTTACATCCTTAGTTTTTTATTTTATTCCACAAAATACTTCTTATAAAATTGCTGTAAAAAGTTGTGAGTTATGGAATCACATTGCCATATACCTTTTCAATGTAAATCTTAGTTTCATTATATAATTTAATCATCATTGTTATAGTTTGAATAAATATTCTTTAGAATATGATAATACCCTGTCTCTATTCCTTGATGATCCAATGTTCTAATCACTGTAGAAATGTTTTTGGAATCAAATGTCTTTTCACCAATCTACAAATCCTCTATACCTTAATGATCCAATGCTCTAATCACTGAAGTAATTTTTTTAGAATGAAATGTCTTTTCATTAATCTACAAATCCAAATAATAATGGCAATTCATATTTATTTGTACAACTTCTTTCAATTCTTGGATGCGATCCACAATGCTAAATCCATTTTTAAATCCAGCCTTTTCTTTTAGTTGGTTAAAATCCAAAGTTTTCAGAAGATGAGTTGTAATGATCTTGCTAAAAAATTTATATAGATTAGAGAAAAGATTGATAGTTCTGTAAAAATTTCTGACATCTTCCTTGTCACCATCTTTTAAATATCAATGTTGCTACTGTATTCTTCCAATCATCTATACATCTTTACAATTCAAACATTTGGTATATATAACATGGCTACCAATTTTTCTATTTCACTAGCCTTTTTTAAGCTATCAATTATAATTCCATTTCTTGGAGTTTTTGTCTTCTTCACAGGTTTATTTGCATGTCTCACCTCTTCATTTAAAATCAGGGAGTAATTACAAAGAATATTCTGTTTTCTTATTCTTTATTACTATATGATTCTTTATAGAAACCTTCTGCACATTTCATTATGTCATCTCTGTTTTTATGAATAACTGCATTTTTTATTTTTACTGCAGAAATAAGTTTCCTACCAATACCAAATTGTCATTTTATATTCTTGACAATTGTATTATCTTCTGTAGTTTTCTTTGTTTAATTCACAATTATATTTTTTTATATTGTTAATAATTCAACTTCTTTTCATATCATTTTACAAAAAGCTAGATATTCCATTTTTCGTATTGAATCATTTTTATATATCTTTTTCATATTTCTTCTTTTCTCCATATATTGTCTTGACTCTATAAAAAATTTCCTGTTAAATTATTGGTTTTTTTTATACCAGTTATCTTTGTTAGAAAATTCTTAATAGTGTATTAATTATCTTTCTTTTCATTTCATTCAAATTTGAACTATTTCAAAATCTATTAATATTTTTAAATGATTTGAAAGTTTTAATTTTAATTCATAGAAATATTTTTGAAGGTTAAAATGTCAACTGTAAATATTGTTTTGGTTCTTGATGGGTACTGCAGCATCACCTAGTGGCATGGTCTGGCTAACCAACAAGTACCATTGTTTTTCTTAATAATTTTTGTCTCTTTGTCTTGTATTAATTTGTATCTTACACCTCACTATTCGATGAAAACTTCCTGTGCTGAATCTATTAAGAACATTACAATTTTGAAATACATATTTTCTGTTAGTCTAAATATGAACCCATTGTCCTGTACCTTCATTTGAATGTTTTCATGTTCATTTCCGTCTAGCATTTTTCTCAAAGAAAGAATTTATAACATATGGTTCTTTGTATCCTTTCTTATTTCTATCACTATAACCAAATTTATTCACAGCAATTTCATCTTTCAGTCATTTACCAATTGTAGCATTAAAATCTCCCATAACAAATTTCAAAATGTCATCCAGTCTTATTAAAAACATTTTGTACATCCATATAAAAATCCTCTACTTCTTTATTACACTAAGAACTTGTTGAGTATTAAATATGAACTATCTGTATTCAATCTTGATATTCTGTCTGATATATCATCAATCACCATAATGTTGTTTTTCCACCTATTTATAATGAACATCACTCCATTTATGCTTCTAATATTTGTTCATTTGTAATAAAGTCCTTGTCTCTTCTTAAATCAATTATCTCTTCACCTTTTCTTCTAACTTCATAAAATCCAAAAATTCCCCATTTAATATTAGACTATTTTTCCAATTTGTGTAATTTTCCTTTACTTGAATATGATCTGCAGTTATAGTTGCCTAAGTAAAAAGTTGGCATCGATTAGTAACTTGAGTCCACAACCAGGGAATTCTAGAACTGTCTTCCTACAGCCATCAAACACTGTGTCGACTGGTGACTTTACAATTTCCTGAGAATAAATACCAACATTTTAGTCTTGTCTGTCATTAATGTAAATATCTTCTTTAAATCATTCATTCATATATACATTCATTCTGCCTTAAAAAACACAACTGATATTTCAATTATCAGGCAACTTAAAAGACCATGATGTTTCTTAATCTTAAATTCAGAGGTAAAAAGCCAATAAATTGACCATGCTGGCTAATACGTGTTGGTGAGCAGCCCATCTATGATTACATACTACATGAACAATTAAAACCTCAAAGAATAACCAAACAGTCTCTCATTTCATTTAAGAACCAACTCCTTTCTTCAATTATGACCAAATATTGTAGTTACTTGCGTTAGCAGATTCTGAGACTGTGGATATAGTTGCCCAACAATTTCAATAATCTTCCATTTATTTTTCCAGAAGTAAAAACTAAACTTGCTACTTAGCATCTATTGGGTTTTAATCAAATATTTTTTAATGTCTATACTTAGCATCTATTGGGTTTTAATCAAATATTTTTTAATGTCTATATTAGTACTTTCGTGTGTGTTAAGTTTGCCACTTAAAGTTAGTTAGAGTTACTATGGAAACAAAGTAATAACTGAAATTGATAACATTTGATCAGCATCGATAAGTTTTCCATTGCTTGCCATCTTTTAACACAATTTTAAAGCTGACATCATAGGGATTAACAGACTGAAAAATCCTGAGTTCAAATCCCTGTCTCAATAAATAATCACAGTCTTCTTACACCTTTAAGCAAATAATTTTTATTAATACAATAACAGTTTCAACTGTTCCTCGCAGTCTTCTTCAGATCTTATAAAATGTTAAGTTTAATTTAATACATTTATTTGCATATTAAATTAATGTTAACATTTTATGGGATCTGAAGAAGACTGCAAAGAACAGTTGAAACTGTTATTATATTAATAAAAATTATTTGCCTAAAGGTGTAAGAAAACTGTGAAGGAAGAAGTTTATATAGAATAAAAAGCATTCAGTATACTCACATCTGCTTGGAGGGGGGGGTCACATCTGCTTTGGGGGGGGGGGGGCAGTTTCTAACACGAAAGCAAAATAAAACTTGAAAAACAAAATTCATAAGCTGACAGCATGTATAACATTCAAAACTAAAACAAATTTAAAAACTATAAATAATGTCTGCCCATCCCTTGTATATGTATTAAATAGATTATGTCCTGTACATGAGGGATCAGATTGACCTTAGGTCAACATGGGTATGACAAGAATCTTGGCCTCAGGGTGGCCTTTGAGTATTCCATCATCAGATTTTCGATTGGATGGACGGTTGAAGAGTTGGAGTGAGGAGTAGATTGAAGCCTGTCCATTAAAGTATGAAGATTGGCTATCTTAATATATATCTGAGCACTTATAGCATATATGTGTAGAGATGGTAATCTGGACCAACCGATGATTGCTGGTTTAGCATGAAATACGTCTATTGGTGATTATTTATCTTTTCAACATATATGTGTTCAAGTGTATCAGGGTTATGAGATAGTGTGGTGAGTGGTGGGTCGTGTGAAAGTCTGTGCTCATATACCCTATATATTATAAATAATGTTGTAATAATAATTAAAAAAAATTAAAGAAATTCTTAAATAAAAAATTTACAAATATAATTAAGTTAATACAAACATTTGAAAATAAACTGATTATCTTTTCATTTTATTGTATAGTTTGTGGTAAAACGTATATCTTTAGAAATACCAAATGACTAATTATTTAAAGTATAAACATTGACCATTACTAGTCCTTTACAAATATTTATTTCATAAATATTTATTGCAAGTTATTTTTCCCCCCAATGATCCGGAAAACTGATCTCAAGGTCCTTGAATTGTAACGTTTTCTACAATGCTTTTTATTTCTTCAGATTCTCTTAAAAAAACCTATCTCAACCAGATTTGCATCTTTCTCAGTTTTTAGCTTATTTTTGCTTCGAAGTCAAATCTATTTATTTCTCTAGTAAGCAAACTATTTTTCTACAACCATAAATTAAAACAGTAGAATATATTGATTAAAAATATTTATTTTTATTCATAATGTGTGGTTTCCTTAATGATAAATACTAAAGCCTCCAAAAGCACTTCCGGCCATTTTTATTTTTCCATTTACTTTTTCCATTCTATTTGCTTAATCTGATATCAACTGGCTAAATAAACATAATTAACCACTTGTTCAAATCTATCTCCATTAACTATAATATCTCTAGGCAATACAAATTTATAAATATTATTTAGTTTTACTAAAAAATTATTCTTCAATTGGCAAAATTTAATTTACATATCTTTGATGGCAATTTATATCTATTATGAAAAAAAAAATCAATATTATCTACTTGTAGTTTAAATGTGACTTAGATAAGCGTCATTTATTTTGAGATGCAATTTTTTTCTAATCTAACTCTTTAAAAATTTATTATAAAATAATTTTAAACCCACCCCCCCCATTTAACTGCCCTCTTTGTCTATCATGAATATTCAGTGCTCTGTGCTGTTTGGCGCAACTGAGAAGCACCAGACTAGAAAACTAAAGATTTCCTAATCGAAGATAAATGGATTAATTCTGGGTTTGAGTATCATATGAGCTCCCTCGCATATATATATATTTAATTATTTAATAGTTTTTTGCGATATTATCATGGCATTTTTATATATTTTATTAGCAATAAATAACCATTTCCAAACGTCTAAAATTTTAATTACAGCTTGAAAGTGCCCTAGTAAAAGACTTGATATATTAGTTTTGTTACAAAATACCATAGTTAATAAAATGCATAATGAGTGAAGATTTTTAAGTCATTTGATATGGAAACCATGATGATGAAAGACTAGACATTTAATGAGGACAGTGAAGATACATTTAAGTGATCTTTGACAAGCAATTGAAGATACACATCATTTGACAAGGAATTGAAAATAAGACAAGGAATCCTAACAAAGAAGCCATGATATTGAGAGAAGACACAAATTTAAAATGAAACAAAAAGTCAAAAAAAATAAAAGATGAGTACATCTACTCTTCCAATTTTCTCTTGTTTCATCAGAAGTTTTCTCTTAAAAGATATCTCAGTCATATAGCATCAATAAGTATTCCTGAAAGTATATATGCAAAGCAGTGTTTTCTCTTTGATATCTGCATCCCAGTAATTGAAATTATCATATTTATTCTTTCCAGTCGTTCAAGGATATCCAAATTCGATAATAGTAGTAATACTGCTTACAATTGTTTTAAAGGTTTCACAGTGGTTAATTAATGCTCTGAGATTTTTTTTAGTTTAGAAGATCCCCAATCATTCACCCCAGAGCAAGGCTATTTGTTATGTAGTTGTAAGATAAGAAGGACTTTGGAAATAACTCATTAGATCACATTAAGATTTCTCATTATCTTAAATAAAAAATTCAAATTTAAAACGAATTGGAGTTCAAACTCTTTATCAGCTGCAACTGTCTATTTATTCCACACTTTTGCTCAGAATAATTTACACTTTGGAAAGTTACTGCTCACTAATAGATTTAAGCACTAGTCTTAACGATGCTAATACTTATGAGATAACTCTCAGTAGGTTCAGAAATATCTAAGCACCAAGATAACAGGAAGAATATGACAGTTCCATTCAATTAGGCAAATTTTATTTAGCTAGGAATTGAGCCAGCAACATTTACTTGAGGAATCCATCACATTCAACAATGCACCAAAACTGTGCACAATGATTTAACTGACAATATTTGCAACTCTTAAATCTCATTTATTCCACAAAATTATTTAACCATCAAAACATCATGTGACTATTTTTTCTTATACTTATGGAAGCTATTAAAACAGTAGCAATTTTTTTCCACACAACCGTCTCACCAAGTGCAAGGTCTAGTGATCAATAAATACTAGATGATTGTGCATTTTAATCCCTATCTATTGCCTTCTCATCCAATGAATGCAGAGTAGTTTTTACTTTAAGGTTTTCATCAGTGAAGAACCTTGGTTCTGGGTACAGCGCACCAGGATCTTTTGATATAATGCATCCCTCCAACACCCACCATTTAGACTGATAGCTTTAAAGCTAACTAAAAAGATAGACACTGGATGGATGCATTAAATCCAAAAATTCAGGTGCTCTATTCCCAGATCCAACACTTCTCACTGATGAAAGCCATAAGCTAGAAACTAGTTGGAAATATTGACTATGAAATGCATAATTTTCTAGCATCTACTGATTGCTAGAGTTTGCACTAGATGGCACTACTGTGGGAAATATTTGCTAGGTGATGTAATTATTTAGGAATAATAATTATTTTTCCAAGTGCTGTTGTTTTCATCCTTTTTTAGAACAATCTACACTTCTATTAAAACAGGCAAAATATCTGTATATGTATTGCCACTCAATGCAAGCCTGAGTAATCAATTGAAGCCAGAAAGCTTATGCATAATATGCCCATCTAGTGCCTACTCATCCAATATCTCAGACTAGTTTCTGGCTTGTGGCCCTCATCAGTGAGGAGCCTTGGATCTGAGAGCACTGCACCTAGATTCAAGGCTCCTCACTGACGAAGACCACAAGCCAGAAACTAGTCTGGGGATATTGGATGAATAGGCACTAGATGGGGATTTTATGCACAAGCCTTTTGGAATCCATTGATTAGTCTGGCTTGTGTTGAATGGCAATACGTATACAAAGTTTGCTTGTTTTAATAACAGTTATAGGCAAGCATAAGAAATGGTGATCATGTGATGTTTATTGGCTTAATCTACACTGCTATAAAATTCTTATTTCTACTTTCTGATTTCCACTGGATTACTCAAGCTTACAGAAGTTGGCACTAGAATGCAGTAAAGATGTTTTTTTAAGCATATGAGTAAGCATGTGATGTTCTTGGTATAATTGTTTCCATTGTTGAATAATTTAAAATGCGATTCATATTCATTTTTCAGTATCACTAAGTTAAAAACAACACTCTGGGAAAAGAACTGAATTGTGCAGTTTTTAAATGGGGAACAAACAAAATCACAATCAATAATGAAATTGACATGACCTTTAGAAACTGAAACATATATCCTGTGGGCTCTGAGACTGGTTTCAAGTTGTACAAAAAGATGTTTTATGCTGGTGGAAAATTATGTTAGCATTAATATTTATAGCACTATTTATATATTTTTTATTAGTATTAGGCCCTGACATTTATATATATCATAAAATTGTCTGGTAATATTTAATCTTACTCCTGCATAATTAAAGACTGGTTGTAGCTTGAGATGTGTGAATATGTGATGTTAATGTGAATGAGGCTTTTTTCTGTTATATTAGAATTATAAAGACATAAGGAACATGTCATAAAATGACTGTACTGTTGAAGGGCAGTAACTTCATCAGCATTTTTCAGATAGTTCAGTATCGTTTTTTGATTTAGGTTTATACGATTTTTATTAGTCTCCCCCCCCCCCAAATTAAAAACCATCCTGTGTGAGTCATTACACCACTAATAATAATGTTTTACCCTTTACAAATGATTTTAAATATGATAAAATATTTAATACTGAAAGAAATATTGAGCTATTTTTTAATGATTAAAAAATCACACGTTTTTATACTTTTGTAAATGACTGATCATCATCATCAATCATTATTGATCCACAGCATGATGAAGATTTATCCAGGGTTTAATTCAGACTTTTTAAAATCTCTGGACTTTTTTCATCCACATCACAAATATCCATCTATCTCATTTATAGGCTCTTTCTAGGTCTTTCACAGTCTCTCAGGATCCAATTATTATTTTCCTACTATTAACTTTTCTAGCAATATATTCAGCTTAAAATTTCTATATTGCTCTTCTATTAAGTAAGTCTTTTAGATCTGTAATTAAGAACTAGAAAATGTGCAAATATGATCATATATATATATCAAAATGAATAAACTATACAATATTCAATGTACCAGTATGAAAAAATAAATAATCGTCTTGCATTGGTGGTGGAGAGGTCAGCGCGACAGCCTTGCAGTTGCCCGGGTTGCGGGTTCGCGTCCCGGCCGATGCTATGACACTTTAAAAAAAATAAAAAATAAATAATCACTATAGCTAGCTTATGGCAGTATATGTCATCCTGAGTAGTATTTGATCATTAATGCTACTGTGGATGGCATACATTGCCATAAGCTGGCTATAGCTACTATTTATTTGTTTTTATATTGGTAAATTGAATATTGTAGAGTTCATTCCATAGCATTTTGATTATTATATTTATTTTATCTGATTATATACATATATAATAGCACATGAAAAAATAAATTAGTCATAAAATAGGCAATTATTCTCATTCAACACAGGTAGTACAAAATAGAATCATGGTAATATATGCATGTAAACTGCCATAATTCAATAGGTTTACTGAGCATGGCTATTTCATGATATGTTTTTTTAGAATGTGCTAATAGTTTTTTCAGCATTAAAGGATTTTATTACAGTCAGAATCATCAGTTACGAAAACATCATTATCTATAGTTATGACATTAGATGCTTTAACCTATAATAAATACCCCTTAAAATTTCTAGTAGTCAAGCATACTACTCACAAACCATGACACAAAATAGTGACTTTTATAAAGATAAGAGTGGTGTCTTATCTTTAATCTAAATTTCTACTTTCTGAAGCATGCTGATTTGGGAGCATGAAGTTCTTGTTCTCTTCACTGTTCGAGTCCACTATTTCCTTTACTAATTAACCTTCTGAAATCTTGTGATTTATAGTGAGTTAGTTAATGTTGTGATCTTATTAGAAATTTTAAGGCACATTCATTACAGATTAAAGCCTGTTTTGGTATTTACATAAACTTCATGTGCACTCAATAAAATATAATTACAACCCATTAGATGTAGTAAAATATATTTTGTGTCCATGCAAATTGCTGGTAAACATTTTAATGTGATTCAAATCGCAAAAACCAAAGTCTAAATTTCATACATTAAAATGGAAGTTGTATCAGAACTTCCCATCACCAAACCTTATCAATATATGCTAATGTGTATCACACAAGAATTATATTAAACTCTATGCAATAAAATATATATTGGGACCTAATTGTTGGATGTTAAATTTGGAAGGTATAGTAAAATCTCATAAAAATTATATCTTAAATTTTAATTAACCATCTTACAAATAAAAGTTAGTTAAAGTTTACACTATGTAGCTCTAAATCTAAATGGTATCAAATGATCACAGTAATCTGGCCAAGTAACCACAACCTATTTTGGGGCAAAAAACTTAACATGCGTAAATAAAAACTTTTATTTTATTTTAAATGTGTAACCCCATTGTTCAAAAAAAAATAAAAAATCTTTAAAAAATAATTTTCAACGGAATATTTTTTCATGTCAAAGAAATGTAAAAAATGATCATAATAATATCTCTATAGTTTATTGCAATATAACACATTCTACGAAATAAGATTCTCGTATCTATTCCAGTTCTGTCGCCCCAATGCTTGAACATCTTACGAATTTCAGAGCAACCAAGCCTATTCAATTATTTATCATTACAATAATAATTCACACATCATAACAATCATAAATACTAATTCAGATGGATGAAAACAAAATAAGTAGACACCCCTGAAATCAGTTAAGTAAAGTAAAACTTGTTGGTTTTTCATAAAAATTTAACTTTAAATCAGCACAAAATGTAGTAAAGAGATAACTACTAAACATCACATGATCACTATTCTTTCTGCTTACACAAGCTGATAACACAAAGTCAAAACTCTCCATACAATAGCACTTCTTAGATCCAGGGCTTATCACTGATGAAAGCCACAAGCAAGAAATTAGTCTGGGATATTGAATGAGCAGGCACTAGATAGGGACTTTATGCACAAACCTTTACCATCCATTGATTACTCTGGCTTGCACTGAATGGTGCTACTGTATGGAGAGTTTTGCCTCTGTGAATGAAGAGATATGCAACAGTTATTTATAATCATATTACTACAATGCCAAATTCAAATGGTACCTATAAAATGTATGTATGTTATGTTTTTACTGATAGCAAATAGAATAACTAGGCAGCTGAGTAGTAATCATCTTCATCATCATTAGTGATTTACTATTGCTTGCCGCTTCAAAAACTTTAATGATGACTTCACATTACTAAGATGCTTATCTAATGGCATACATAGTGTATCTTCAGTGAAAAAGTAACTGGATACCTTTCCAAATTACCAATCATTTCTGAGCTAACATATGTGTTAAGTAGTAATATAGCTTAGTTATTCATCCAAACTTTTAAGCTAGTGTGTCTAAATCAAATGTTTATGATGTAAAATGCAATGGGTTCATACTTTAACCCATGATGGAATAATGCCCTAACATTAAATGTGTTTTAAACTGGTAAAACTGCTATTGAAATTACAAAGAAATCAAGTCATATGCCACATGACCTAATTTAACAAGCTTGTATTACAAATGTTATATATAGAGCTTGCAAATAAGCTCTTAACAAGCTTTGCAGAATATTCCAACCCCAGACCAGTTTCTGCTACTGGCTTCCTCAGTGAGGTGCTAGAATATTCAAGCATTAGATTAAAAATACCCCTAATGCTTAAATATCCTAGCACTTCACCGATGAAGCCAATAGCAGAAACCGGTCTGGGATTGGAGATATTCTGCAAAGCTTGTTAAGAGCTTATTTGTGAGCTCTATATATAACTGCTACTGAAATGTTTGAAATGATTCAAACCATGAAATGCAAGAACTTATTCAAGTGATTTTACAAGATTTTGTGATGGCAGAGTGTATTGAGGCAGATCCATAAAGATAGGAAGCACACTGTCACATTTTATATTGTAATCTGTGTACAAGAAACACTAGCATCTTAAAACTTTGGGGAATAGCTAAACTATGTTATTATACAACACATGCATTAATTCACAGATGGCATTGCAGGCGACTTGATAAAAAAACGTGTCACCTTTTCATTGGTGTATATTGTATAGTTAGAATTTTAGTGCCCGTACATAAAATTTCAAAAAAATAATATTTATAACATATCTTAATAATTTTTTGAATAATATATACACAAAACAAAAGGACCCCCTAAGATCTAAGACGCCATATGTATTTCATTGATTTGCTTCATAACAGCTATGCTATAGTGTATTATCTGTAGAATACTTTTTTTCACATAAACTTCAGTAAGTATATATATTACTTTGAGGTCTTAAAGAGTTTTTAATTACATTTCTTGTATATAAATAGCTTATAGTCAGCGTAGAATGTGTGTATACATGTATATACAATACATATATTTTAATGTATTAAACATAAATGTATATATGAATTTTATAATTATATGGATTTATTTAGACCACAATAAATTATACTGTATATATTTTTGACTTAGGCTGAGGCAGCAGTAGCCGCCGGCCCTTACGTAATTGCATGGAGGTTGTAAGCTGGCTTTTTTAAATTTAATCTGAGCTTATCGGACAACTTTAAAACTTATGCAAACCAATTATTTGAAATTATATGACGGTGATATCGTCAGATTTAATTTTAATTAGTATATCTTTCGTTTTATTCGCTCGTTTCTGCGCATTCAAATTAAGTTAAAATTATTCTTGTGATTTTTAAACTTTATGTTGCTAATTACTGATTAACTAGTAAAATATAAATATAATTATTATATATGTCATTAATACTTGAACAAGTTTTTTTTTTAAAAAAAAAAATCAAATGTTTCCTGGGAAGATATTTTTATAATTATCTTTTATTTATTTCCTCAAGTCATATTATTCCTGATGGGATAGATTATAAACTTGATTATAATTATAACAAAAAAACAGAAAAATTGATAAGGATCTAAATATTTCAATCGTTATTTCTGAACTAAATTTTACATGCAGTTGTGTGTGCGTGTGCGCGCGCGCATTGTTTTTTAAAAAAATATTTATAAAACATGATTATATTGAAAGAATGATCAAATATTTTTCTAGATGCCTTTGTCTCAATAAACTCCATTTTGTCCTTGCCACATTAGAGAACCTAGACCAGAGAGCCGAATATGAAGCTCTAATTGCAATCTGTATTTAAATATAACGTCATGCAGAAGTTTGGACCTTCAACTGCTGAAAGTGGAAATTTTTCTAAAAGCACAAGTAAATCATTGGCTTAATACCAATAAAGACACGACACACACCCTATCTGTATAGAAGATCATACTGTATTACAATAAGTATTTTTTACCGCTTTTATTATTACAGCATCAACACCCAATCCAGATTAATCTGGGATCTTTATTTCTAACTAGATATTCATTTACTAATCAACATTTTATCTTTAATTGGATACCCATTTACCAACCAACACTAACTAATTTTTGGTTGGATTTACTGTCAGGTACCAACACACATGCCAGATTAATCTGGGACTTTTATGTCTAATTGGATACCCATTTTCCAACCAACACTAACTAATTTTTGGTTGGTTTTACCATCAGATATCAGTGTACATGCCAGATTAACCTGGGATTTTTATCTTTAATTGGATACAATTGGATACCCATTTACCAACCAACACTAACTAATTTTTGATTGGATTTACTGTCAGGTATCAGCACACATGCCCGATTAACCTGGAATTTTTATTTCTAATTGAATACCCATTTTCCAACCAATACTGAGTAATTTAGTTCTGAGCCCACAATCTAAAAACAAAAATTATTTCCACTTATGAATTGGAAAAAACATCTAATGTTCATTTGGCTCAGATCATGATCTTTATTTGTTGGGAAATTAGTAAAAAAGACTTAGGCATTTATATTCCCATTCCTCTACAAATTGAAACATATTTTTTGCTCCATTAGCAACAAAAAGGGTTACCCTCTCATTTGAATTTTTTTTTAGAAACATATTAAAGAGTCTTATATGATAATATTGATGATTAGTTTTCATTTTCGGGCTTCTGGATATGTAAATGCAGATTTAGGTTAAATTTAGTATTATTGTGATTAACATATTTTTGCTAATATTATTTTTATCAATAATATGTTGATAAAATAAAAACTTTGTAATTGTAATAATTTTATGCATTTTCAATGCAATAAACCTTTTACAAAGGCAAATGTTAAAATGACAATTCATTACTTTAACATATTGTTGCTCGAATATTTGTTTAAGAAAAAGGAATTTTGCATCAAAAATATACTTAAGAATTTTTAAGTATTTTGAAGTGTTATTCTCCATACAAAAAGCATTTATATTAATGAATAAAATTATATCAATGTATATAGAAATTACGGTCAAGCATTGGTGGTTGAGAGGTCAGCGACAGCTGCTTTACAAGCAGTTGTCCCAGGTTAGCGGGTTCGCTTCCCTGCTGATGCTATGACACATGAGAAAAAAAATTAATTATTTATTTTCAGTGAATTTTAAAGCAAATTTCTAAAAAAATTATGGTAAAAAAGGAAAATAAGCCAAAACATCAAAATGTGATTATAACTTGCAATGTAGTAGTTAAATAGTGAAATTTGAACTTGGGATTTTTGAATTTATTCATTTTTCACTCTGTCTCAAGAAACCAATACCCACGACCACACACTTGCAAAAATGATACACGATACTCAATATGCATATTTCGTGTATAACCAGCACTCACCAGTTGGGCCAGATTGGAATCTCCTACACATTTATACAATCAGTGCTTGGCTTATATTAAGATAGCAATTTCTTAAACTTTAATGGACTTGAATCTTCTCATTCTTCAAACAATTCAACCATCGATCTCATTCAAAAACCGATGATGGTATGCTCAAAGCCCTTGTTGGATTTGATATAGTCATACCCACATAGATATAACATCAATCTAACACCTCATATTATCAGACATTACGTAGCCATATATATTAATAGGACATGGATGGGCTAAACTTATACTAAGATGTAATCTATTTTCCAAGCAATATGTAATTCTAAGGCAGTATATTATTTGCTTATTTTGTATGTTTCCTATATATCTAAATAGAGGGGTTTGAATTCAGGATTTTTCAGTCTATTCATCCTTCAGTTTATCTCAAACAATTGATACCCAAGACCACACATATGCGAAAAAGATAGCTGATCCCATATATACATAGTGAGAACACCCATCCACTATAAATTAAGCATAGATGAAACAAATAAGCTTTGTTTTGATTTCAGGTAGATAATCCACAACAAACTCAGTTAAGTCATCCAATAAGGCCCAGTAAAGAGAGTATCTTGCAAGTGACCAGTTTAATTTGGTTGGTCAGACAAGTATCAATTAATGACTCTCTCTCTCTCTCTCTCTCTCTCTACACACACACACACACACATACATATATATATATATATATATGTATGATTGCAACACAGAAACTTTTACCATCAGTGGTATTGTGCTATTGTTCCATGGGCACTGAACCCATTGCACCTTTTTCCTAATTAATTTATTTTAGGATCAGATGCTTAGGAGGTCATGAGATATTCAACTATTAAAGTGATAGAATGAATATAAGTTTCTTTCATTTAGTCAAAGTGAGATCCCCCCCCCTCCCCTGTGGAACTTAGCAGGAGTCATAACTCTTTAAATTCATTATTTATTTTATTAATCTAGATTATTTATTTTATTAAGCTAATCTGCACAAGGGATTCACTATTTGCTTAGAGAACTTATTATTAATGTGAGGTCAAACATTTTATTATAGTAACATTTGTGACTCTATTGAGTAAGGCAATGAACATTTGATCATAATTATCTTGGATTCCAAACATTCAGGTTTCTAAAATTGTAGGATATTAAGCTCAAAAGCATGATGAAATATAAGATGATCACTGGTTAGATATAATGCAGTAAAGTAAGCCATTTGGATAGATATCACAATTTTTTCCAAATATATTAATAAATTAGACCAATAGGTTCTGACTTGTGGATTTGAGAGGTGTAAAGTTCCACAATTGAAAATGATACAGTCAAATAATGTCAACATATTAAATTACGAAATTAAAATTTATGTCCCAGATCATCTTTTCGCACTAAGTCGCATGCTGGTGCAATCAATCATATGTCCACAATTTGATCATACATATGACAATTTTGATACTCATCTTTTTGTTGTCATTCAGAATTTTAACGAAAGTGGAAGTCCTTAATTGTGATGTTGCACAAAACAGTACAATCAATAATGATTTTTTAGTCTTTCTGTGTTCGTTTTTTTCAAGAGTTAGAATAGCCATATTCGTTTATAGATAGCTGCTAATTTTGAAGATGATATTAAAAAATGAATGACAATGTATTAAGCATTTCAGTTCTAATCGATTTTTTTTTAATAAAAAAAAACTATTATCAAGTTGTTCTGGGTGGTTTTGTAACCAGTTAGTAAAAAAAAAAAAAAACAGCTAAAGTTATATATAGATTGTTGAATTTTTAGCTTATAGTTTCCATTTGAATTCTTTTTTGTTGTTGCATTTACTTAAGATTCTGCATTAAATGCCTTTTTGTGGGGGGGGGGGGTCAAAATTTAACAATAATTCCATTTACTTCTGTCAGAGTTTGGCTAATCAATTTTAGTGCCTGAAGCAAATTGTGAAAACTGCATATTTTAAAATTATTGAAAATGCTTATTTAAAATGGTCTACTGAACAAAGCAATGAATGTATTAGAAAAAAGCATGTATTTAATTAAAACTAAATATATTTATTAAATATATATATATATTAAAATATAACATCTCATTTTTCTACCTATTCCAATTACATGCCTGGGACAGTTGTCTTAATGCCTCTCCTATGGGATCGATCCAGAGTTCTGTATGGTATAAGATCCCCCCCCCCTTCCCATTAAGATTTGCTAATAAGATAGTGTAAAATAATTATTAAGAGATATTGGTACTGGTGAGTTTTCAAGTAAACCAAGATGGCAGCCCATATTATTGCTAAGTATACAGTTTCAAGGGCCTGCAATTTATCAAAGATGTGTTAGTTGTTAAATTAACACAAAATGAATAAATCGATTGTTAAATTTAAAAAAAATGAATAAATTCCAACAAATTTCATCGAGAAGCTTTATTTAAAATTTTTTTTACTTATAATAGTTCAATTCAGTAAGTTTCTTTTTATTAACAGTTTTTTTTTTTTTTTTTTTGGTAAATTGTCATAATGATAAAAATTTGGAACTTTCCTATCATAGAACACGATGCAGTGGACTATTTCCGAAGTCATGAGATCCTGCCCTCTCGAAAAGTGTGCATTAATGATCACAACATGATTGTGCACTGCTGCCGACATGAATAAAGTGTAAATATTGTATTTTTTTAATTTTTCTGTTAATAAGATCTTAAAAATAAATAAATAAACTATAAATATTGTAATTAATTTTTTAATCATGATTTTTTTTTTAAATAACAGTAATAAAAAATAAAATGTAAATATTAAATATGACATTTCCCAGCAGGCACTTTTTTGTAAGGATTTTTGGGAGCCCCCGAAACTGTACATTTATCAAAAATTTGGGCGGCCATCTTAGTTTACTTAAAAACTCACAAGTAGTGAGATATTGTTTGGAACAAAGTGTACTTAAAATAGCATAGCTAAATCAATAACCGCCATAAAATATTGCAATATATGATGATTTTAGTGATTTCATTAATATATATATATCTATTTATTTAATTTAATTACAGAAATATTCATCAATTAAACATGCTTGATAATTAGTCAAATTAACTCATTAAAATATTGATTTAAACTTCATACAATAAAGTGACTAGAATGAATCCTAGATTAAAAACTACATGTGGGATGTATATTGCTATAAGTAATAATTTTAAACTGGATTCCAAGAGATTGTAAAAGACCCAGAAAGAGACCGCATGTGAGATGGATGGATGAAATAAGAAAGTGTGCAGGGGTAATGTGGAGAAGAGAAGCTAAAAATCTGAGAAGATGGATTGAACTTGAAGAGATCATCCTGCAATGGATTGATAATGGATGATGATGATGACATATTTTTATTACTGGAGTGGTTTGAGAGAATTATTCACTACTATTAAGATGAAAAGTCAGATATAAGCAGGGCATACTTCTGTACAAATACTTTAGAGATCAATTTGGACTCCTACAGACATATACCATCCATTTATCCCTTTCAAAATTAAATTTAATAAATCTTGAGGGTCATACATTCTTTTCATATGTCTTTGGGCATATGTTTACAATTACACTCCTCCACAAGGTGTTAAAAGCAGATAGAAACAGTCCCTATCTTGTGCAAGAGTGATATAGTGCAAATTACACTATAGAAATACTATTTATTTAATCTTAACTTTTATGCTCACTAATGTCACTGTTCAGAATAATTAGTTGAATAAAAACCATTTTAGATAGAGCCAATATTGAGCATTCCATAAAATGTTCTTTTTTTTTTCATGTGTCATAGCATCGGCCAGGAAGCAAACCCACTAACCCAGACAACTGCTTGTAATGCAGCTGTGCTGACTTCTTGACCACCAATGCTTGACTAAAATGTTATTTTTAAAATTGAAAATAGTTCCTTCTTAAGTTATGCTTTTTGAAAAATAAATAAATAAAATGAAATCAATTTGTTCTTTCCTAAGTATCTGATTTAACAACTTATTCCTGATATTAAAGCTTAGTTAAAAAAAATTTTATCTATAAAAACAGCTTATCTGAAATATATTTTAATGATTTTAAAAGTCAAAATTTAATATCATTAATGGATAAATGAATAGGCTGTTCAAAGGTGCACACATTATGTGATGCTGTATTTTTTCCATCTCACTGCTGATTATCCTTTTCTTATTTCACCATCACTCGAATGAATGAGTTTGTCTCATGATGTTGCCAAAATAGTACAATTTCATCCTGGTTACTTTTATGTCCAAACCAGGTGTGATCAGGTATCCACTTGCTTGTCTTCCTAAGTATCTATAAAATTATCAAAAATTTCCATCACCACCATAATTCAAAAGTATCAATACTTTTCCCATTATTTTTCTGTACCTAACTTTCATTTCTATAGAATTGTAGAAAACACTATAACTTGAATAATTGAGATTTTTATTTTTAAAGATATATTCTTGCATCTATAAAAATAATATAATTGCTTATGGCACTTTTATCTTATTTCAATCTGTGATGAATCTCTTAACTAGCAGATCTTTTGTTATTGATGAATGATGATAAACTCTCCCCATAATATTGTCATCCAGTGCAATCCATAGAAATCAATGGATGCAAGAAGATTTGTGCATAAAATTCATATCTAGTGTATGCTCAATCAATATCCCCAGACAGTTTCTAGTCTGTGACCTTCATCAATGAGGAGCCTTGGATCTGAGAGCTCTGCCCTTAGATCTTAGGATCCAATACAACCCTCCAGCAGCCACTTTTTATAACTAACTTGTATAGTCATATATATATTTGAACCCAGTTCAGTGTCTATACATTCTGATGGCTTTCATTTTTTAATAACCATAGTCACCATCATCTTTTGGGCAGGAATGGTATTAAACCACTAAATATCACATGATCACCATTTCCTATGCTTAAACAAGCTGTTAAAACAGTGTCAAATTCTCTGTTCAACAGTGCCATCCAGTGCAAGGCATAGGAAATGGTAATCATGTGATGTTTAATTTATTAATGAATGATCTGAGGAGACAAATCTTTTAATGACTTGTATACATCCTTTACTGATTTTGAAGACATCATAATCTTTGTCATCTTCATATGTAGATAGTTCAATTTTTCCACTCTGCCCTTTGATTTTTCTAATGCGAGTCTTCAGATCTATATTTTATCTTAAATGTGATGCTAACAATTACTTTAACAGATATGTAATTCTCAAATTAAAGCCCTAACTTCTTCACCAATTTGAAATTAACCTATGATTTCATTGCTATCTTCAGATATGCAGATGTAAATTCTTCTGTTAAGTTCATGGAAATATAAATGTAAAAATTGTTGGGGGTGCACCCTTGCCCTCCTGGGGGATAGAGAATGAGTACAAAGCAAGTCTATACACAAATATATTAAGATAGAGTTTTAAAGAAGTGCTTTTTAAATTCTTTATAATTTTCTACTTTTAATTTGTTTGACACATAATCGTTTAGTATCAAGAAAATATACAAACTCCCGAATTTGATCTCAGTATAGTGATAGAGTATGGTCTTTGCATGTTTTAATATGTTAGATTATTTCCATCATCTATAATTAAATGTTTAAACCTAGATTGCACAATGTTTTGGGTGGTATTGTTCTCCACTCTTCTTCAGGTGTTGCTGGCTTGACCAGTGACAGTATTAGCATAGGAATCAAACTCACATCTTTAGATTCTTGAATATTGAATTTTAAGGCAACACTCTAACCAACAGCTATTCTCTCAAAAGCAACAATAAAGAGAAATTTCATATACTTGTCTATGTGGGATGATTCAAATCCTCTTTATCTAATTTTTTATTTTCAATTTTCTAATTAGAGGCTTCCAGACATTATGTATTGCCACACCAATTTGTCTTATAGGATTATTTGCCATTGCCATATAAGCAGCTTCTTTGAATTTTCTTCTTTGCATCTTTTCCTCTCTATCCAATATTTTTGTATTTTCCCAATCAAATATATGCTAATATTTGTCATCAATCAGGCCAACAACACCCAAAAAAAGAGCAGAGGAATAATACTACTTGAAACATTGTGTAATCTATTAATCTGTGTTGTCTATTTGTATGTTATTACTAACAGATGTTTGTATTTGAAAAGTGCTTGTATTTGAAAAGTTTAAATAAAGTCCACCATATTATAAAATCTAAAATACCATCATCACAAACCTTCAGGCAAATATGGTCTTAGCAATCTTTTTTTAAATCTCTGTTTAAAGAAATAATGTATAAAATATAGGGGGTTTGAACTCAGACTTTTACATGACCCTCAACTATCCATGCTACATTATACCACTTATACACTTGATCACACACATGTCGAAAAAAAAATCACTAATACACTATTTCGGGCTAAACCAGCACTCGTCAGTTGGTTCCAGATTATCATCTCCACACATATACACAATCAAAGCTCAGCTTATATTAAGGTAGCCAATCTTCATACCTTAATGGGCAGGCTTCGAACTCAGACTTTCACACGACTATCAACCATCCATGCTATCTCATACCGCTGATACACTTGATCACATACACATGTCGAAAAAATAAATAATCAGACCATGAGGGGCCAGACTGACTTGTGGTCGGATAGGATGAGAAGGTTGGCACAAAGGTGGGCTTTGAGCATTCCATCATCAGATTTTCAATGAAAATGGACGGCTGAAGAGTTGTGGGGTGGAGTGTTTTGAAGCATGTCCATTAAAGTATGAAGATTGGCTACCTTAATATGCTGATGATAATCTGGACCAACTGATGAGTGCTGGTTCAGCACGAAATCGTGTATTAGTGATTATTTTTTTCGACACGTGTGTGATCAAGTGTATCAGCAGTATGAGATAGTATGGATGTTTGATGGTCGTGTGAAAATCTGAGTTCAAACCACCTATATATTACATGTTTAAGTGCAGGTATGAAAAAGCCTGTACTGTAAAAAAAATTCATATAAGACAGTAAACTTTTTAAATGATTTAATTTCATTATTAAAATTTTTAATGATTTCTATTATGTGGATAATTACAATAATTTTCGTTTTATTGCTACACATGGCTTGCTAATATTGATTACGATATTTATATTTTTTGCACCGATAGTTTTGATTTTCTTGATACTATTTAATCTTACTCATTTGAACGCTGATTCCCACAGTATAAAACAAATCTTATCTGTTCACAAGCCAGGATGACTGGCTGTTAAAGAATTGGAATACTTGCCAAAGTTTTTTTTTTTTTTTTAAACTTGTATTAAAATATATATATATACACAATGTATTATTATGAAAATTTTTAAATAAAAAACTTTCTCACATTCTTATAAAATAATATATTTAAACTTATTTAAAGCTTCACGTACATGTTAAGTTCTCTGCTCGAAGGCATAATAAGGTAATTAGATAAGAGCACTTGATCATTAATAACTAACCATTCTCTTGAAACAATTTACGTTCTATTTATTTAGAGCTAACATTTACGCACATTTTTATACAAAAAAAAAAAGAAAAAAAGAACGCAAATCAAATATTGTAAAAATTATCTAATCATAGCTATTTAAAAGTTATGAAAATTATTTAACAATTGTTAATTTGTAATCAGTATAATTAAAATATACAAACGGCTTTATTGCGCGGGAATTCTTGAGAAATTCAAAAATTTCAAAATGTCGGAGCTGGAATCGAAACGAGGATTTTACGCTCTAGAGCAGGGATACCCAACCTTTTTAACTTGACGCGAGCCAGTTGAGAATTTAAAAAAATTTGGGGAGCCACAATTATATATTGCATTTTTCATATTACATTTATAAACATAATTCACAAACTAAAAAAAAAGCTGGTGTAATATGTTAAAAAGAAAAAAATGTAAATACATTTTATTTATTAAGAATTTGGTAACATATATATATAAATTACAATTATAGGAAAAGTATATTTTGATTATTTTATTTAATGTGAAACCTGACACTGCATATCGTTATCGTTTGTAAAAATGTTTATTTTTTAGTGTGTGCATGTGGTGTCAAGGAACATAAAATATTTTATCAATTTTTCTTGAAGAGTGCAATGCGAGCCACATGTGACTCGCGAGCTACGGGTTGGGCATCCCTGCCCTAGAGCCTGATATTCTACCACTGCTCTACATAAGCACTACCGATCCTTTAAAGGGCCATATGCGGTTCAAGTTAGGAATAGAACCAAGTGATTTTTTCAGAATGCTCAGAAATTCTTAAGAACACAATTTTTGGTGTCAATTTAGTAGATGACGACTACTATGGTCGCTGCACTTTATGTAAATGAAAGTCTATTCACTGAACATGTTTACTTAATCAATATAATCACAAAACAACAATAAAATAAAAAAAAATAAAAAAGTGAATGGCTTTGGTTTTAAATTAACTTTATTTTTTTTACTATATACATCAGAAATTATTTATAAAGTCTTTGTTAAAATAGAAGAAATTTCAAATAGGGGAAAAGTTGATGTTCATATATATCAAACATTGGTTATAATTGAACGGCTTATTGTTCAGAAATTCATAAGAAGATTGAAAGCAAAGTGACAGAGCTGGCATCATGATCCATAGATTTGGATTTCCCCTGTAAAACCACACAGGATGAAATAGTAAACCAGTCAGCAGAAAGTAATTTTCTATGAGTGCACATTTCTTACTTCGCTAGTGTGATCAGACTTCCCAATTTTTTGGAATTTGTCCCTATTTTTGATTAGGTGTTCCAGTGTCCCCCAAATGCCTTTTCAGGACTGTTGTATGTCCCAATTTTCAAATACTCATAATTATTATTTGTCTTACATAAATAATTCATTGCAAAAATGACAGTTTATTGGCCCTCTCTGTCCATTTCAGTCTCTACAGTAACATTATAAAAGCCAGACAAATTACATCACCAAAGCAAAGATTGCTATTATGTTATATGACCAGGTTCTCAAGCTAGATGCATTCTTGCATCCAACCTCACCTTCGAGCATGCACAGTTGGATTTTTGTAGGCTAAAATTTGAACTAGTGCATCTGCTTTGATTGACAGTGTATTTTTACTAGTTATTTGCTGATATTAATTTTCTATAGTGATAAAATTAATAGGAATATTAATAACCCTAAACAATAGACAACATGCCAAAGAGGGGGAATGTACTTACAATGATGAATATACACAGTAATGGAGTTTTATAAAAAAAAAAAAAAAAGGGCCCAATGTGTAAAAATGATTGGTCATTATGTCCTGATTTTTTATTGAACTAGTTTGATCACCCTGTACATCACCCAAATGTCCATTATGAGATTTTCAAGTGAAATGATAATAAAAACTTAAAATACTTACTTATTAGTCTGGCAATGAGATGCCATATATGTATTAGTCCAACACTTGCAATCTTGTAAAATAATGTCTACTTTGGAGTTTCTGACAAACTTAATAGATCAATTTGGATAAATGATGACCTCTAAGGGTTCAGCCTTGGTAGCGGGCAGTTCCCAAATTTTAATCATTTACTTTTGTAAAAAAAAAAATACTATGCACATTCACTTTGCAAGAATTAAAGATGGCTAGTAAATCCCATTTATCTCTTACTTTCTCCAGGTGATCAGCATTCTTTTATCACATCATAGTTTAAATCATAAAATGATGAGAAAAACTGATATTTTGATTAGATTACTTTCTCCTCATCAGAATATTATCTAATATTTACTTACAAAATTAATTCATTTTCTTTTTTAGAAGATTGTAAAGGTGTTTGATTCGGTCTTTATATACCCAATTATTTGTGCTGGTGACTTTCATCAGTGCAGGACTAATACGTAAGTACCAAAATTAAATATACTCATAACATTATTATCGATGAATAGAATAGATTTGTGCAAATTTAATTATTAAAATTAATAGGTAAACAAAAATATATTATTGTTTATTACTGCACTTGTTTTACTCTGATCAGTTTTTACTTATTATCTGAGTTTGCAATTTATTTTTGCAGTTACGTTAATATAAGGGTAATTGAATGATATAAAAAAAATGTGTATCATAGCTAAATTTATTATTCTTTTGTGATTACATTTATACAAATGAATATCTTTACTGTATATCATAGTTAGAGTTTTATTAATAATTTATTATTATTTAGTTATTTGTGGAAATAAATACGTTCTCTGTATATCTGAAGTACAGGCACTCTACACATACCTGGAGCCTAATTGTAAATATGGGGGATTTTAACTCAGACTTTCAGGCACCCTTCAACTATACATACTATCTCATACCACTGATACACGTGACCACATACATGTAGAAAAGATAAATAATCACCAATATATATATATTTTTCAATGGTATGGATGGCTGAGGAGTTGGAGGTTGGAGTGGATTGAAGCCTGTCCATTAAAGTATGACAATTTGCTACGTTAATATAAACTGAGCACTGATTATATATATATGTGTGGGAGATGATAATCTGGACCAACTGATGAGTGCTGGTTTAGCATGAAATACATATATTGTTGATTATTTATCTTTTCTAACATGTGTATTAGTGATATGAAATAGTATGGATAGTTGAAGGGTGCTTAAAAGTCTGAGTTCAAACCCCTATATTCAATGTATATCATAATTTAATTTCTTATTGATCTGCTTTTTGTTTTCAAAATGTGACACCTAATTGTAATAAGCTTCTACAGAAGATTATGTAATAAATCAGTACTGATTTTTTTTTTTTTTTGGTAATCAGTCTATAGCCAATCCCTCAACTATACAATAAAAGTAAAGGTGAAATGAGATTTCTCTAGCATCTCTTCATAGACTCATCAAAAATGTCAATTGCCAAATGTTGAGAAGTTGAGTAGTTTCCACCTTTGTTTTACCCACTAGCTAAGAATAGATTGATACCCTTTTACTGACCAATACTGGATGGTTAACTGCTTTGGTTATGATTATCTGAAAGAAAAATCTAAAATCTGAATATATAATCCAATCTATAAGAATTTTTCTAAGTTTTATTGGGTTCCCAATCTATAAAAAAATTTCTAAGTTTTATTTAAACCAAGATTCAAACTCAGCTAGCTTATAAGCACATCAGTTAGATTTACTATCATTCCACAATGAGCTATCTAATGTAAGTTAATGATTATTTATTAATTTATATGAAGAGTAAAATAAATACTAGATTAGGTTGGTTGATCAAATACGTAATAATATTCTTCCTATTAAAAAAAACAACAACACACCCATATCCTAGATGAAGCTTAGATGTAATGGATAAACCAATAATATTAGAAAATAAAATATTGGCTAAAATGAATATGAACTCACATTACAGTTTTTTCTACAAACTTTAGGGGGTAGAAAAGATAATAGATGGAATGGCAGAATTTCTCGCATCTATCCTAATAACAATATAGCTGTGAAAATTAATTAGCAAAAATATTTCTAAAAAAGAAATAAAAAAATTTATTGCATATTTCAACTAGATGACTAGGTTTTTTGGAGGGGAGGGGGAGTTACTATAGGTTTTTTTTCTGGGGGGGGGGGGTACTAATTATTGCAGTTATTTAAGAAAATATAATCACAAATAAAAACCACAAGGTCTGAGGAAGTAAAATCCATTTACAAAATTGAAAGTAAAAAACGCAACAGTGTTTCTGTTTACTTAAAAATTAACTAAGATATATTGTAAAGTAAATATATATATATATAAATGTTTATTAAAAAATACATCTATCCAATATGTATATAAAGTATATATAAAATATATATATAAAAAAACAAAGAATTACTCAAGGATTGTTAGAAAAAGATAAGATCCCGGGATATCTATTTAATCAAAAGAATCATACCATTTCCAACTTTCTTATACAGTTCAACAATACTACTTTTTTTTCAAAACTTTATTCTTACAGTTTCAACTGTCCTGCAGTCATCATGTCCAAATGATTATATATTTGGATATTGTAACTCTGATGATGACTGCAGGACAGTCGAAACTGTAAGAATAAAGTTTTGAAAAAAAAGTAGTATTGTTGAAGTGTTTAAGAAAGTTGGAAATGGTATGATATGTAAATGTAGAAATCAATACATAAGAAAAGGAAAAAAAAAGAAAATTGTATTAGTCAAAAAAATAAATTCTGCTGAGTTTGAATATTAAAAAAATGTGTCATTTGCTTTGTGTCTTTTATTATTTGAGAAATTAAAATTGTGGGGAAAAGGTCAATCAAACTTTTGTATTTTTTAAACCTATGATTAATCATATTAATGCAGGCGGCATATTCTATGTTATTTTTTCACCTGTGTAGTGAATCTTACATTTCTGGCATTTAGTATTAAATATATTGTTTTATTTCTATATATAAAAGTATTATTAAGGTTCCAAAATAGCTTCTATAAGAAATCAGCCACAAAAGTGGAGTACAATAATATTTTTATGTATAGAAGTAAAAATATAATATATATTATAGAATATTTTAAATAAAGAATTCAGTATGGAAAAACGCAAATACAACAATTTTATATATAATAATCTAAGACCTACAAATTACATTAATAGATGACAACTTTCTAATGTTAACTAGAGAAAGCAAAAACAAAAAAAAGTTTCTTCCTATTCAAACTTACAACATTCACAGTTTTGTTTTAAAAGGACATGTTTCTATAACTTAACATGGAACTCGATATCAATTGAAGTAGGTGAAGATTACATTACTGTTTGCAGTCTGGACCATACGGATAGTCTTATAACCCTCTCCCTACTTTAATCTTTAACTTTATTTCTTTCATTATTTCATTAATGTTTAACCCTTAATTAAGCATAATAAAGTATCTATGAAAGAAAAAAGGGCATGTTTTTTTTCTTCCCAGTCTTTAAGTATAATATTACAGTGTTCATTCTAAATTTTTTATACATAGTATTTTTATTATGCATGTATGTATACTTTTTAATAAATATTTAAATATATAAACAAAGATCTTTGCTAACTGCTCAACAAGCTCTGTGATAAATGCTTAGCAAATGAAAGCATTTAAAATATCTCTATCAGAAACCAAACCCAGACCAATGGTTTCATGCTTTGGCACTCCTCAGTGAGGCACTAGGATAGTTTCAGACACTAGATCTAAAAATACCAAAAAAGCCAGCATTCATTTAAGATTTAAACATTGAGTAGAAAATCTGAAATTTTCGGCACTTAAATGTCTTCAAACCCAGCTATCTAATTCAAATAGCTATATGGGGCTGAGAGATCTTCAGCCAAACCATATATTAGTAGTCTTAGCAATATAACATCACTTAAGACTTAAAGCATAGACTATAAATAGTCAATAAAAAGTAAAAAAATAAGTCATATATCACATAACCCCACTTCTTTTTTTAAGCTTGTAAAATATAAGCAAAGAGATTTGCTAATTGCTCAACAATCTTTGTGATAAATGCTTAGCAAGAGAAAGCATTAAAATATCTCTATCAGAAACCACACCCAATTCCCTGACCAATAGTTTCATGCTTTGGCACTTCTCAGAGAGGCGCTAAGGTAGTTTCAGACACTAGATCTAAAAATACCAACCCAAAGCCAGCATTTATCTAAGAGTTAACCATTGAATAGAAAATCTGAAATTTTTAGACACTTAAATGTCTTCAAACCCAGCTATCTAATTCAAATAGCTATTTGGGGCTGAAAGATCTTCATCCAAACCATATATTATTAGTCTTAGCAATATAACATCACTTAAGACTTAAAGCAAAGACTATTAATAGTCAATAAAAAATAGAGTCATATATCACATGACCCCACTTCTTTTTAAATATATACTTTACTTTTTTTGCAGAAACACTTTTACTTTTATGTTTATTCTGAATTTACTGTTAGATCTCATAATTGTTATAGTATTTGCAATTACAGTTTTCTTAAATAGGTGAAAAAAGAAATAACATTATATTAATCATCCAAACAAACCCAGCCATCTGGGTGAAATATCAATGCTTTTTCCCCTTTATCTTTTCCTACGGATTTTTTTTGCTAAACATTTTACATAAATGTTCTTATAAAATGAAGGCAGAAATTATAAACACACTTGATTCTTTAACTGGGGTATCTCCTATATAATACTCATTATAAAGTAATACCTTTTTAATGTACATCCCATAATAATAATAATTTACAAATCTGGCTTTTTAATCTATTGCTCATACAAAAAATGGACTACTTCTATTTTACCTCCATGCCATTATATTAACAGTGAATCAATCACGGATATTTGAAGGGATGAAATGTTATATTTGTAGCTATCTTAGTAAAGTCGCAATCAAACCAGTTCCTAGCTTAAATAATGATTAAAATATAAATTCTAATAATTTTAATAAACTCATAAAATACATTTTTAATATACTTTTTGAGATTAGATAAAAATAGTCCTTTTTTTAATTGGTAGATTAGCATTGATGCAAAAGAGCTCTGTGAAATTTGCATATTTATTAAAATGACTAAAAAAATCTGACATGTAAATTATTTTTATGGTATGTAAATCAGAAGTTTATTACTTCATAAATACTATTATGTATTTTTAGGACTACGTATTTAATTAGCTACTATTTATTTACAGGGATTATTAAATTTATTATAATTTACTTTTTGCATTTGCATATTTTTTGAGATCATTTTGTAGATTAAATTATGTTTAAGCAAGAATGGGTTAGAATATAAGTTTTATCTCAATTATTCAAAACACTATTTGTTTTCTGTCCAGATGAAAATCAGTCCAGAATATTTTGTTCATCATAAAGTTAATCTTATCATTTTGTTCAATTGCACGATATGATTATCAAAAGGCATGGGTAATATCAATAATTATGCGTATAATGTATCTATAACTATAGTTTGTGAAGTGGAAATGATCGCACCAATTCATTTTCTCTACCTTATAACAATATCTGTTAATGCATAGTATTTCAAAAGATTGATAATAAGTGTATATAGGTTTGATTCATTCTCAAGGCAGGAAAACAAGTAGGAAGTTATGATATTCAATTTTGTTTGAGATGGGGGAGGTGGGATACAATTTCCACATGACTACTCCACAAAAAAGAGTCAAAACTGTGAACGCTCTTATAAAAGCAGGCAAAACTCTCCATACAGTAGCGCCACCCAGTGCAATCAATGGATGCAATACTGTATGGAGAGTTTTGCCTGTTTTAATAACAGTTATGAGCAAGCATAAGAGGTGGTGATCATGTGATGTTTGATGGTTTAAAGCCCTTATACTAAGAAGAGTTCAAGAGCATGTATAGAAGTCACAAATACAAAATTGTTAGTGGAAATGAATTCAAAGTTTATTACAAATTAGATTAAAGTGATAGCAAACATCTGTCGTAAAAACACTAATAAGAAACTGTAATTGACAAACAGGGCAATAGACTTGGTAAAATTTTGAAACAATAAATATATGCTTTAATGTACAAAGAATTGTCAACATTGGACAAATTTAGTGGGATACCTAGTGCTATTTCTAGGGCTCATAGTGTAATGTGTAGAATATGTCCATGATCTGAGTTCAAGATGAGGTTTAGAATATTTTTTTTCAAGCATCTTTTGTATAACCAATAAAATTAATCATCCAATAGATAAATCTCTCTATAAATAAGCTAGCTTCTGGTAGGACCAAAATGTTTTTTGCCTTTCACAGAGATAGTGAGAAAGATATTAGTAAACAGGCTGGCCAATTTCTGAGATAAATAAAAATAAAACCAGGATAGAAAATGCTATTAATAAAAATAGTTTAGACATTCATTTGCTAACTAATATTGTATGGCTAGTGAGATCAATTATAAATTAGCTAACTGAAAAAAAAAAGTTTAATTAGAATTTTTAAATACCTATTTTAAATTTAAATTCTTACTCAAGTTAGTAAGGTGTTAACTAGATATTTTTGAATGGAATAAAACAAATGATGAAAAATTATTCAAACTCCAATCTTCAGGCAATTGGCAACCTGGGACTTTTTCATGACTATTGGTGAATCTTATGTAGATGGTGTTATTCTTTTTTTCATGCCCATGGTAGAGTACCGTAACAAAAACACTTTGTGGAGGGATGTCATTATAAACAAGATGTTAATAATAAAAACAAGTCTTTATCTTGAGTGAAAGTGGTGCAGTGAAAAATTACAGAAAT
The DNA here is from genome assembly GCA_028023455.1 of Epiperipatus broadwayi. Classification (NCBI taxonomy): domain Eukaryota; kingdom Metazoa; phylum Onychophora; class Udeonychophora; order Euonychophora; family Peripatidae; genus Epiperipatus; species Epiperipatus broadwayi. Next base: position 1,430,541 of record JAQFVV010006445.1, read on the forward strand.
ATTCTTCAATATTTGTACAATATGTTGAAGTTTGTGAAGGCATTAGGATATGTAGATTATGTTTTTATTATCTGCCTTTAACTTGCATAAGTGTGGTGTAGTGAAAATTACACTATAGAAATTTTATTCATCATTGGATAATCTCTAGTCTAATGAATGATTAATAAAAAATTATTAATATTCAGGGATATTAATGAGTGAAGACGATCAATTGTACCACCTTATTTTTTCACATTTGTAATAGAATATATACATCCATATAAGGAGTCATTTAAAATTTTAGTCTGTGGCTCTTAAATTTGGAATTAATCATCATCATTATAATTCAAAAAAAAAAAAAAAGATAAAGAATAAACAAAAAGGGAAAAAGGAATCAGAATTTTTATGCATGTAACTAAAGCATAAAATTGTGGTTGCATAAACACACAATATCATTGTCTCAATAAGTGCAATGGTACAACGAGGTGGTAGTTTTTTAAGCAAAATATATTGCTAATAAAAGAATATCAAGGATCAAATGTCAAAGCTAAAATTAACAGAGATTAAGTAAAACTAAGATATCACATGATCACCATCTCATGCTAAGATCTAGGTGCAGTGCTCTCAGATCCAAGGCTCCTCACTGATGAAGGCTACAAGCCAGAAACTAGTCTGGGGATATTGGATGAGTAGGCATTAGATAGGCATTTTATGCACAAGCCTTCTGGCATCCATTGATTACTCTGGTTAGCACAAGGTGGCACTACTCTATGGAGAGTTTTTGCCTGTTTTTTAAAACTAAAGTAATAAAAACTAGCAATGGATTGAATATATAGCAACAAAAAAATATATGAGCATTCTAAAGGCTATAAAGGAGAACTTTTTTAACAAAATACCACAGATGTCATAAAATAATGCAACGATCATTCATCAGTTGATGAAGTGATTCCTTATTTTACCTGGATCTAAAAATATCTAGATAGATGAGCAATCTACCTAAAAATAATTCCGAGTTTATTTGAAAATTTCTCAGAAATGTAAAAACTCTCCTTGCAGGTTGTATGGCAGATTTAAAAGTTTTTTTTTCTACAAAAAGTTTAAAAACATATAGAAAATGATTGTAATATGTTGTCATTTTCGCTACTAGTGGATGAAATGTCAAACTTTTACAGGTGCTTATGGTTACCTTTATCTTCGAATTTAATAAATGATAAAACAAAATAAATCATAAACGAGCTTTAAATAGTCCATCTCTGAACGGGGGTCTATCCAACAGTCCTTCAAGAGAAATGGTGATAGAGAAAACATTACCCAGGTATCATCTGAGGGGAAAGATTCCTTGTTTTATACTTTAGCTAAGGGTAAATAAATGCCCAATAATGAATAATATTTCTGCCGTATAATTTTCACTACATCACTCTCACGCAAGGTAGGGTCTGTTTCTATTCACTTATAACACCTTGTGGGGGGGGGGTGTATGACCAAATATGTGAAAAAGAGCTATTTCGTGCTGAATCAGCACTCATCAGTTGGCCCAAAACAAAATCTCTTAAACATATCTTTATCATTGTTCAGAATATATATATACCTAAATTACTACAGTTTATTTGATAAGTGTCAAATGTACTGCCCTCACAACTTTGCCAAAAATCACCTAATATAAGTATATAATAAAAATTACTTAATAAATGCCCATTTGCCGACAAATATGAATGACTCATTGGATTAAAAGAAAAATCCTAACTACCTAATGAGCTAAAAACAAAAGATTTATCTGACCCGAATTCAAACCCCGAATCGTTTGAAAGGTACATAAACTAAATATAAATCTATAAAATTGTATTTAATATGTTAATTAAAAAATTAATATACGTATATATTAATATAAATTAAATTTTTTATACAAAGAGTGATCTTAACTCGCTAGTTATATTTTCAAAATAAAATAAAACCGTAATTCCCTCCTGTCAATTTTATTACATGATTAATTTTTAATAAAGCTTAAAAAATTGATTTTTCTAGTTAGTTTACGACATCAATCAAAGTGTCTCTTTTTAAACGAAACAACCCCCTTTCTACCTCCTTCGGGGGGGGGGGGTAAGAAAAAGGCACAACATATTCTGCTCTGCATTCTTGCAACGAGATCGTTTACATATGAAAGAAGCATTACGGTAGGAGCCTCGGAATGGTGCCAAGGTAACATTCTGCTAGAGCTTTTCCCATGGAATCAGTTCCTTGGTAAGTCCACCCTTTTTAGAGGGAGAGGAAGGTGGGAGTCGGAAGGGAGAAAGGTCGAAGTAGCCAAAAACAAATCCATAGACAGCACTTTTGTTAGGTGATTGAGGTCAACTCCCACAGAGAAGACTCTCCAGACAACGAAAAACTAAGCCAAAAGATTGTGTCCTAACATGATTGGACTTGCACTGTGGGAAAAGAATTCTGACAACTAATCAAATTTCGGTGCACAATAAAGTCTACTTTAAAGTTATAGAAACCCTTCAAGGAAAAACATGTTTATACTAAAAATGGATTCTTAAATTCCAAGACTTTCTAAAATTACATTAAGAATATACAGGTAGTAAAAAGTAGTAGCTATAAACTAAATCAGATTAGTGTATCTTGTCTCTATATTTAAACGACTAAAAGTAATTTTGATTAATAATTGATATTAAACAACAGGATCAAATAATTAATTTGCAATAGACTAAAACTTTAAAATTGCTTTGATAGATAACCAACAGCAGTAAAATGAAATTTAAGTCTGCTTTTTCTATAAATTACGCCCCTTATTACCCCTTCCCCCACTCTCTCTCCTTCTATTTCTATAAAACATTAATTACAGAGTTAAAAGCGTTTATATATATACACGTGTATGTAAAAACACATCTCGTAATGAATCGGTTAATTAATTTAAATATAAAGTTAAACTTGTATCAGTTTAATTACTAAATGGTATCTTTTCAAATTTTAAAAAAAGCTCTAGGTTTATTGCACATGCGAAATTTAGTGCAGCGAAAATATATCAGATTCTGAAATATGTAGTCCTCGGATCGATATCAGCTTAGACCCTTCCAGGGTTCGAACTTCTTTTTAGCTCCTTAGCAACAAAACAATTCGCTTATTCTCTATAATGTCTGTTTCTTGGACACGTGACAGGCGTTACTCTACGACAATGAATACCTATTTACTGATTCATTTCGGAAGATGAGCTTACTCTCCAACAAAGAATACCTATTTACTGATTCATTTTGGATGATGAGCTTACTCTCCGACAAAAAATACCTATTTACTGATTCATTTCGGATAATGAGCTTACTCTCTGACAAAGAGTATCTATTTACTGATTCATTTCGGATGATGAGCTTATTCTCTGACAAAGAAGACCTATTTACTGATTCATTTCAGATGATGAGCTTACTCTCTGACAAATTATACCTATTTACTGATTCATTTTGAATGATGAGATGTTTATAAACTGGACATATAAAAATGCTTACATATCATACCATTTACATCTTTTTAAACACTTCATCAATACTTTTATTTATATCAAACTAACAGTTTTGACTGTCCTGCAGTCATCATCAAAGCTCTTGTCAATTCTATTTCCAAAATCCAACTGAATTAACAAGAGCTCTGATGAAGACTGCAGGACAGTCGAAACTGTTAGTTTGATATAAATAAAAGTATTGAAGAAGTGTTTAAAAAGGTGTAAATGGTATGATATGTTATAATAGAAATCAATACATAAAAAAAGAAGAAGTAGAAAATTATAAATGCTAACTTGTTTGGAAATTTATTATCTATTAGGAAAATTTTTCAATTGAATTCTAGATTTGAATCTAGATAAGAAGCAGCCTACTAAAATTGATGCATTTGTAAAATCAGAATTTGGGGGGGGGGTAAGTTTATCTACTACTATTAAAGTATTATTCTGCTTGCATTTATCCATTGTAAGTCTTTTTTAAAAATAATCATATGGTCAACTGTTTAGAAGTTATGAGATGTTCAAGCACCAAAATGATGAGCTGAACACAAGATGCCATCACAATCAAACTCTTTGATTACTTTTCACACTCTGGGAAATAATTCAGAAATGTGTAACTTTTCCTACCATTGACATAAACTGCACAAGATATGGTACAAGAAAAATATATGAAATATGGCTAGTTTGGTAATCATTCTACTATTAGTACTGTAAGATTGAACTATATTAAGTGTGGTCAATCTAGTAATCTTTCTCTCTTTGTTTTAATTCGTACAGGATGCAATGCAAAAATGTTGATAACTGTATAAAACATATTATGGGATTAATCTACACCAAAGGCTTAAACATGAGGCACTCTGCTAATCTTTCGACTACTGCACTAAACTAACTAAGACACTGTGAGACAGCATTATACCAAACGTGTTCTTTAAATTTGGTTAGTTATCTCGTGTATCAGTCAGTTATTGTTGAAAATATAATTCTTTACCTTTTCTATATTTTTTCATTTTACAAATATTTTAATTTCACATGATTTTTAAATGTTTATTTTTTTTCAACTAAAAAAAAAAATATATGGAATTAATTGCAAGGTATGCGAATGTCAGAGGAAAAAAAAAAGATAGGTCGTGCTTTCTTTTAATAATTATTGCTAACGATTATTTAAAAATCGTAGATTCAAATACTAGCTATTAAAATATTTTGTCTCATATAATCGAATCAAATCAAAATTATTGAATCTCTTTGCAGATTTGTTGCTAATTGGCATTTTTAAATTAATAGATTGAACATTATGTTCTGACATAAAATAAATGTATGGTCAAAAATAAAAGAATTCTTATTTGAAATTATTCAAAATTATTTCATTAAAAACCAAAAAACAAACATATATTGTATATATAATGAACATTAAACTAGGCACTATTAAAAAATAAACATCAGGTATTGTTATAGAGAGAGAGAGAGAGAGAGAAGAAAAAAGAATGTGTAGAGTATATAATTTTATTAAATTTAGGACATAAGGATGGTTAAAATAAGAATGTTTAATAATATTTGAGTATTATATTTGATTTCATTGAGAAGTATATCCAAAAATTGAATTTATCATCTAAGCAAGTATCTGACTGTTGTCATGACAACAAATTGCTGCTATTCTATTGGTTAATTTTAAGCATTGGCTGCAATGATGCAGTTTACATATTAAAACCAAGACATAAGGATGGTTAAAATAAGAATGTTTAATAATATTTGAGTATTATATTTGATTTCATTGAGAAGTATATCCAAAAATTGAATTTATCATCTAAGCAAGTATCTGACTGCTGTCATGACAACAGATTGCTGCTATTCTATTGGTTAATTTTAAGCATTGGCTGCAATGATGCAGTTTACATATTAAAACCAATTTAGCTATGTGCAAAGGAACTTCTAGCTTTTCTAAAACTCTTCAAAGGATAGAATGAAGAAAAAGTGATGTCTCTGAGCAATCTAAGTGCTAATTAAAAGTGAAGATTTTAATAGTTTCTTGTTAATTGTTTAGTTTAAAATAGCTAGATACCCATTAACTGATCAATAAGTGACTTGTCTATGTGAGTTAATTATGCTCCAGTTATCTGAATATAAAAAAATACTAAACCTGTTTAAATGTTTTTATTGCTAAGTTCAAAGTACTGATCTTGTACAGTTCAAGTTTAAATATCTTGTAAGATAAATATTTAACTCTTATGACGGAACTTGTGAAAACTTGTTTTTTTTTTTTAAAGAATACAGTCACTTTGCATGTTTGAAAAAATGCAAAGACATGTTGCAATAGACAATAACTCATTGAATGGCTTGATTAAATAGCTATTGGTTTTCCGGCTATAAAATAATTGACATATGAAGCAAATCTTTCAGTGCTGGTAAAAGAAATATTACTCTACAAGTTTTGAATCTATGGTTTACCTGTAAAGTCTAAAACATAAAAAAAGATATTGTTTTTTCAGTTCCAAAAGAAATAAAAAATAAAATAGCATTCAAATAGCCCACTGCAAAGCACTAAATAAACAGTGAAGAAAAAAGCAATCCTTACTAGGCATATCAAATCTAGATGGTAATTTTCCACACTAGTTTATCCGCTAACTAAAAGTACTTAAATACCCATTTACTCACCAATAATAAATAGTCAGTTAGTTTGACTATAATCTAGCTATCTTAAAAATTTATATAACTAGGATTTGAATTCAGAATGTAAACTAACAATGCTATTAAAGAACTATGAGGTCTTATATTCTTCCAAATATTAGAACAAAGCAACTATTTTGTTTGATGAAGCAATTACTTGGGGGGGGGGGGTAATATTAATAAACGCATCTAAGGAGGTAATAGTACTATAATTATTTTAAGCATGGGGGTGGGGTGATGTATTTTATATTTGTTAATAAGCAAAAAGTCTTAATGAAAACGTGTAGGAAAATAAAACTTTTGTGAATACTTTAAACAGTGAAATCAAATGTTTTTGTGTTTTTGTTTTACTTAAATCAGAAAATAACATGCTGATTTTTTAAATGGATATTAAAGATGTCCATGATGTCTGCCCTTGGATCTTATTAATTTTATTTTTCTGAAGTTTCAGTAAAGAAACATCTGCTCAGCAGTAACAGACTAGAACCAACTTTTTTCTCCTACTATAGTGTAGCATCTATTCCACCAAAATATAGCTAGCTTGAATAGACTTATTAAAAGATATTTTACTAAATGGCAAAATTTTTGACTGAAGTTTTTAGGCCCTTTCACTAGAACTGTTGTAGGTAGCAAATGTAGTAAGATAGAGATTTCATTTGGATAGAAGAATTGGGACAAAGATAATAAAATCTGTGATATATACTCTTTTATTCATAGAAAGGTTTTTAATAAATTTGTTTTACCAGTTCTTACTTATGGATCTGAGACTTGGACACTTAATAGAAGAGCAATACAGAGACTTCAGACCACTCAAAGAAGTATGGAGAGATGTATGTTAGGAATAACAAGAAGAGATTGAAAACGCAATATATGGGTAAAAGAACAAACAGGTGTTATTGACCTCATTGAAAAAATTAAAAGACAAGTGGGGTTGGGCTGGACATATTGCTAGAAGAGATGATAATAGATGGACAATTGAAATCTTAAACTGGATTCCAAGATATTGTAAAAGACCACATGTGAGATGGATGGATGAAATAAGAAAGTGTGCAGGGGTGATGTGGAGAAGAGAAGTAAAGATCAGAGAAGATGGTTTGAACTTGGAGAAACCTTCATCCTGCAGTGCATTGATAATGGTTGTTGATGATCATGAAGATTCATAGAAGAAAAAAGTGAGTACAGAATAATGACAGGCATTCTTTAAAATATAAACTTTCAAAGTGTAAAATTTTTCGCAAATTAAATGAACTGTGTTATAAATATAGATAACATCATTAAGTAGCAGGCTTAAGAGTCGAATATCCATGAAGCCTAACATGGTTCTGTAACTTGCAGCATTCAAATATTATATAAACTCCAGCATAGCAAATTGAGTTGATTACTAAAATGCTCTATTTTAAATTAGTGTCTTTATTTAAGTGTACGTGGAACATTACAATTAACCAACTATTTTTAAAATTATATATAATCGCAGTTTGCATCGACTATTTATTAGTCTACGTTCAGAACAAATTACAGTTACCTGTTTAAGGAGGTTTATTTAAACTTCTTTGTATCAATAATTTCAATCTCTGTAATCAAGTTTCAATCTTTAGTATCTATATAAAATATATTGGACCATAAATAAAGGTAGAATTCCATCTTTGTAGTTAAAACGTGATTGTCTTGATAACAGGTTGAGATTGTTGATTGTTATTGATATGGGGATTGTCTAAGTGTTGACTGATTTTAATGATTAAATATATACATATATGGTATAAAAAATGAAGTTTATATCATTCTACAAATAATATTTACTAAGGCTGTAACCTCAAGAATGTGCGCGTAAAAATGCGATAGTAGAGACCTCTACAGGTCTTAACCACAAGCTTACGTTTTGGAAGGTAAGTCTTACCTAGATTTAAAAATAACTCGTAAGACACTAGACAAACAAAACATTTGCTGCACACACACACCCTTTCTTTGTTACCAAACAGACAGTGGCTGATTAGCTTCTAAGCCCAATGATGATAAATGTTGCAAATTCAGTGATGAAATAAATTTCAAAATGGTCAAATATATGGCAGTATTGTATCCCTTCCTAACCTCAATTAATGGATGCTCTAAGCATTTTATAGACTTATGATTCTGCATGAAAATAATTAGCTGATCAAGTATCACAAAATCTAGAAAACTAACTATGCAATGATTAATATTTTACTTAAAGAAACATTATATTTGAATATACAATATTATAAAAAGCTTAATGAATAATATTAACACGTATGTGTGTATATATATATCATCAAAACATTACAAGTATTTATCATAACATTTGTACCCAGATTTGTGAAAGACCTTTTGAATAGTTGCACCTTGGGAACTGAAGTACATTTTTTTTAATTATTTTATTATTTAGAAAACTTTAGTTTTAATATATTTAATTTCCAAAATAATGATGTTAAATAGGATGTGCAAATATCCTGTTATATAACATTGTGCTTTGAATATTTATTACCATATAATGCTAATGAATAAAATTGTATTCAACCATTAATACAGTTATATAAATATATTAAATAACCTTCACCCCACCTCATATTCTTTTGAAAACATCAGATATATTGATATTTAACTGAGGTTTAATTTTTTTTTTTCCATATGTCATAGCATTGGCCGGGAAGCAAGCCCGCAACAACTGTCTGCAAAGCAGCTGCACTGACCTCTCGGCTAACAACACTTGACTGAGGTTTAAGTTTATATCTGAGATAGACACAATCTCTAGCTTAACAAATGATTAGTGGTAATCTCTAGTTTAATAAATGATTAGTAGTAATCATGAATATATTTATCTAGAGTGGATTATGTCAAAGTTGTGGATGGAGTAAGTTTGACTCTTTTAAATCAGAATGTAACAATTTAATACAGTTTAATTTGCATCCCATTTTACATTTTTTTATGATTTCTCATTTCTATTTAAGCTTTAATGCAGTTCTTTGCTTTTATATAAACCACTATGAGATTTCATCTTTAATTCTGATTAAATGTTCATTTCAAAGTAGTTCAAGTGAAAAAGAAGCTACGATATACTGAGAATGTCATTATCATAAATGTTGCATTATTTGGAAGACTAGTGAACAATCAATACATTAAACTATATTTCACCACAAAGATGTATTGGCAAATGACCCAGCATTATAATACATACTTTCTTTCTGCATTCTGTTCATCACAAAACTAATGCAAACAAAGATGTATTGTGTACGTTATTTATAAAAAAATTATCGATACAAACTAAAATTATAGCTCAATTAGATTATTTCTCTTTTCTTAATTTGAATATAAAACAAATAGTGAAAATACACTATTCTGGAAATATTATAATTTATTAGACTTCAAACCACTCAAAGAAGTATGGAGAGATGTATGTTGGGAGTAACAAGAAGAGATCAAAAACGCAATGTATGGGTAAGAAAACAAACAGGTGTTAATGATCTTCTTGAAAAAATTAAAAGACTGAAGTGGAGTTGGGCTGAACATATTGCTAGAAGAGATGATAATAAATGGACAATTGAAATTTTAAACTGGATTCCAAGACATTGTAAAAGACCCAGAAAGAGACCACATGTGAGATGGGTGGATGAAATAAGAAAGTATGCAGGGGAGATGTGAAGAGAAGCTAAAGATTGGAAAAGATGGATTGAACTTGGAGAGACCTTCATCCTGCAGTGGATTGATAATGGTTGATGATGATTAGAAAAATGTAAAACTTAGCACTCTGTCAGCCAGATCAGTCATATTCATAAAACTAATAACATCAACACAATAAACAAGAAAAATGCATGCATCACATTGTCATGTAAATGGTATATATTAGCTATGAATATGACCAACCCTGGTTGAAAGCAATGCTAAGCTGTAAATTTTTTTAATAAATTATAATCTTTCCAGAATAGTGTACCGTCACTATTTATTTCATTTACAAAAATATAATTGTTTTACATATTTTAGATAATGGTAATAACTTCTAGTTCCAAATCATTTGTTACATCCAATAGTCTAACTATACTAAATATAAATCTTTTATCTTGTGTTTCAGTCAAATAAGCATATATTTAAACATAAGTATAGTTATGTAAGAAAATAAGGTGTTTCACATCTACATTAAAAAGTATCATTAGTTCTCTTATCATCATCATCAATTCACTGCAGGTTAAAGATTTCTTCAAGTTCAATCCATCTTCTCCGATCTCTAGTCTCTCTTCTCCACATCGCTCCTGCACATTTTAATATTTCATCCATCTCACATATGGTCTCTTTCTGGGTCTTTTCCAATCTCTTAGAATCCAGTTTAAGATTTCAATCATTATCCCTACTTATTAGAAAATATTAATTTTGTTTAAAAAGTGTGAGGTTGTAGTATTAACAACATACATTTATACAATTACTGTATACATTCTTCCTTAAGTACTGTGAGCACTTATTTAGTGTATTACATTAACATTCCAGATTAAGTAAATATAAAAATTTGATGCTATAAGATTTTTATCACTTTTATTGCTCATGTTATTGTCTCTACCCAAAAGCAGATTAAAAAAAAACCCCATGGGGTTTAAGTACCTCATATGTTCATCATTTCCTATGCTTACACAAGCTGTTAAAACAATAGCAAACTTTCTTTACAGTAGCGCCATCCAGTGCAAACCAGAGTAATCAATGGTTGTAAAGCAAGAAAGTTTATGCATAAAATTTCTAACTAGTGCCTACTCATCTAATACTTCCAGAGTAGTTTCTAGCTTGTGGCTTTCATCAACGAGGAACCTTGGATCTGAGAGTACTGCTCATCGTTCATGAAAGTCATAAGCTAGAAAAAATTCTGAGAATATTAGATGAGTATACACTAGATAGGGAATTTATTCACAAACCTTCTTGCATCCTTACACTGAGTGGCGCTACTGTATGGAGTTTGCTACTGTTTAATTACATATAGGTCTCTTAATTCTTTCAATGATGTTGGCAACACCCTGTTTGTTCTTTTGGCCACATACTTCATTTTTCCCAATTTCTTTTTGTTACTCCTAACAAGCACCTCTCCATACTTTGTTGGGAGATCTGAAGTTTTTGTATTGCTGTTCTGTTAAGTGTCCAAGTCTCCAATCCACAAATAAGAATTGATAAAACACATTTATTAAAAACCTTTTCAAACAAATAGATATATTTTCTTTTAATATTAAATTATTTCGACCAAAAGCACTCCAACCAAGTTTAATTCTATAATTAATTTCATCCATTATGTTTCCATCTATAATAATATGTATTACAAAACTCATAACAAAAATCTCAACTTGTTTCTGAGTTTTAATCATAATTTGGCTAAGGAATAATTCCTAGTTTTTTATTATTGCATTTACATAAACAAGTATATTCGAGCACTTGGTTACATAGTTTTGATTAAAACTGAAAAACAATCTTGTTGTAATTAATGTGTTAGTCTGAAATGCTTATAGTCATAGGTTCAAATGCAAAGGCAAATGGGAAAACTTTTCAGATGGTCAACTCAGGCAATCTGCTTAGCTATCTCCAGTATTATTTGGTAAATGTAATCAAGCTAATTTTAGTTGATAAACAAAAAGTTACTATTCCACATTTGCAATTATAAAAGGCTATTTTTAAACAAATTAGATATTATTAAAATGAGAGACCAAACCTATGGATTAGCAGATAGTTCTATGGATTTCTAGAGTTTGGTCTCATTCAGAATAACATAGTGACCTGGCTATTTTTTTTGTTTTACTAGTGAAAAGGGGTGATTGCCTTCTATACAACTGCAATCTACACACTGCACTAGTAAAATTTATTGATTATTACATCATTAATATGTTATATAAACTTGACCATCCTTACAACTATAAACTTTATTTGAAATAGTAAAAAGATGCATCATTTCATTTATAATTCTTTTAAACTAATTTTTACACACTTTTTCATAATATATATAAACAGTTTTCCATTCAAATTTTATTTTTATATATTATGCCTTAATATATAAAATGAATACCAATACACTAATCATAAAAACTAAGCATTATCGGAATATGCAGCCATTACTACTGATAAGGAGATTATTATACATCTAAGTGTTTTAGACTTAATATTTGCTGCTTATCTTAATATGCAGCCATTACTACTGATAAGGAGATTATTATATATCTAAGTGTTTTAAACTTAATATTTGCTCTTATCCTTAATTATTGCTTATTAATATTTTTTGATTAAATGGGAAAGATAGTTCATCACCCATAGGACTATAAAACCCACAGGAATTTGATATAATTTAAATATAATATAGCTTCAGCAAAAGTCACCCCATACATATTACAATTGTTTTTTCTATTTTTACAATAGGTCCAGTAATATTCATATGACCCACCCAAATTGACCTGTAACCTTTGTTCTTTACCTAGATAACCATTTATCTACTACTATTAGATAGCTATTTAGATTAGTTATGAGCCGGCTGCTTGTGAAAATAAATATTCTAAATTTGTATGTAATCTAAAAAATTTTTATGATTCATCAATTAGGAATATAAAAAATGGATATGCGATTACTATGCCATGAGAACCTTACAAAGAAAAGAAAAACTTTTTAGAAGATATCACCTTGCCTAAGCCCACCAATAGAAATGAATATATTACATAATTAATAAATAGTAATCATGACTTAAACTGTATAGCTATCTGTTTCTATTGCTTCTATCATTTATTTTATATCAGTTTGGTTATCAGATATAACAAAGCCTTCTACTTTACCAAGATATTCCTGAAACATAATCCTTTCTTTGTTTCAAGAATATGTGATGAAGTGAAAGTTTTAAGGATATCCAATAAAAAAATATTCTATACTGAAAAAGAGAGATGATATCATGAATTTATATTTCCTTAAAACCAGATGTATTAATCTTTAACTGAGATTTAAAGTTTAGATTCGGGCTAGGGATAATTGATAGTTTAATAAATGATGATTAACTATTACTATTATATTTATCTGAAATGGATACCTTCAAAGTTATAAGTGAAGATAGTTTCATGCTTGCAAACCAAAGTGCAATAACTTGTTAAATTTCTGCATATTCTAAAATGAATCAATGATAATGTGAATAATGTTTTCTAATGTGACTTTTTGTTATTTAAAAGTTAGATAAAGTTATTGGATCAACTTAAGAATGTTAAATAGAAAGAAACACGAAAGACAGTAGTAAAACAATTGGAACTTTAAGATCTTGATTCGGGGCTTAATAGAGTTTAAAAAAACACAAATTGAGCAATGCATTCTTATTTTAAGCTTGATTAACCAGATTAAAATTGGTTGCATTATGAGAGAATCTACTTATTTAGAAAAAACTGTATAATACTTGGAAATTGTTGGTGATAAAATAAGAAGATTGGATGTGAAAGAGTTGGGGGCCATTTAAGCTCCAGAATCGGCACTCCGTCATGAACTAAACCACACAGGACAAAAATAATTAAGTATCTTTTTGCTCAGGAGTTTATAAAAAGTTCAAACACTGGAAACAATAGAGCAGAAGCCATCATCCATGAACTAAATCATAATTAAACAGATGATAATTTATTTAATAGAAATGTTATTCCTATGAACAGCGGAAGTCAATATTAACAGCAATTAATGGTTGTAGTGTTATGGACAAAGACACCGCTCGATGGCACCGTTATCACAACAAAACTATAAAATATGAACATTCCCAGGCCATTGATTTTAATCATTTTGCTGTGTTTTTTTATTTAATAGAAATGTTATTCAATTAATAATAAATTATCATTCATAAATATGTATTATACAGACAATAAGATCTATTTGCCTTATGAATTATTTCATCTATTAGTTCCAATAAATATATAGTAAAGCCATGATATATGCTGTATCAATATGCCCTATTTCATTTATACACTACCCTCTCCCCCCAAAAATGTAAACAAACAAAAAAATGTAAATAAACAAAAAAAAATTAAAATTCATAAATTTTACAATATGGCAGCAGCCCATTTTCTTATCTCAAAGCATCCTACATAACTATATTTATTAACAATGTAAGGAAACCAAGTCACACATCATGTGACTTAATTAGCTCGTATTTACAAATGTAATATAATGAGCATGCTAATAGCTCTTAACAAGCTTTTTTCAATAAATTCTGCAAGAGAAAGCATTAAAATATCTTTATCTATAATTATTCTTATCCCCAAACTGGTTTCGAGCTAATGGCTCTCATCAGTGAGGCACTTGTTTTGAGCTACTAGCATGCTCATTATATTAAAATATTAATGATGTTTATTTGAGTTATATGAAAGCACATTTTATAATTGGCTTTTTAATTCTTTCTGTGTTGTGGTACAATATTTCATATAATAAAATAATTCCTAAGTATAAAACAAAGTTTTATGAAATTTTTAAAATTTGTATTTTTCTAAAAGTGATAAAATGTAAATTAGCTTTAGTAACAGCAGAAAAAAAAATTATAAAATGTTCTTAAATTGTGTCAGAATACTTTAAATTTTAAGAATTTAACTGAGAATTTAAAATTTATATTGGCAATTAGGAGCAACAGTATAGATTTCAAAGTCAATACAGACTTAAAAACATCAAAACAATTAGAGAGTGTATAGTTTATTGACAATGAGGCTTCTGTAGTATTTCATGAGGGGGGGGGGTTATTGAAAAAAAAAGGATAGTATCCAGAGAGTATTTAATTGTGTTAAAAGTCTAACACTTCACAATCATTATAAAAAATAATGATGTATGGTACAATAAGTTTTTACTATTTTTATTTTTTGAGGAATATTAATAAATAAACACACATAGTAAATACACATGCATATGTGCTTTCTCAATTTATAATTAATAACTATATTATTATTTTTAATTTTCTTTATATTATGATCTTAAATGATATATGCATATTATATATACAAAAAGCATCTATGTTATATATATATATATATATGTGTGTGTGTGAAAAACTTTGCACATACAGTTCCACAAAATAATATGTATACTATTGAAATCAAAGCTTATCAACAAAATGTGAGCGATTACACACAATGTACATATAAAGAACTTGAAAAATAAATATATAAAAAATATCATGCCTCCACTGTATGTATATATATCACACTACCACAACCAAGGTTTAAAAGAAATCAATAGAGTATTTAGAAATTTGTATCAAAGCAATCTCATGTAAAAACAAATTCGCTATTGGCACTTATAGTTCAACATATATAGTAGTTAAAACTTATAAATATATAAAGGAGTATCAAACAATCACATGTTATTTCCTTAGTTATGCAGATATCATTAGTTGGCAAGTAAAGGTAACTCAAGTATAAGATTAAATCCATTATTAGATTTAGTCAAAAGAGTATTAATTATGTATATCTTTAATAATATAATAATGGATATATATTTAAATAATAATGATTTAATATGTTTATTTTCTAATTAAAATTTGAAATTTAGATATGTAAAATTTTCAGTCAATAGGAGGATTAATCATGGAATATTCTATATAGTATAACAATCTACGTCTTATTTTTGATTAATTAAAAGTGATAACTTCTATATTTTTTTTCTGAAAGAATGAATTTACTTGTGTGAAAGTAAAAGAAAGACGGTGTGTGCCTTAAATAGCCCTGCACAGGGCAAAGGTCTTTTTAGAACCTCTGGTGAGAAATACCCATGGAGCAGACACTTCTCAGCAGGTAAGTCAGCTGCTATAGGTCAGGACTGTTTCATTTCTTTACTTTCCAGCTAAGAATGGATGTATAGTCATTTCCTAAACAATAGATATCTGAGTATGTGTTATATCACTGATGCTTTCTTAAGAGCAACGTTAAAATAAATTTTGTAGCTATTATGGAAGTAATTAAAAAAATAAAGATAATATTTTAACAACTTTGTTAAATTCTTTTTTAGAGTTGATCATTCTTCTTAAAATGCAAATATAACACTTGGTCTTTAAACTAATTCAATACTAATATCCCTGGAGAACTAATTCCGTAATTACACAAAAATTAATTAGAAAAATTTTCTTTTGAAATAACTTTTTAAATTAAACAATTATAGCTTAAAATTAGTTTTTTCTTCAACTATAAGCTTTTTGTTATATTTTCAAATATTTTTGTTATTTAAAAAAAATACTGACTATTAAAAGACATTTTGTTAGCGTCCATTTTGTTTGGTCCAAAGTAATGAAATGGTAAAATCTCAAATATAGATCAAAGATTAATTTCTATTTTTAAGAATAAAATAAAATGCCTTAAAAAAAAATACTGTTTCATCTATAATTTTTTGTGTTGTTTTCCTTCTGCATGAGTGAAGGAGAGCTAAGGGGGTTAGAAAAGGGGATCAATTAATATTTTGTCTCAATAGCAATAGATTGCTTTTGGCAATAAAAATTAAACAAATTAAAAGATAATAATGAGACCAATTAGCCTTCAAATACATTTGAATATTTGTTTTAATTATTAAATTAAGATAACCTACAAAAAACGTGTCAAAACTGGAATTAATCTGAGGATCTTATGCTCCCCAGTCTAGAATTCTACCACTACACCAAATCAAGTAGATAAGATAAATAATATATAAAAAATATAGTGAGATGTTATTTTTACAACTGACATGTAAGATTCATTAAATGCTGTAAGAACATTCTCATGGATTTCATAGTGGCTAGCGGAAATTGCATGTGATGTAATCTTGGCTATAGATCTTCCACTATGCCACTGGGAGATCCATGAGAATTTTCCTGGAGCATTTAATGCATCAAATTAAATTTAATAAAAGCCCTGGTTTATTTATTAGATTGTCAGAATTAATCGATACCAACACAGATAATTTTAAAAAGTACAACTATGATAGCAAGATTATTTCAAATTCTTTTCTAAGTTTATTTGTTATAATAAAAGTTTTATTAAAAAATATAATCCATTCTATGTACATTTTTATAAAGCTATTCAGTATAAGTGTGCCTTGATGAAAGGATGTAATACCTTTTCATCCTACAAATATTACGGCAAAATCATAAATAATAGTTATATTCATCAACAGTCTGGATGTCCACTAGAGGAAGCCAAGGACTTCAGTTAACACTGTTTCTGGCTCCCTGTTTCATTCCCTTTTTTCTAGTTCAGGGAATTAAATTTCTCTAAAACTATCCCTATTAAAAAGAGGAGTTTTTTTAGCTCTCTTTTCATATACAAGCTATATCAACAATGTAATCACAATTAAGCATAATTTCAACTTTTATAAAAACGCTATGTAAATATATGGCAGCCACTGAAATTACAAACAATTTCTACAGAAATTTCACCTTTTAATGAAAATTTTCATTTCACTTAATTTTGTTGAATGAATGAGAGGGTTCAGTTGTTGGGAGGATTCCTAGGGGTCTAAATCCTAGTTCTTTTAAGGGAGGGGTCTGGGATGAGGGTGCTGTGGTAATCGTTCCCAACGTTGGTTTTTCTCATTCACAAGATAGAAAAAATTAACATTATTTATGGTGATTCTTTAACGTTATCATTATGAGTGATTTTATCCATGTATTATTGCAAAATAGTTCGCAGTTTGGCCTCATGATTCTAATTGCAAGTGATCTACCTTATTTAATTTTATTACTTCCACTGTTGCTATTGATAGGGCTGGCCTTTTGCTGTTCATGTGATTTTCATGATGGATTAGAATGGTTTTCAGCAGAGACATTTTGAAGCTTGGATTTTTTTCCCCTTGTTCTCCGTAGGTTTTCCATAATTTTTCCAAAGTATTCAGGATTGCTCTCTTGTGAAGATATTCAAGGCCATTTGAAGGAACTGAACAGTAGATTGATTTAGTCCATATTTTATGTTATCTCCAAGTGTTTTTCTATTTCTCAACTTTCCCAATATTGTATTCCTAAAAGGACTATTCATATTTGATTTCTAGACTCTACAAATAATTCCTAATTGTAACTTGCATTTGTCTTTAATGGTTAATACAAACCCTTTTCACATCACTTTCCCTTTTCATATGTATCCTTCCCCTTTCACTATGTTGCTCCAGAATTTCATTTTTACCATTCTTTGTAAACCTCTTATTTAACTATATTTGTACCTTTTTTTGATGAATAAACTTTCATCACTGAGAAAAAAACAGTCTGGATGTAGTACAGTTGAAAGTATTATTATATACATACATAGTTTTTAGATTGAACATGTGAAGCAAATGATTTGTAACAAACTTTGTAAAAAGATATTTTATGATGTAGAGCATGCTAAAGGCAGCCCCCAAAAGAACATCCAAAGGCCACTTTAAAAGGTGCACTACCTGAATACTTTTATAAGAAAAATACAGATAAGGATAAAACATATTAAAAAACTGCAATTATTGAAGTCTTTTAAAAAGTAAAATTCACTTTAGACAAACTTAAAAAATAATAGCATTATAAAATCTCAAGAGATTAAGAGATTAACATGTGATACATACAGACATATTTATGGTGTATAGATTAGTTTATATAATCACCACAAAACAGATCTTTAATTTTTTATCATTGCATTGTGTTGTTGTATTTATTTCCTGGAGTTAGAATAGGCAGACAGATTTTAATTTCAACTTCTTTCAGTCATTACTTTCATTTACTGTCTATTTAAAGATCTTTGACTAATATAGAAGTGGACTCTACTTACTGTCTAATTGTAGTATTGCCTTGACTAGATTTTTAATATTTTATCAATTTGATAACCAGTTAACTGTTGGAATGATTTAATGATAAGTACATTTACAAATTATTATTGGTAAGAAAAAGGACTTTAAACAATTATGAAAAGATCTATAATTCTAAGTAAATAAGAAAAAAAGTAGAATTCAAAACAGAAATCAACAATCGTATTTTTACAAATATCTCAATATATGCGGTTATGTTAGGATAGTTTGTTTAATGAATGATGTATATGTATTTTGTTCAGTTGCAATAAAGATTTTAAAAATGCATATATTTTATAAAATTATCTTCACTCTCGATTGATCTGCTTAATAATATTCACATGCAAAATTATTCAAAATTTTAAGTTTGAAATTTTTCTACATTTGCAATATAGTGTCACAATTTTTTAACAATTTTTCTGTATTTGTTATATTTTTAAAAAAGTATTATATGATCAGAACAACTTAATGAAAGGGTTTTAAAAAAATGTGTGTCTTCGGGAAACAAACATAATTTTTATCTTGACAAGAATCAAAAAATTCTGTCAGTCAACACAACTATGTAAGACTCCGAAAACACTATGTTGGAAAATAATTTCTAAAATTTAGGTTACAATACAAATATAATAATTTGCCTTTATTTTTTGTTTTTCCCTAGTAATTCTTTCTAATTATGATTCATCTTTAAATAACTAATTTTCTTGTCAATAAAAACAGTAAAGTTGTTTATAAAAACTGTTGTAAGATAAAAAGTATTATCACAAACACTTTATTCATGTCTCAAACAAATTTAATTGAGCTAAATTTTCAGCACAATATATATAAATCAATACGTCAAATGGTGAATTCTAAAAGCAATATTCTGCTTGTTTTTAGCAAACAAAACAAGTTGTATTGAGACTTTTAAATGCCTTTCAATTTTTTTTACTTTATTTAAATTTTCAATTGCATTCACTGTTAGTAATAGCACACAAGTTAATATACGCAAAAAGTTTTGAGAGGTGTTATTCTTCTCTCTTCTTCAGGTATTGCTGGCCTGACCAGTGACAGTATTAACATGGGAATCGAACCTGGACCCTTAGATTTTTGAATATTGAATTTTAAGTAATGCTCTAACCAACTGAGCCATCTTACCATTGGTCAAGTCAGACACATTTGAAGAAGAGAGAAAAATAATATTTCTCAAAATGCTGTACCTAGCTGAATGCAATTGCACAATTTAAATAAAGTAAAAATTTTCAATATTTAATATTAGATGATGGAAATAACCCAGCATAGAAATATAACTCATATACTATCATCACAAATTTTTAGGAAAACAATAAAAAGTTTTATGTTTGAATAATAAGTCATTATTTTTTGTTTGCTCTTGGCTGATTTGTCAAGATTTTAATGCAACTGTTATATAACACAAATGTTTAGAAAGTTTGAAGAGTAGCTGAAAAGAAAACCGATTTCTCAAATAAATATAAATCTATATAATTTAAAATTTGTTGCAAAATGTTGCATTTGAGATAAATATTTGAGCTTAGTCCCATAATTTACTTTTTTTTTGCAGCAATTTAAATGGGAGTAAAAACATCTTTGGTAAACAACACTCATATGTTAATAAATGTATAAAATAGGATGGACATGTGAGCATTGTTTATACACAGCTTGGATATGTTGTTATTTCCATTTAAATTTCATGTAGTTTAAGTCATGGATATTTAATATTTACATCCACAAAACTGGCTTTTCTTTAATATCATGAGGTTTTTAAAAATGAGTCACTGCCTTTATCTTCTAAATGTTCCAATTATAATTTCAGAAAAATTTATGCCATTTTTAAATCAGGCTAATATACAAATTTCAGTCTGTAACAACTTGAATTAAAACCATTGAAAAATCAAGGAGTAGTTTTATTGATTATTCCTACTCTTTGCATTTATTGATGTTTACACATAACTGCCCAATATTTTATATACAGTAAGCTATGAATATCATCATCATCAACCATTATCAATTTGCTGCAGGATGAAGGTCTCTCCAAGTTCAATCCATCTTTTCTGATCTTTAGCTTCTCTTCTCCACATCACCCCTGCACACTTTCTTATTTCATCCATCCATTTCACATGTGGTCTCTTTCTGGGTCTTTTACAATCTCTTGAAATCCAGTTTAAAATTTCAATTGGCCATCTATTATCATCTCTTCTAGCAATATGTCCAGCCCAAATCCACTTCAGTCTTTTAATTTTTTCAATGAGGTCAATAACACTTGTTTGTTCTCTTACCCATACATTGCATTTTCGATCTCTTCTTGTTACTCCCAACATGTTATGAATATATATATATATTGTAAGTTATTTTAATAGTTTAATTGTGATAAAATGGGTATATAAAACAGGCTTTCAATAGCCCTTTGTAGGGAGATCAAATATCATGCCAGAATTTCTTTACAGAGAAAATTGAAAAATAGCAATACTCAGCTAATCGAATGTTAGTTAGTCGGTGATTTCCATTTTCTTGTTTTATCATCAAGTTAGTCAGATGGCAACTAAGCTGTTTATGGATTGATTATCTGAAGAGGGGAGAAATCCTAAGCTTTATTGGAAGATAAAAAAATTTCTGATTTTTACCCAAATCCAGGGTTATAAACAAAAAAACAAATGTTCTAAACCAGTGGTGTGCAACCAGTGGGTTAAAATTGTTGGGGATCATGAAAATTTTGAGAAGTTCTCTTGTTGGATAATAAAATTTTAATTGAAAAAATAGAAACCTAAACACTTAAAAAATACATGAAAACTGTTTAACTCATTATTGTGGGTTTGTCCATTTTTGTACTTAAACACTTTCTTCTTTATATTCCAATCCATTTTGTATAAACATCAGATCGTAATGGCACTTCAGTTATATTGCTCTCATTTCTCTTGGTCACTCTCAGAGTTTTGTTCTTCATGCTAGTATCCTCCTAAAATTGATACTGCATTCTTGAATGTACATATTTTCAAAAACAGGCTAAAAAAAGTTGTAATTGCTACAAATCAACAGATTTACTAAGAAACAAGTATTGTTATACATTTTTTTTGTTAACACACAGTTTTTTCAAAGATATTATATTAAATTGTATGTACTGAAATATAAATAAAAAAAACTCATCTACAAAGAACATTGGATTTCCATCAACCAAGGGAACAAGCTGGATTTAAAAGTGGTTTTAGTACAATAGATCATGTCCAGGTATTGAGAGAAGTTATAGAAAGGACAAATGAATATGGGTTGCCATTATGTTTTGGATTTGTAGATTATGAAAAGGCATTTGATTCTATAAACATTTCTTCAGTGATTAAATCATTGGATCATCAAGGTATAGATCCAGGATATTGTCATATTTTAAAGAATATTCATAAAAATGCAACAGCAACAATTAGATTACGTAATGATACTGGGAAAGTCAATATTGAGAAAGGTGTAAGACAAGCTGACTCCATATCTCCAAAACTTTTTACAGCAGTGATGCAAGAAGTATTTTGTGGATTAAAATGGGAAACTAAGTAAATGGAGATTATTTAAGTCATTTAGATTTTGCAGATGATATAGTTGTTTTTTCAAATAATGCTTCAGAGCTGCAGGAAATGTTGCAGGAGTTATCAGATGAAAGTAGGAAAGTAGGACTAAAGATAAATGTTAAAAAGACTAAAGTAATGTTTAATCAATTTGCTCAAAATATGAAAATTAAGATTGATTATGATGAATTAGAAGAAGTTAACAGTTACAAATACCTTGGTCAGATTATTAATACAGATGGAAACATAATGGATGAAATTAATCATAGAATTAAACTTGGTTGGAGTGCTTTTGGTAGAAATAACTTGATACTAAAAGGAAATAAGCCTATGTGTTTGAAAAGGAAGGTTTTTAACACGTGTTTTACCAGTTCTTACTTATGGATCTGAGACTTGAACACTTAATAGAAAAGCAATACAGAGACTCCAGACCCCTCAAAGAAGTATGGAGAGATGCATGTTGGGAGTAACAAGAAGAGATTGAAAACACAATGGATGGGTAAGAGAACAAACAGGTGTTACTGACCTCATTGAAAAAATTAAAAGGTTGAAATGGAGTTGGGCTAGACATATTGCTAGAAGAGATGATAATAGATGGACAATTGAAATCTTAAACTGGATTCCAAGAGATTGTAAAAGACCCAGAAAGAGACCACATGTGAGATGGATGGATGAAATAAGAAAGTGTGCAGAGGTGATGTGGAGAAAAGAAGCTAAAGATCGGAGAAGATGGATTAAACTTGGAGAGACCTTCATCCTGCAGTGGATTGATAATGGTTGATGATGATGATGATGACTGAAATATATATTTGTATGTGGTAAAACGATTTTTATTATTACTATTTTTATATGCTTATGATATGATGGTAACAACACATCATGGGGCGCATACAATTTCAGTCCAAATGTGGGGGTCGCAAGTTCAAAATAATTTTTATTAAATATATTTCATTTCCCTCAAAGTTTTACTTCTCTAAACAATAATTTTTATTCTTAATAATCTCAAAATAATAAAAACAATATCTTAATCTTCACAATTTTTTTTAAATTTATTAAAGTTAATTAAAAATGTAATATATAGGGTATATGAGCACATGTTCAAGAGTACCAGTGTTATGAGATAGAGTGGAGAGAGGAGGGGCATGTGAAAGTCTGTGCTCATATACCCTATATATTACATATATACCCTATATATTACATATATGTGTTTAAGTGTATCAGTGTTATGAGATAGGGTGGAGAGTAGTGGTTGTGAGAAATAAGTCTGTGCTCATATACCCTATATATTACATATATACCCTATATATTACATATATGTGTTCAAGTGTATCAGTGTTATGAAATAGAGTGGAGAGTGGAGGGTCGTGTGAAAGTCTGTTCTCATATATCCTATATATTACATATATGTGTTCAAGTGTATCAGTGTTATGAGATAGAGTGGAGAGTGGTGGGTCGTGTGAAAGTCTGTGCTCATATACTCCATATATTATATATATACCCTATATATTACACATATGTGTTCAAGTGTATCAGTCTTATGAGATAAGGTGGAGTGTGGTGGTCAAGTGAAAGTATGTGCTCATATACCCTATATATTACATATATATTTTTTATTTTTCTACGAGCCTGTATTTCAGTTATTAATTAAAAATGGCAAATACAAATATCGTGACATATATAAAACAATGAAAAATCCAGATCAAAAAACTTGAAAGAACGTTCACAATAAATAAACAAAAAACATGAAATATAGCCATAAAATTACTATAATCACTTAATTTATAAAAGACATAATGTGATAAATATTTTTAAAAGACCATAAAAACTATAATAACCTACATATTTAAATATTAAAATAATAAGACAAATTGTGTTAGAGATTAGTATCGAATGATATTCACCCTTCACCGATGATCACAATGTTATTACTTGATAATATAACCCTATAGTCTAGTTATCCTAACCTACCTTCAAGTAGCATATTATATAATTTGTATGTTACATTGAGTATGCATTTATACAAGAAAGAGAGCATAAAACGCATATATTCTTTAAAGTCAAAAAAACATTAAAAAAATAAATAATACATAAAGCTTTTAAAGGGCTCTAGTTTTGAAATCTTATGATGAACAAATGTTGTGATTGTTGACATGCGCAGTTTGATATTTTAAAATTGTATGGTTTAAATTAAAAACATTATTTAATTGTTGCTTTTCGAATATTTTTATCATCGTTTGCAAAAAAAATGCTGAATTTTAAATAAAAGAAACTTTGTTTCCCCATTCACACGCTTTCTTATTATTCAAACAAAGATAACCAATTGTAATTTTTCTACACACTCAAATAATTTATGTTCCCATATAGTTCTGTCACCCCCATCCCCATTTAAAAACTTTGATCATCATGAAACCTGGTTATGCCTTGTACAACACGTGTGTATCATAACAGAACTATAATCATAAATTATTTTTTTTTAGACTTAATAAATATATCAATTGAAAACATTTTTAAAGACAATATACGAACTCCAGCCTACTATAAATGTTATATAATAAACAGGTAAGTTAAAACATACACACCCATACACACACACAAAAAGTTTGAAATTAGTCCATCTTATCTGTAGTGTATATAATTTAAGCCTTGTTAAGATTTAAAATAACCACAACTGCAGGTTAACTTAATATATCTAATAAGAAAATGAATTTATTTTCAGGTACGGTAATTTTTTCCGGTTACTGTCATAAAAGAACATATTTTATTCTTAGAGCAAACAAAATTGTCACCCAAGACTTATTTTAGAAAAAGGAACCAGAAAATATGATCTTTTAAAAATTTATTTTTGTTGGTTCCTCTTTTCTCTCTCTCTTTCTCTCCGATCTATATACTATTTCAATATTAAACTCTGCAATAGATGAATTATATTCCACTAATGAATATTGCCCGGTATGATTAAATGAAATAGAAGATTCAAGTGCTAAAGATTCATAGATTTATTTCTCAGCTGGAGACCACAAAATTCGATTTAGTCAAATATTGTGTCTATTCTATCCTGAGTATTCAAATGTTACATGATCTGAGCAACAGACCAAAGGATTTGTGTTACTGATCACCATTTTTATTAGCAAAAGAGTAAATCTTTTGAAAAAGAAATTGCGTTTGTTTTAAATCAAAATAAAATATATATATATACACAAGGTAATTAAGTAATCAACATGCAATTATAATCAAATTTCATCATTATTGGTAAGTACTTTGCTATCCCCTTAAAACATTATTCTCTCATTTCATGCTTATGCACCATAAATTTTAACAAGTTTGAAGATTACAATTACATTGCAAAGAATTAAGTTCTTTGCATCATAAAAACATACAGGGACATTTTAAACGAATAGAACTATTTAACTTTTTAAATATACAAGTGTAATATGTAATTATCCTATTCATTCAGTATATTGAATGTTTACTATAATAAATAGGATTTGAAATTAGGATTATCTGTCTCCATTTATTCTCCATTCCATCTCAATCAACATAGATATACGTGACCACACACATGAAAAAGATAAATGATATCCAATATATCTATTTTATGCAGAACTAGCATTCATCAGTTGGGTGAGATCATAATCTACTCACACATATATACATTCAGTGCTCAGCTTATATAACGATAGAAATTTCTTAAACTTTAATGAACAGGTTTCAATCTTCTCACCCTTCCAACAATTCAACTGCTCATTTCATTGAAAAACCAATGACGGAATGCTCAAATCCCTTGGTAGATTTGACATTGTAGTCATACCCATGTAGATACTGTATCAGTCTATCACTTCATATTATCAGACCATTAGATATCCATTTATATTAATAGAAGAGGGCTGGGATGGAATTATATTAAGATGTAATCTATTTCCAAGTAATATGTAATTAGCCTATTCTTTCAGTATATGTTTACTATAATAAATAGGGGGACTTGAACTTAGGTAATAAGTTTTCTATTCAAAGCAGATTAAGATTACTAGAAAAGAGGCTTCTATGACTAAGTGATAGCACTTGATATCATTAATGAAGATTTACCATTGCTTGTCATTTTTTTAAACCTAATTTATTCTAGAATATCAATTTCCAAGCTACACTGTAAACTTTAACGAGCCCTTTATCTGATTAAAGAAGTAAATAATCCATATGGTTTGATGCTCAGGAGATCATGGAAAAGTGTGCTGAAAACAACAGTTCAACTCAATGAGCTAAACAGATTCCCTTCCCCCATTTGGAGATCTACCGAAAATCTTTAGCTCTTAAGCTAACCGTATTATCGTTGTGCTTAGTAAATGCCCAAGGGTTTTACTTCATTCAGATTCATATTTATACATTTAAATTATTGTTTTTTGTTTGTAATATTTAGATCAAGAACCGTAAAATATTTACACGATAATTCAATTAAAATCATAAATAAATGACTAGTTCATGTATTTTTTTTTGTCAATCACGCATATATGTATATACGATATATACTATTAGCCGAAGGCAATTAATTTAACTAGCCATAGATTACTATGATTCAAGTGATAACATTTGATCATTGTTGGTGGTAATTTGCCATAGTTTGTAACCCCCTTGACACTGAGATATTTTCTCACATTAAATAATAAATATAGTTTACACATACACCAATACAAATATGTATTAATCAAAAGTAGAGTGGGTCTTCTATAGCGTTTCCAGTACATACTTAACGTATATACTAGTTAATAATTATTTAAAGGCCGATAAAAAACGATCTTGGTCTTTAGAGCAGTTATAAAATGAAAAAGAACGAAGGCCTAACAAATAACAAAGTTTCTTATCATATTGAAAAACAAAAATTAAAATTAAGGGGAGAAGAAATCAAATTCTCAATTTATTTATTTACAGACGCTCAGCCAGTAACATCAAATTTAATTTTCGTACAGAAAAATGGTACATTTGAATATACAGTATAGGATAATCATTACTTTATTACGTAAATTAGTTTATATCAAATGTATATTACTGGATCGCGATGCTAGTGATGTTATAAAACCTGCTTTTCAACTGATCTCTTACCATGCACATACTGAAATCTCCTGTAACTCTATTCATGCAGATTTATATTTGATATTGCTAGTTTAATCAAGTTTAAAAAAATGAACTACGGTCAGATTATAATGAAAGTCGATAATTTTAGTCTTAGAACTTAACATGAATCATCCATGTTTTTTTTTTTTTTAAGTTACCTTTTCATTTTTGATTTTAAATGCCGTTGATAATTCATGCCTTACAGTCAGAAAGTGTGGAATGCTGTTGTGAGATTTTTTTTTTTTTTTTGAAAAATTAAAATCCAAGAATATAATTTGAGAATAATATCGATGCGACCTTCTTGCCTGACCTTTGGAGAAAATAAAAATTAGTCTACATTATTTTGCGTAAGGATGAAATTATTATATTAATATACCTTTCTTTCTTTAAAAATATAACTCTTTTAAACGTGTATTTTTTTTAAGTTAACATTATATATATAATTATTTATAGAAAGGAAAGCCAGTCATAAGTAGATCATGTTATATAAATTATTGAATATCTTACACGAATATAACTACAAATCTGTTTTCACTGAAAGTAAGCAGAGAAAAAAAAAATTGGATAATAACTTTTCTAGATAAAAAGTTTTCTAATCAGTAACAACTCCTAGTTATTTCTTGGCTACTGCGATAAAAACGAGAGCAGAAATGTTTCCATTCTGCTCCAGACATTACGCGTCTGCAATAGTTTGATAAAGATTTTTTCTTCCTTTTCTCAAGATATTTAAAATAATTACAGCGCATAGCTCGAATACTGGGTAAATATGTTTTGCTTAAATTGTCATAAACAGAAACAAAAACTACGAATCAGCGTGAGATTTAAGCCTGGAAGAACTCAGAGTAAGAACGACCTAAATAACTTTTCGATTATCCGTTTCTAAGAGACAGGCAAGTTAGGCATTTTCACTCTCAGTTGTTTTTCAACCTTATTGTTTAAAGAGAGCAAAGTAAAAACGGTCTAGAACCAGCTTTAAAAGCAAGTCGTCGATTTTTGCTAATAAAAAAATAAACATTTTCAGTGCTAATTTTACACTTAGTTTATACTAATTACAATTTCTAATTTTTAAATTCGAAACTTTTAATAGATTTTAAATCAATAAAATAGAAGTTGCTTTCCCATTAAGCATTATTTAATTTACACTTGTAATAACTAATAACAGTAATTAAAAATGAATAATTAAATCACCTACCTATCTTACAGAAGTGTCACCGTATGTATATTATGGAATAATGCCAAATAAGAGTAACTCTTTCCAAAATAAAAGCAACAGCTTTTGAAGTATATAACCATTAGTTATTTGTATTTAAATAGAACAAGCAGATCATTCTTAATATTAACAATCTTATTAAGATGTTACGTAGTTAAGTAACTGTCTATGAATAAAAGTTTGTTATATGAAATCTTGCACACTGGGTCAAAGACCTAAACTTGGTAACATCAAATATAAACATATTCCCACGGTGGTATGCGGCCAAGTAGAGGCCTTGCACGCAGTTATTTGAAGAGCTCTGTGAACTAGACGTTCCTTCAAGGAACTGAGCTGGTTACTGATCCTGAGGAGGGGAGGGGGGGAGTGTGGGAATCTTGCTATCAAGAAGCATGTGTAGGATTGAAGTTTTTCTATCTTCCTACTACTTTCCTTCCTGCTATTTGATTTCTTTTCAATAGCTGAAACAAAAAGCAGAGTATTTCCAGTTGTTTTTTCTCCCCCTTTTTTCAGAATATTTTTTTTTTAATATTTATAAAATACGTTTGTCCTTGTGATAATACAGAGTAATACTCATTTAACACGTCACTGACTTATAAAAACATTTTTTTTTTTTTAAAGATAGTTGAATCATCCACGATTTTAAGAATTACGTCTGTTCAGTTGTACAATGGTAAAATAAAATAATCAAAATGCAGGTTTGAGATTTTTTTCCCGTTGCTTTTTATATACTGGCGACAAAAAATGTATAAAAAATAAATAAATATAATAGTCATGATGCAAATTATTTTTTTAATATACAGACATTAATTAAATATTCATGGATATAAATTTATAAAATGTAAGACAGAAAAGTAAGAACAATTTTTTTTTTTTTTAAAAAAAAAAGAGCGACCAACGCTAAATTATCTAAACAAGCGCGCGAGTGAAAAAAGATAAAAAAAGGAGTGAAGGAAGATTGACTTCTTCGATCTAATACGACTTCTTTTAAAAATTGGTAAACTAATTTTAATTTATTAAACAAAATATTAATCATTTGTTTTTTTAAAATGTTTACGTGCAAATTCATACGAACTTCTACGATGTTGCTGCGGTCACCGTGAACAAAAAATGTGACAGACCCACACTCCCTCAAAACTCAAAGAGCGTCGGAGATCAAACAGGTTTGATAATAAAATGATCTTACCTTAACTAAGATAAAAGCAATCCTTTGTTGTTGAAATTGTTCATTTTTCTAACGCGATACATTTTATTGATCCTGTATTCTTTCTATAATTGCATATCACTCTAGTTTTGTTTAAACAAGCCAAAGAAAATCTTCGTTAAAAAAAAAATTGTGAAGATAGAAAATATAAAAGAGCTTGTAGGGATACGTAATCAAACGAATCACATGACCCGTTGCTGAAATATTGTTGATGCATATTTTGAAAAGAAAAACACTCTTGTCAGAAAGGTTTGCATGCCTGATCTGTCGCTAAAAAAGAATTACAATAACTGCTTCCCCCTCCCCCTCCCGTCACTTATTTTAATTGGACGTTTGAAATGTCTTTTAATCAATCTGAATATTTTTGAATAATAATTATATAGTATTTTGACTGCTTTAAAAAGTATTTAAATCGATTTTTATACACGTTTAAATGAGTTTAATTAAAATTCTCAAGAAAAGTCGTAGTATTTTTTTTTTATCAAGGGGAGGTTATTTACATTAATATTAATGATTATATATACACTGTATGTAGACCTTTCGAAAGTCTAAGATGAATCTTCACATAGGGTTACAGGTCACGATTTTCTCATGCTGACCACGTGCGATTTTGAGACATTTTCATAAACAGAGCGTAAGTTGGTAACGTGCTAATCACTTGTTAAGTTTGAACATTCAGAATTTACTCTATTTACTATTTACACGCTTAACACTGTCGTGGGTTAAGTTATTTGTCAGCAACCAGGTTTAACATCTAGACGCCAGACTACCATGGCCATGAAATAACAATGGATTATCACTGGTGGTATGCCAATGCACATTACTAATGAAAAATTTATTATTAAATGTACATATTTATGATCGGCAATTTCCTAGACAGCGGATCAGATTCTTGTATGGGATTAAAAAAACTAATAAAAACTCTCAACGGTAGTTTACCACCATTTATTTCTAAAAATTATCCTAACATCTCGTATTATTAAAGGTATATAATACATAAGCTCACATAAAGTCTTTATAAATGGTACGCAATTTTGATTTTTCCTTTTATTTTCCAAGAAAATGAAGCACCGGTTATGTTCCATTTATTAACCACGTTAATATTAGCTCAACAGCTTCGGTTTTGTTAATAAGGGACCTAAAGCGTTTCGTTAAATTTATATTATCTTAAAAAAATTGTTTTACTTTTTAAAGGCTGTGCTTTTTTATTATTAAAGGATTGATTTTTTTCGCAGATTTGTTATTAGTGTGGATTGCAGACAGTGTTTTTTTTTTTTTTGGAATGTTAACTAAAGTTTTTGCCAGCTGAGATTTTATACCGAATGGGGTGAGGGCTGGTTGTACAGCCTGAAGTGAATGCTTGCTGTTTTGTTGATCTTATCCTCAAGCATTATCAGTTATGCAGTAGTCCATTATAAGATTGCTACTTGATTAATTAGGCAAAAATTGCTAACGAAGAAACAGGAAGAAAACTTGATTACAATTAAGAAAAAAAATAATTTTTCTTTGTCATTCCCTATTTAATGAATAATTTTTAATTATTACAATAAAAAAAAAAATCATATCTATTTTGTTTGATACGATTCTATTTTTAAAACGATTCTATAATTAGCTTGTTTTAAATTCAAGCAGATTCCATAATTAAAAAACATTTGTTTATCTTTATTCTTTAATTATTTCTTGTCTTTTTTTTTTCTAATTGTTGACCTTTTGGGATTACAGTAAGTCAAAAAAAGGGTGGGAGGGTATTATTATTACTACTAAACTAGGTTTTATTTTATTGTGAGGGTGGAGATCTCAAGGGATCATACTTAAAGAAACTCAAGTCGCAATGTAGCATATAATAGTTACTATTTAAAAAAAAAAAAAAACGTCTGCATATCGTAATTTCTAGATTCTCCCGAATACTTTGTTTTCTTCTTCGACTAGAAAACTTTCAAAAATAAAGATGATAACGTACAAGGCTAAAAACCTTCGGCAGAAGCGCTTTAAAAATGCTTATGTGACAGCCAATTAGATGTAATAATGACTGCACGTGGAACTCTCAATTAAAAAAGATGGGACCCACCTTCTTCTATACTTAAATTTATATATAAATAAATCAGACTCAAGCATTCCGAACAAGATGGTTTATCTGTGTAGAAATACTGCAAATACTACAATAGCAAAAAATAGCATATAGCTTTATTGTTCGAGAGAACGCCAGTCCAGCGAGTCCCAGAATCGATCCTGGAACCTCTCGACCCCAAGTCGGATGCTCTCCTAATTACACCAAACTGTGCAGGGCAAGGAAAACATATGGGCTTATTGCTCGGCAGTTTGTAAGAAGTTCGAGTGCCAGAATCGAACCTGGGACCTCCCTATCCCAAGTCGGATGCTCTAGTAACTGCCCAGGGCAAGAAAGACATATGGGCGTATTGATCTAGAGTTCATAAGAAGTTTGAAATACCAGAATCGATCCTGGGATCTTCAGATCCTTAAGTCAGATGCTGTACTAACTGCACCAAACTGCACAGGGCAAGAAAGGCATATGGGTTTATTGCTCAAGAGTTCATAAGAGGTTTGAGTGCTAGAATCGATCCTGGGACTTTCTAATCCCCAAATTGGATGGTCTACCAACCACACCAAACCATGAAGAGTAATACTACAATAATATACATTTTAATGCAGTAATAGAAGGGTGGGCTTAAGAGCAAAAGATCCCTGGACTGACACTCAACCTGCAACTTCTGGTGCTGTAATATTACTTCTCTTCCAGACACTTGATCAAGTTAAATATCAAAATCCATGCTTGGAATACATTAATTAGATGAGTTTCAGCTTGAGACGTTAATTAAAATAGAATTTAAAAAATAAAGAAATAACAATATTAAAAGGAAATTTGCCTATGTGGTAGAGAAGAAAGATTTTTTTAAATAAATATGTTTTACCACTATTTATTTATGGATCTGAGACTTGGGCACTTAACAGAAGTGAAATACAGAGACTTGAGACCATTAGATGAAATGTGGAGATGCATGTGAGAAGCAACAAAAAGTGATCAAAGATGAAATATGCAGATGAGAGAACAAATAGGTGTTACTGACATCATTGAAAGAATTAAGACACTGGAGTGGAGTTGAATTGGACATATTGCTGAAAGAGATGAATAAGTGAAATCTTAAATTGGATTCCAGGAGATTGTAAGATACCTAGAAAGAGACCACATGTGAGATGGATGGATGGATGAAATAAAAAAAGTGTACTGGTATGATGTGGAGAAGAGAGGTTAGATATAGGAAGAATATGGATTGAACTCAGAAAGACCTTCATCCTGCAGTGGATTGATAATGGATGAAAATGATAATAAGGACGATTACTAAAGATTGATGTATACAAAAAAAGAAATCCTGAATCTATCATATGCAAGATAATGGAGAAC
Source organism: Epiperipatus broadwayi (assembly GCA_028023455.1). Lineage (NCBI taxonomy): Eukaryota > Metazoa > Onychophora > Udeonychophora > Euonychophora > Peripatidae > Epiperipatus > Epiperipatus broadwayi. The sequence continues at coordinate 1,463,883 of JAQFVV010006445.1, forward strand.
AAATATGGTGCATGTGGAAAAACAATAATGCCATGGAAATGAATAAAACTGTAAATATAACATATATTATGCACTTAAAATGTGTCTAGTAAAAAGGTGGCTGCTGATTGGTTTTTTTATCCAAGCTGCCTGCAGAGCCATCTCTGAATCAACATGTGTATTATTTAGTAACATAGTTTAGTTATTCACCACAAAAGTTTTAAGATAGTAGCTCACCCGGATCATGACTTGTGATAGAGTGTTTCATATTTTAACCCATGATGGAACAATATGCTAACATTACATTGTGTTTTAAATCGAAAACTTCTAGAGAAACATCTGGAATGACTCAAACTATTTATGGTAGTAAACATGAATTGAAAGAGTGTTTACAAGCGATTCATATGATTTTGTGATGGCAGGGAGAACACTGAAGGTGATCGATGAAAGTATGTAACACTGTCACATTTTGTACCATGACTTATAGAGCTAGATATGCTAGAGTCTTAATTTTTTTATGGTAAATAGCGACACTATGTTGCCACTTAACACATGCATTAATTTAAAGATGTTGCAATAGGCACTATGGAAAGACAACCTGTCACCTTTTCATTGAGGACACACTATGAACAATTCGAAACATTTTGCACCTATTATTTGTCAAGTGCAACTGTGTTGTAATGGGAAATGGAGTATATAGCAAACAACCACTATTGATTAATTTGCAACTACTGGTGATATTTAAAATTTATGATGATGATCAAGGGTATTACCTATTTTTATTATTATTAAATAATTAGAGGAATTTGAACTTAGGATTTTCAGTTTGTATTCAGCCTTCATTTCATCTCAAACAACTAATACATATGAAATGATCACACCCATGTGTAAAAGATAAATAATTCCCAATATACGTATTTCATGAAGAACCAGAACTCATCAGTTGAGCCAGATCATAATCTCCCACACATATATACACTTAGGGTTCAGCTTATATTAAAACAGCAATTCCTTAAGCTTTAATGGACAGGTTTCAATCTTCACACCCTTCCAATTGTTCAATTGTCCATTTCATTGAAAAACCAACGATGAAACACTCAAAACCCTTGGTGGATTTGACATTGTAGTCATACACATGTAGACATTATGCAAATCTAATCCCTCATATTATTGGATCATTATATATCCATATATATTAATAGGACAGGGATGGGCTGAACTTATACTATGGTGTAACTTATTTCCAAGGTATTATGTAATTAGTCCATTCAGTATACTGGATGTATATTATATAAATAATTAGAGGGAATTGAACTTAGGATTTTCAGTCTATATCCATTTCTCCATTCCATCTCAAACAGCCAAGAGGGAATTGAACTTAGGATTTTCAGTCTATATCCATTTCTCCATTCCATCTCAAACAGCCAATACAAATGAACACACACATGCATAAAAGATAAATGATCCCCAATACATGTATTTCATGCACAAACAGCACTCATCAGTGGGCCAAATCATAATCTCCCATACATATATATCTCCCATACATATATATAATCAGTGCTCAGCCTATATTAAGATAGCAATTCCATGAACTTTATAGACAGGCTTCAATCTTCTCACTCTTCCAACTATTCAACCATTTATTTCATTGAAAACAGTTGGGTGAGAAGATTGAAGTCTGTCCATTAAAGTTTAAGGAATTGCTATCTTAATATTAGCTGAGCACTGATTGTGTATATGTGTGGGAGATTATAATCTGGCCCAACTGATGAGTGCTGGTTCGGCATAAAATATGTATATTGGGGGATCATTTACCTTTTACACGTGTGTGTGGTCATGTGTACCAGTTGTTTGAGATGGAATGGAGGATGAATATAGATTAAAAATTCTAAGTTTAATTCCCTCTAATTATTTATATTAAAAACATTCAGTACACTGAATGAATAGTCATCGTCATCATCTTCTTGTTGTTGTTGTTGTAAGTCTTCTTCTTTTTCTTCTTCTTCTTCTTATTATTATTATTGTCAGTTTTCAAACCATCTCTCTGATTGTTGGCTTAAGGATCTCTCATGGTTGTAGCTTTATTTATAAGTGCATAAAAAGGCTAATTTGTGACAGAAAGGCTACAAATGATGATGACCTATTCATCTTAACTATAATTGTTCCAACTCCTTCATGTTCAGTTTTTTAACGGTGGTTTAGCTTTAATTAAGTATGCATTGAAGATAATAATCAATTACATTAAATAAGCACAAAGTATGAGACAAACATAATTAAAATGACAAGGATAATAAGTTTACATTACATAACATTAATAAAGTTTATTCGATGGAATAAATTAATAAATGTCACACATGGTTGCACTCACACCTATATGTAAGATACTGACAAAATCTTTCAAATATAGATTAAAATTTTTAATTCTGACAGGCTATACTATTTCTAGCCTTCATTAATATATTACGGTAACTTATTTTTATATCCATCAATAAAAATAAGATTTACCTGAAGGTTTGTGATGATGATGTGTTACAAATGATAATATGTTATACTATTTTCATCATCATAGAAAATTTTAAACTTTATTTAAAATTTTCGAATACAAACAACTTGTTAATATATTAAATTTATTAAGTGCAAACAGATGATAGTAATAACATGAAAGGCTAAAACCTTTGACAGATACACTTCATGCTTATGTGACAGCCAATCAGATGTAATAATGACTGCACGTGGAACTCTTAATTCTAAAACACAAGTCAGAACTATGAGAAAAAAATGGGACTCACCTTCTTCTCTACTTAAATTTATATATAAATAAGCCAGACTCAAGCATTTCGAACTCATCTGTTTGCGCTTAATAAATTTAATATATTTAGATTTGTTACTATCATTTCATTAGCAAGCATCACATGATCACATCCTCAATACCAGCACATAATTGTTTATAAACAAAGTAAAGCAAAACTCCATATAGTAGTGCCACCTGTGCTAAACAGAGTAATCAACGGATGCCAGAAGGCTTGTGCATAAAATCCCTATCTAATGCCTACTCATCCAATATCCCCAGACTAGTTTCTGGCTTGTGGCCTTCATCAGTGAGGAGCTTTGGATCTGAGAGCACTGCATCTAGATCTTAGGATCTAATGCAACCCTCTAGCAATCACCTTTTATCTCTACTTAACTACAAAACTATGAGTATGAAATTGAAAACATAAAAAATATTTTCAATCTAAGCTCAATAGCTTATATAGTCATATGGGTCTGAACCCAGCTCAGCACCCACACTTTGTTTATCATTTCATTAGATTTGAAAATTGCTTCATAGTAAATTGAAAGATTTCACGTTGTTTATTTATATATAATATTTATTGAATTAAATGTGGTGTTTTAAGCTTCATGCTCTTAGTTCGAAATGCTTGAGTCTGGCTTATTTATATATAAATTAAAGTAGAGAAGAAGGTGGGTCCCATCTTTTTCTCGTGGTTCTGACGCGTTTTAGAATTAAGAGTTTCATGTGCAGTCATTATTACATTTGATTGGCTGTCACATAAGCATTTTTAAAGTCTATCTGTCAAAGGTTTTAGCCTTTCACATTATTAAACAACTTGTTAGTAATAACACACAAATAGACAACACAGGTTAGTAATAGTACAATGTTTCCATTAGTATTATTTTCCATTCTTCTTCAGATGTTGATGGCCTGATGAGTGACACGACTCAAAACATTGTGTTATTTACTAAGCTATGTTGTCTATTTATGTGTTATTACTAAGTTGTTTGTATTAGAAAAATTTAAATAAAGTTTAAAATTTCCTAAACATTCAACTTTACTGATAGAAATAGCCCAACATATTACCACAAATAAAAACAATATATTCCTAACAGTGGGTAACAAAGAAAAGAGCTCCCCAAATTCTGAGTATTATGCTCATGCTTGACTCTAGTACCTGTCCTTTTAATCTCTGGATATAATTTGCATAATCCAAGGAAAAACTGCAGGCATGTAAAATCTCAAATACTTTAAAAAAAACTGCTTTTGAATTGTAATAAATTAATATATTCAAACATTACACACACACACACACACACACACACACACACATATATATATATATATATATATATATGTACACACACAGACACAATTTGAAATAAAATTTCCCTGATAATGATATTTAAAAATGGTTATTTAAGGTCCAAGATGAAATAAAATATTTAAAAAAAGGCTCACCATGGGTTTTGATAAGTTTATAAAGGGAAGAATGTATTTTATATAGCAACACAACAGTCTGATAATATTTTTAGGATATTTTTTATTTTATTTTTATAGAGGCCTCAAATTGGGAGTAAGTTCAAATTTGGGTAGTTGGTTCATAGTTACAATTTAATCTCCATTTCTGGATTATCTCCTAACTTCCTTAGCTGGAAACTGTTGCAGACCAGGTTATTAATGCAGAATTCCTATATTAGGTAGTCCACAAAGAAAGATAAACTTTTAAGCGTAAGCATCATATTTCAGGCAAAAAACAAGCAGTAGGTCATTTCATCGAGGTTATCATTTCCTATCTTGACAAGCACAACATGTATTCATTTTTAGAGCTATATGAAGATGGCAATTAACAATATTCTTCCATTGGGCAATGAACACGTCAAATTGCAAGTTACCATAGTAATTGGCATTTCTTATCATTGCTGGGTATGTTTGGCATTTAAAAAACTTTTGCAGCTCTCTCATTGTAAGACTTAAGATTATTCAAATCTGTCTTTCTTGCTTAACCATAGTAATCATAATCAATCATTCCCTCTACCCCTATCGATTTTTCAATTCACTGTGCTATATCACTTACTTCAACTCTAAGCTAACTAAAATATAATACTGTAGTGTTCTTTTAGTTTTAACTTAACTTTATTAGGTTTACTATATGTATTGGATATTATTTACAAAGTCTTATTGAAACAAAAGAGATTTCAAATAGAAAAGCAATAAGATAGATGTTTAAATAATTGAGCAATAATCAATCTATATCTAATGCATATTAATTAGTATATTTAATAGCCAAGTCACTGGGTTGTTGTTAATGAGATCAGATTCCATGTATCTGCAAAAATATCAGCTCATCCATGGGTTTGATCTCTGGTCTTAATGTTATTTAATTTTTTTAGAAAGAGTGATTTAGTATTGTGAGATGTGGGATTAAAGTTTAGATAGCATCTTATGAACCAGCATATAAAAAGAATGAATGTAGTAATTCTTATACTGGGAAAAAAACCACTTTGTATATTTTTTATGAGGTTATTGATTGTTAATGAGTTTAAATGTGTTGTGTTAGTGATAAGGGTATGACAATGAAGGAGTGAGGAATAATCCATAATAAAGTGTTCTTTCTTCATTTCCATAACAGAGGGCACATAATGAATCTATATTTATGAAGTGTCACTTGTAGAAGAGAAAATAATTAGTAGGAAGGGCTTTGATATTTATTTTTATTAAGGAATTCAGATATTTGGATTCCGGGTGCAAATATCTGAACTTTTTTTTTTCTCATGTGTCATAGCATCGGATGGGAAGCGAACCCACTAACCCGGGACAACTATTTGTAAGGCAGCTGTTCTGACCTCTCGACCACCAACGCTTGACAATATCTGAACTTTTTTATAATGTATTTGTTATTACATAACAAGAAAGATTGTCTATTATTTGATATACTATTATTATTTTCAATTTCATATGTTTGCTAGTAATTAATTTTATTTAGAAATAGATTATGTGAAGGAGTAGACTTATGAGAATTATTAAGGTTTTGATAAAATTATTGTTAATGGATGGTAGAGTGTCAGTAGGATGAACAAGAATTACTTTATTAACACTTGGGAAGAAACTAATTAATTTAGTCATTTCATTAGTGGCTCTCTGAAGATAAAATGTAGAAATGCTATGCAATGGAAAATCATTGAATTTAATATATTTTTGCATATTTCTTATGCTTAGCTTTTTTATGCAGCCTCTCATCAATTGTTTTGTATTAGTTCAAAAATTCATGGTCCCCATCTGCTGAGCGATTGTTTTTTGAAGATCCTTTTAATTGACTTTTTTCTATATCTTAATGATATTTATTTTTCGTTTCAAAACAAATAATCAAGTTAATTAGTGTTTATCTAATCGGTTTTTCACTTTAATTATAAAAAATATTACAGATGTAAAATGTTGATACGATCGTGTTTAAAACTCTGTAATATTAATACTTCCACGTTTTTAATTTTAAAGCCTTACATTTAAGTATATTTTCAAACTGATCTTTTTGTACTTTTTGAAAAGTTATAAGATTTATGCTTATAAACTATCCTCAAGTTCAGAAATTAAAATGATGCATATAACGAGATCTGTTTATAGTCATACATGAAAGAAATTAGCACATTTACTCGATATAAACATGTACATTCAAGTAATTTATTTTGTCAATCAAATTTTGATGTCTTTCCTCCCAAAAATAAACGTTTTTGGTTTTGCAAGTTACTGTTTACTAATAAATTAAATTATTATTATTATTATTATTATTATTATTATTATTATTATTATTATTATTATTATTATTATTATTATTATTATTATTATTATTATTATTATTATTATTATTATTATTATTATTATTATTATTATTATTATTATTATTATTATTATTATTATTATTATTATGTTTCAAAGCAAAACTTTATTGAGTCTAAAAAGTTACAGAGTCACATCTAGTACTATATTGCTTTGTTACAAATACAAAACAAATTACAACAACTTTCAGTATACAAGTCTTTATCATTTCTGCATACTTTCTTTCTTGTTTTTAAATTTGGTCTTCTATTTAGTTCAGTTTATGCTTGCATCTCTTTGAAGTTGGAAAAAAAGCTGATGTTGAAAATGTCATCATCTATCATATTGGACTTTATATTTTATAGACTGGATCTTTGTTTCAAGTGTGACCATGTGGCTGCAAACACATCTGGTTGAGCTAGGATGCTGTCTCTTTTTCTGAACAGTTCTAGTTTTATTGAATATGTTGCTGGGTGGCATCGAGGGTTATTAGCAAGTGCAAAAGTGCATCTGGTACACCAGTAGGCATAAAGGCTATATGTTGCCACATGAATAGCAGGAATGTTGCCTTTTTTAAATGTATTTATTATTTCATCAATTGAAATGATAGCCTTTCTATATGTGGTAAACATTGTGCGACGTATTGTTTCTAGGGCACTGCAGGAATGAAGAAAATGATCTTGTGTCTTTTCTTGTCTATGACATAGCCCACACATGGGGTCTATATTTGTATAGAATCTACGAAATCTAAGGAAATGTGTTGTGGATAGAGCATTAAGATTAAGCTTAAGTAGAAAATCAAATAATTTTGGTTCTAATGACCATTTTCTGAATTGTTGCAGTAGTTGCCCGTTGTCTATCCCAAGAACTGATGGTTGTAGATTAGGTGTTTGGTTTGGGTATAGTATATTATAAATGTCCCAGTATGTATACTTGTTGTCATTATTGAGTGATATTTTGTTGTATATTGGCTTGAGTTCTTCAATCAGTGTGGATAGATATCCATATGAAGGGGGTGGTCTGTCTGTGGGTATTATGCTAATTACACACTCCAGGTCTGGAAATCTTTTTATGGTTGCTGTTATTAGATTTACTGATTTCTGTGTGTAAAAAACATTGATTGTATGGAATCCAAGTCCATTGCTATGTGGTGGTCTTCTCAGATTTTTTAAAGAAATTGCCACTGTCTTTCTCTTCCATATTAGTTTGTTACAGATTGATGAGATTTTAGATATGAATGTTTTTGCAAATTTGATTATAGGTGTGTAGTAGGTAATTTTTGTAATTATAAGTTGATTAAATAGTGCTACCTTTGCGTATATTGACAGGTATGACTTTTCAAGTGAGGCAGTGATTTTTTCAGCATCTTTTTTTAATTTATTTTGAATTTTTTGCCTCATTCCATTGGTTCCAAGGTAGAATGGGAAACCAAGGAAAGCAGATGGTTTACCATTAAACATCTCTGTACAGTGCTTGCCTGTGTATATTGACCATGCAGCAGTTTTATTTGTGCTAATTTTTAAATTAAAATTTGAGGTATAATTCTTGATTATCTCTTGTAATATGGGGAGGTTCTTTTTAGAGGGGAGGAAAATGGTTACATCATCCATATAGGCTATGCATGATATATTTAAAGCAGTGTTTGGGATTTGAATGCCTTTTATTTTTTTCTGTATCTCTATTAATAGAGGATTTATATATATTGTAAAGAGCAAGGCACTGAGGGGGATCCTTGTGGGATGGATTGACTCGGTCTGAAGGCTGGTGAATTTTTCCCATTCAATGTGATGTGAATTTCATGACTGAGTAGCAGATTGGCTATTATATATAGTAGAGATGGAGGTATTGTTGTTTTCCTCAGCACATCTAATAATTTGGCTATAGGCACTGAGTCAAATGCTGCCTCAATGTCTAGTTGAACTATAATTGGTGCATATTTCTTTCTTTTTTTTTACTACTTCGATTATTGTTTTGTACATTAAGGCACCCTGGCCAATGGATGATCCTTTTTTGGCATATTTTCTCCTTTATTATTCTTTCAAGAATTTTTATTCCTAAAGGTCCCATTGAAATTGGTTGTAGATTAGATAAAGATGATATTGATGTTGGTTTTTTGTTAAATGGAACCATTGCAATTGGGTATAGACTTTGTATGTTGTAAATTTTTTGGGATATGTAATTGGCTAGATTGCACAGGTATTTGGCTGTGAAATGACTAAGATGTTTGAACACAAATTTGGGAATTCCTTGTGGTCCTGGGTGACATGTGTTTGTTATTGTTGCAAGTTGAAATACAATGTCTATTGTTTTTATTGGTGTGTCTGTTTCAGGGTCTCCAAATATGTCTTCATTTGGTATGTACACTCTTTGTTTTTGTAGTTTTTTTTTTTAAATGTTGATATATTGGGTTTATCATGTTATGTCCAGCTGTTATAGAGCCATCTATTTCAAGTGCCATAGGCACTCTGACTGTGGATGGGTATCCCTGTGCCCACCGTATGTATGCTCTGGTCCAAGTGTGTTGTTGGGTAAGGTATATTTTTTTCTTATTATTATTATTATTATTATTATTATTATTATTATTATTATTATTATTATTATTATTATTATTATTATTATTATTATTATTATTATTATTATTATTATTATTATTATTATTATTATTATTATTATTATTATTATTATTATTATTATTATTATTATTATTATTATTATTATTATTATTATTATTATTATTATTATTATTATTATTATTATTATTATTATTATTATTATTATTATTATTATTATTATTATTATTATTATTATTATTATTATTATTATTATACAAGACATTTATTTGATATAGCGTGATGTTTTTATAAACTGTAATACAAATAAGCCAATAAGCTAATGTACATGCGCTTTGTAGATGTCACTATATAAATGAATACTCCCACTTTTTCAAACACAAGATTATTATTAGTTTTAAAGGGGATTTGAACACAGCCTTTCAAGCTTCCTTCAGCTATCCACTCCATCTTATATAACCGATATACATCACCACTTTACATGTGGAAAAGATAAATGATCTCCATATGCATATTTCGTATTGAACCAGCGCTCATCAGTTGGTCCAGACCATCAACTTCCACACATACGAAATACGTATATTGGAGATCATTTATCTTTTTCAAATGTGTGTGGTCATGTGTATCGGTTATATAACATGGAGTGCATAGCTAAAAAAAACTTGAAGTTCCGTATTTACAATATACTAGTATTGATTATTATTTTTGGGTCTAATTTTGAAATTAAATATTAAACTGAAATTGGAAACTTACAAGCTATTTTTTAATACTCTGATAATACCAGTACTACACCATGGATCAATCTTATGGAATAATTACAACCATTCACTCATAAACAACCTGCAAAAAGTTCAAGATAAATATTATGCATACATTCATGACAATACATATTTAAATAAAAACAATAATATATACAATAGAAGATTAATAGCAGACGTAATGTTCTTATTTAAATTAGTATGTGGCAAAATAGCATCATGTGATAACTAAGATTTCCCTCAGGATTTCAAATCAAGACTTATTTTATGTAGATGCATTAAAAAGAGCAACTTAGTCTCCCATTTATAAACTACCACTCGAATATAACAATAGATTCAAAAAGGCGGATATTTTCTATTTAATTTAAAAATTAACTTAGACATATTATATTAAGAATATCAATAGATAAACACATATATACTATTATATTACTACTGTAAATATTTGTGGCTTATGGTTGCTTATAACTATTATTAAAACACTCAAAACTCTCCATACGTACTACCACTCAATGCAATCTAGAGTAATCAATGAAACTAGTCTGGGGATATTGGATGAGTAGGCACTAGATGGGGATTTTAAGCACAAGCCTTCTGGCATCCATTGATTACTCTAGCTTGCACTGAGTGGCAATACGTATGGAGAGTTTTGCCTGTTTTAATAACTGTTATTTACAAATAAATGAATTGAATTATTCTTATTATTATCATAATTTTGTTTGGATATAATAATATTATTACTGGTGGCTTAAATATTCCTAAATTCATGGTAGAATTATTACACACTTTTCTTTTTCGTCTCCTAAAGCTTATAGGATATTATGGATTTGTACATTTTGGGGACTTAAGCCCTGTAATCCATTTCTTAATGCTTCTCATCATACTTTGGACTATGTTCTGTTACACAGTTAATAATTTTGACTTTAACTCTCTTAATTTTCCTATTGATGCTCATCATCCACTTTTTGAGTTTAAATTAAGATATATCACTCAAAAGTTAGTTATCTATAGGAAACATAATTATTTTCATTTTTGTGAGAAGTTTTCTAAAGTTAATTGGAATTTATAATGATGTGAACCATTACTTAGATTATTTTTTACATATTTTTAAGTTTTATTGATTTATATATTCATTTTCCTTCAAAGTTTTCATATACAGTATTCTCATTAAGATAATTAAAAGAAAATCTTACCATCCCAGACTCTATTTTAGAACATAAAATATCTTTTTTAATAATAAATTTATTAAATTTTAAAAGATTGGTTAAATATGTTCATAAAAAAGATGGTTGCTGTCGATTAGCCCCCCACACACCGCCTGATGTTGCTGTTTCCATGCAAAAGCACAGAAATACACTGCCCATGTGGCCTATAGAACAGTTCTGTTCACATTGGCCGCTAAGCAGCTTTTGTGCTTCACGGTACTATTGCACACTTCACAGATCGCTACAGTATGATGTGAGGGTGTGTAGAATTCAAGTTGTCCTAAGTCTTTGCATGTGCATTTGAAGTACTTATTTTTATATGACCTGATGTAGTTTTAGATAGTATTAATTATAAGACAAAAGATGCACTTCTGTACACATATTTTTAAGGTTAAAGAAATTTCAAAAGTGTACATTCCAGCATTATATAAAAATCATGTGTAAAACGTATTTTGCGCAGGGACAGCTACGAGACTTTCAAAACATAAGCTTGGCTTGATCAGAGGGGAATTTTCAAATTGAATTGTGTTACATAAATTGTTTTAAAATAGTGTTGAAATTTTTTTTTTTTTTTTTGATCAGACGTTAATTGAAAAAAGGAAAAATTAGATTTTATTAAATAATTTTGTTTTTAAAAATGTTGTGTATGATGTGATGGATGATCCTTTGTCAAAACCATCGGAGCCCCCTCCTTGCGAATTCCAGTGCTATGCGCTGACATGTAGCAGTGTAAAAAAAGTAAATTGTAAATCAACCCAGTAACGTTATATCTATTGGTTTTTGACTAGCAACAGCAACATCAGGCGGTGTGCGGCACCTAATCGATAATAATCAAAAAGATTTACAAAATTATATTTCAAAAATTGAGTATAATATTTCTTCTAATCCTAGAGAATTTTGGGATTTTATTGGTGACTCTGGTTTGGGTAAGAAAAGAGTTCAAGCTAACTTAATTTCACATTAAATGCAGATAACTTTTCCAAACATGTTGCTGACTTCTATTCATCACATCATATAACATGTTCAAAAACTACATTACCTTGCAATTCTCCTATTGTTCACTGCATGATTGATTATATCTCTAGGAATAATATTATTGTAGCCATTGAGGGACTTAAAACTCATTCTAGTTTAAGAAATGATAATATTCCTTTATTTATAAAGATCTAGCTGAATTTATTGCAGTACATCTTGCCTCCATTTTTAATTTACCAGTTAATTCTTATGTTAAATGTGCCAAAATGATCCCAATTTTTAAGAATGGTTTTCATGACTGTTTTCATAACTATAAACCTATTTCTGTTTTACATCCTATTGCTCAAATTTTTGAGAAGTGTAATACAACTATTTTGGATATTAGTAAAATCATTTCTTTCCAACATGGTTTTATTCTTAATAGGTCTATAGAAACTAATTTGCTAACAATTTATGATCATATAGCACATGCCATTGAGGATCAGCAGAGATTTGATGTTATTTATTTTGATTTATCAAAAGCCTTTGATAAAGTAGACCACATCATTCTTCTTCACAAATTATATAAAATGAGTTTTTCTACTAAACTTATTTATTGGTTTCAATCCTATTTTGTAGTCATACAGCATATTCAACAATAATATTTCATTTGATTTCGAATGTAATTTAGGTATTCTTTAGGGTATTATTTTAACATCCGTGCATTTTAACATTTATATTAATGACCTTAAGGATTGTCTGGAATCTTAGTATCTTTGGAGCTATGCTGATGACTGTAGAATTTTTAGAAAAATCACATCAGTGATTGATTGTACTCTCCTTCAGAAAGATACTGATAACTTTAGAGTTTGGTGTGATAAAAATAAAAAAACAAATAGAAACTTAGAATACATACATCATTGTTCAACATCTGTTATTTCAGACATCAACACTGAATGTTTTCTCATGCCATATTGTCACACATTATAAAATTAACAACCTTCCATGAGCAATGAGATATCTTCATACAATATGCGAATCATACGTTTTGACACAATCGATAAAAACAATATATAGATCACATAGTTGTATATGCTATTTATTTTGCACTTCATTTTTTTAAAACATAATTTAACTTGGGTGTTACTGATTTTCATTATTTAACATTAAATATTGAATACCTTTAGAAAACTTCAAACGTTATTTAAACTTTCTAAATACATTCAATTGTTAGAAATAGCATGCAGGTTAGTATATAGCATAACATTTCAAGTGATATTTTTTCCCTCTCTTCTTCAGATGTTGCTGGCCTGACCAATGACAATACATGCATGGACGTTTTTAATTCATGAATATTGAATTTTAAGGTAATACTCTATCCAGCTTAACTATTCTACCTCGGCCAGCAACATCTGAAGAAGAGAGAAGAATACTACTTCTCAAAACATTGGTATATACTAATCTGCACCTTATTACTAACAATTGAATGTATTTGGAAAGTTTACATAAGGTTTAAATTATTTAAAAGCATTCAATATTTAATATTAGATGATAAAAATAATCAAACATATAATTACTACTAAAATTCTACCATCATAAACTTTCAGACAAGTACAAGTTTTACGTTGCTTATAAAAAAGGTTTCTTACACCTCATCTTTTTAAAAATTTTATTGGGATAAAACTTTTCCGTGTAATTTGATATTTTCTTGCATCAAGCAAAAAATTATTTGGTTTGATTATAAATAATTATTTTTAATATTTTGATGAAATTATTAAACAAAATGCTTAATATAAGTGTTTTATGGGTGACTTTATTTAAACATTTTACAATTTTTAGTCTTTTTTTTCAATTGATGCAAAAATATACATCTAAAGAATGTGCTTTAAGATTAATAAAGTATCACATGATCACATGATTCCGGCTTATGTATTGCAGTTTTAGAAGTGATGCCTATAGTTATTAAAAAACTAAGGACACTATAATATATAGATACTGAACTAGTTTTATATCTATATGACTATACAGGCTAGTTACCTTACATTAAAAACGTTTGTATGTTTTTAAATTTGGCACAATAGTTTGATAGTATATCAGTGCATTAAATCCTAAAGACTCAGATTCAATATTCAAAGATTCAAAGCCCCTCGCTAATGAAAGCTACAACCTTGAAACTAGTCTGGAATTATTGGATAGGACAGTGCTATTATCTAGCATCTATTAATTACTAAAGTTTATAATAGGTGGCACACAGGTAGTGAAGGAAAAATGTATGCTTTAGTGTTGTTGTTTTTTTATATTTTCAGTACTTGTGAGTTTTCAAGTAAACCAATATGGCAACCCATACTTTTGATAAATGTATAATTTTGGGGGCCTGTAATCTACCCAAGATTTGTTGGTTGTGAAATTAAAATAAAATTAATAAATCGATTGTTAAATTTTAAAAAAGGAATAAATTCCAAAATTTTTTATTAAGAAGCTTTATTTCAATTTTTTTTATATTTATATTATAACATGGAGAGAGAAAAGACATTCTTAATATTGTTTTATTTTGATTCAATTCAGCATGTTTCTTTTTGTCAGCATTTTTTTTTTTTTTTGGTAGATTGTCAAAACGATAAAAATTTGGGGTGTTCTTGTCACAGAATATGATGCAGTGGTCTATTACTAAAGATACAAGATCCTGCCCTCCTGAAAAGAGTGCATTAATGGTCATGATATGATTGCACCCCGCCAACATCGAATAAAATGTAAATATTGTATTGTTTCCCCCATTTTTCTGTAAATATTGTAATTAATTTTTCCCAAATGATTTTTTTAAAAAATAATAATAATAAAATATAAATATTAAATACAATGTTTCCTAGCAGAATTTTTTTTGGGATCCTTGAAACTATAGATTTATCAGAAATATGCACTGCCATCTTGATTCACTTGAAAACTCAAAAGTACCATATTTTCAAATAAGGATTATTTTTTTCTATTGGGTAAAATAAATTTTAATAAATTTTGAATTGAAGTAAGTTATAAAAACGATCCCTCCACCATTTTACATATAACAATGAGTAAAAAATCTAATCATTCCTAAGTCATTTAATACAGTGATATAGAGTGGTAGAATGTACGGATCACAATTCCAGTTCCTGACCCTATTTCCTATAAACTCCTGAGCCATATTATAAACTAGTGAATTATTTACTTCTAAATAAATAGTGGTAGATTATGCTATACATTCTAATTCCATTTATTTCCCCTAGTAAAGTAATTACACTTTCCATTGATAACTTACAGAGGTATATTTTAAATTACTAACTTTCAGAAGAAAATTAATCATATATATATATATATATATATATATATATAATACATAAATATATATATATATATAAAATATATATATATATATAATAATTATATATTATACTATATATATATATATATATTTAATAAAGATTCATAGTACAGTAGTAGTTCATACACTTGCTATGTTCATGGTTTGGGATTTAAATCCTGGCAGGGTGAATTTTGAAATATTTTTTAAATTTCAACAAAATTTAAGACTTTTCCTCAAATTATTTCCTGTCCGTAGTCAACTAAAATAACAATCAAATATTGGTCAGCTAATGGATATCTAGATTTCCTTTGATAGAAAATAAATCAGGAATAGTAAAACATTTGAACCCTCATCACGTAAAAATGTTCAAGCTTGCTGCTCTTTTTTATAACTGCTTCTTTATGAAAGATTGTTGGAGAAATCTTTGCTCTGAAGTCCATCATCAAAAAATCATTTCACCAATTACCTATGTATCTTCATTGCACATACTGTAAAAAAAAAACGTTAGAACATTTTATCATGACTTCTTGGATTAATTATAGAAGTGTAAAGTCATTTTCATTTAATCTATCTGTTAATAATTTAAACAGGCTTTAATCTGTGTTCAATGTGCTTTAAAATTCATAATAATCAAGCATATTTTGCCGATATAGGGACCTTCCAAATCATGACACAAGATAGCGACTATTTATAAAAATAAAAGTGGCCATCTTATCTTTAACCTAAATGTTCACTTATATAGGCAAATCTGAAGCATCTTGATTTGGAAGCATAAAGTTGTTGTTTTCTCCATTGTTTAAGTTCACTATTTCCTTTACAAATTAACATACGCAAAATCTTGCGATTTACAGCAAGTTAATATTACGATCTTAATGTTGGAAATTGTATAAACTATTGAAGAGTAGTAATTACTTTACTGAGTGCACAGAAAGCATATGTAAATACTTTAAACAGGCTTTAACCACATATGCTTTCTGTGTGCTCAATAAATTAATTACTATTCTTCTATCTGTTAATGAGAGATTTTCCCACTTAAATGGCATAATTTGATATTCTGTATTTGTATTGGTTGCTGTAAAATTTTTAATACAATTTTATAGATTTGGACCATCTTTTAGGAATAATTTCAAAGCTAATCGAACTTTATTCTTCATCAATGGCATTTTTTCTGTGTACGTGACTTCATCAAAAGTATCTTGATTGCTGTCTTTATGGTATAGATTTTATGTATACTCTTTCCATTTCTATTTGATCATTTTTACTTCCGCTCTGCACAGTTTAGGGTCATGATAGAGTTGTGAACTCCTGAAGTTCAAGTTCCATGGATCACAGCTTCAGCTTTGCCGCTTCCTGTATTAGAATTTCTTATAAATGTCCTAACAATAAGACTATTTGATTGTTTCTTTTATTGTTATACTTCTTCCATAATTTATTCATTGGAATTTTTTGTAAAAATACCAAACTTTTTGTAGATCATTTCTAATTCTTAGAATGTTTGCCTGTGTGTGTGTAGGGGGCAGAGGGTGGTACGGGTCAAGCTTGTTTTTGTTTTTAATATGTTTTTTTTCTTTCGAATATTTCATGGATATTCATTGAAGATTTTTATCCTTTTTAGTTTTGACTTCTGTTATAGTCCTCCCTTCTCTCAGAAGGGGACTATTCCAGATTCCTCCTTATCTGATCGGATTAAGCATTCTTTGACACAGGCCAATAAGCAACGATGCTTGCTGAATCTGAAGGTTTTCAATAAGGTCAGGGATCTGGCTATAAATAGTCAGCCTTTTGTGAGAATCAGGGAAGAACGTCTGTCTAACCTGAAAAGACTGTACGCATTCTCCCAGGGAAGCCCTGCTAACCTGAACAGCAGATTCCCACTAATAGCAATCCGCTATTTGTCTACACAGCTAGGCAAGTCCACAGAGGGACCGGACGCTGCTAAGACTACTGTTGACTCGAAGCAAGCAGTCTTGTATAGCCGGAAGAGTCATTCTCTGTACCTGTGAGGCAAACTATCAGGTGTAGCTGGAAGCAGTAGAACCACAAGACTCGAATTCAAGAGTTCCAGCATACTATTGTTTATTGTATATTTACTGCATAATTTATTGTATATAGTTGGGAATAATAAATATTATATTAATTGTAATACTGGTATTAGTATTAATTTCTGTAGGTTGGGTCTGTAATCCAGACCAAACACAACAACTTCTTTTCTTTGCAATTATCGATATAACTTCTGATATTCATTTTGAGTTTTCTGGCCATTTCATGATAAGTTAATACTTCTGAGATTTACCTTTAAATATTTATTTCTATTACATACTTCAGTTATTTCCACATGCATTATATTTTAAACTGCAAATCAGGGGTTTCAATAAAAGCAATAAGTATATTATCTAGATCAATAATGTGCAATTCGTGAATTGTAATCCTTCAAGAAGTCACGGAACAATTTTTAGAAGTTGTGGAATTCTAAATAAATTTACGTGCAATAATAAAAAATTAGTTTTTTTTTTCTTTAAAAGTAAAAATAAAATATAAATATAATAATATCTTTTATTTTTATATTAACACAATAGTAATCGCATTGGGAAATGTTATTGTACAACATTAATGACATATTTGTACTTCATCATGAAACAATACAATAGCATTCAAACTTTGAACTGAATGCGTACGGTGTCCTCGAGTCCAGGCATGATCAGTGAAGACATGCAATGTGATTCGCAACTCGATAAATATATTGTGCATTCTGTTTTTAAATTCTTTATTACATTCATTTACGAGTTGTTGTTTTTTTTTTTTTTTTACCAAACTGTTAGTTACATATTTCATTTATCACTTCTGTATGGAAATACATATAATATTTTTAATTCTAGCTTCTTTTTAAATGAAAAAGAGCAATTAATTGAGCGTTCATGCAGTGAAATGTGTGCTTAATTTAAGTCACTAACATTTTTTTCGGACACTCTATTATAAAACGATATTTATTATTAAAACAGGCAAAACTCTCTATACGTATTGCCATTCAGTGCAAGCCAAAGTAATCAATGGATGCCAGGGGTGCGTATGCATAAAATTCCCATCTAGTGCCTACTTATCCAATATCCCTAGACTAGTTTCTGGCTTGTGGCCTTCATCAATGAGGAACCTTGGATCTGAGAACACTGCACCTTGATCTTAGGATCTAATGCAACCCTCCAGCAGCCACCTTTTATCTCTACTTAACTACAAAACTATGAATCTTAAATTGGAAAACACCATAATATTTTCAATCTACGCTCATTAGCTTATATAGTCATATAGGTCTGAACTCAGTTCAGTACCTGTACATTTTGGTGTCTTTGGTTCTTGCCACCACTTATGCAGGATTGGTTCTAAGCCAACAAACATCACATAATAGGATAGTAGTGGGTATGGTTGTTAAAGAACCAAGTACATAAAAATGTATAGGTACTGAACTGAGTTCAGACCTATATGACTATATAAGCTAATGAGCTTGGATTGAAAATATTATAGTGTTTTTTAATTTAAAACTCGTAGTGTTGTAATTAAGTAGAGATAAAAGATGGGTGCTGGAGGATCGCATTAGATCCTAAGATCTAGTTGCAGTGTTCTCAGATCCAAGACTGTTCACTGACCAAGACCACAAGTCAGAAACTAGTCTGGGGATATTGGATAAGTAGGCACTAGATGGGGATTTTATGCACAAGCCTTCTGACATCCATTGATTTCTCTGGCTTGCACTGAGTGGCAATATGTATAGAGAGTTTTGCCTGTTTTAATAACAGTTATGAGCAAGCATAAGAAATGGTGGTCATGTGATATTTATTGGCTTAAAACAATAACTAGATAATTAAAAGTAAAAGGGGCATTAGTGCAACGATGTATATAGAAAGATATAAATCCTATGCAGAAGTCAGAAAATGCTAAGCTGCTTTCAAGATTGTATTTTTTCTTTTTCAGTTACACATAGATTTGTAATTTTCTCATATCTAATATGCGATAAAAATACAGAGTATATCATGTAAACCACTTTCTATTTAAAACACGTAGTCTTTTCTTACTCTATCCTATATATGAGACACTAACTACTGTTTTGTAAATTTATAGTTCAATGAAGCCTCTTGAAACTTAATTTGTCACTGACTAGTAAAACATTTTGGCTATCAATTGGAAATTATCGTGAACTGCAGAAAAAAGCAATAAAAGATTTAATAAATTTGTATCAATAGACTTATGTGAAACTGCTATTAAAACAAAATGTCAATCATGATTAGATACAGAAATTGATTGACAGTTCTTAATCTATAATGTAACCCCAAATTTAGAAACAAATATGAGCTCTATGAAAACCCAAGATTAATGTTAAATTATCTTTATTAAAATTTTCATTTCATTTAAATTTTTTTGCCTATACAATATGCATAAAATTATATATACATTTATAAATTAAATGTGAATGTATTAAAATTATTTTCTAAATTATTGATTTTATCGTGCTTCTTAATTAAGTCAAAAAGTTTTATGGGTTGCAAAAAAATTCTTTTTAAAAAAGGGATCACGTAGAAATTGTCTAAAAAAAGGGTCATGAACAGAAATAGATGAATCATGCTTTTAATTATATTCAGAGCTTAGGATAAATCTACAAACTAATAAACATCAAATTCATCCCAGCATATAAATGCTTTGCAGAAGCAAATGTGATGTGATGTGATGCACTGTGACTTCTCCTTAAACAGAGTCAGGAATCTCTCAGCAGCTGTGCCCAGAGAAACCTGTTAGCCACTTTACCTTCCCTTTGCATTTTCCACCCTAAGTTTTCCCATAATCTGCTCCATCCCATCTCCACAACATAATCTTTGTCAATGCTATGACCTTCATATCTAAATCCCCCTTATCTTTTCCTAAACCTAACATAAAAATCAATAACTCACTTTCTGTATAATCACTTTATTCATATTTAATCTTCCATAACTTCATTATTTGTACCCTTTATGCTTCCAAGCATTTACATTGAAGTAACGGGTGCCTAATATTTTCTATGCCTTCCTTACACAACTTGCAGACTAAATCACCCATATTTTTCCATTTACGTGTATATTCCCTTGTTGCTAAAGATCCCGTTCGAGCCGTAAACAATAAACTACTTTCCTTACTATTATCATAAATTAACTCACACCCAATGTTCCATTTACTTCTATATATATTTAAACTCATTTTACTCTCCATACTAGTTCTCCATCTCTCCAACTCCCTATTCTTTATTAATGCATCTATTCTTCTATCCCACTCCTTACCACTAAAACACTCAACAATCCTCCTAACACAATCATCCCACCTTTTGTAATGTGATGTATTATTTTGCTTCACTGCTCCACCTATTGTGAGCTTGAGTAATCAATATACTAAATGGTGATGCTTATTAGAACCATATCTATTATTAATTTATCCACATGTTCAGACTAGCTTCTATATAATGACTTTAATCAATCATATTTTAGTTAATGTAACAGTTTTAAATTTATTTTATTTTATTATTGCTCCAATCATTATTCATTTTTAATTAATTATGGAATAACTTTTTTGTTGTTGATATTGTTTACATTCAAAACGAGTATTTTTACCTTGCAAAAAATTAGAATTTCTATTGTCATGAAAATATTAAATAGAAATTAGTTAAGTAAATTGTATTTGAAGTAATGTGTATATTTTCTAATTTTTGTGCACTTTATACTATTAATGTTTTTTTTTTTTTTTTGTAATTATCTAAAAAACAAACTTTAGATTTTTTTAAAAATTTGTCATCACATTTTAGAAAATGGTCCATCAATTTGTTTTTTTTTTCTTATGTCAAATGCGTTGACCAGGAAGCGAACCAGGGCCAGCTGCTTGGAAGGCAGCTATGCTAACCACTAGGCCACCAACGCTTGACGCTTTTCTTAATAAAATTCAGTCTAATTAAATAAAAGTTAGCTTAATAAATATAACTGATTATTTGTAGCTTTAGTAATGCTAAATAAATAATATTTTTGATAGTATTCTTTATGTTTGTTAGAAAAGCACTTGAATAATTTGATGTTTCTATTATTGAAAGATTTTAAATAA
This sequence comes from Epiperipatus broadwayi, assembly GCA_028023455.1. Lineage (NCBI taxonomy): Eukaryota > Metazoa > Onychophora > Udeonychophora > Euonychophora > Peripatidae > Epiperipatus > Epiperipatus broadwayi. Next base: position 1,485,377 of record JAQFVV010006445.1, read on the forward strand.
AGGTTAGATATGTCAATCGTATTTTAAATGTGCATTTTATTACTATTATGTACAACCAAAATTTATTTTTAATTAAGTAAAGAAAAAAAACATATTTTTTCTGCCAATATTGTTTGTACTTATGATGACAAGTATTCTTCCCATAGGAAAAGTAAGAATTTCTATTATTTCTTAAAACTTGTTGTCTTCTAGTATGGTTGAAAAGGTAAACAATTAAACTAATTAATAGCACTGAGCTCTATATTAAAAATCTATATATAAACCACATGATTACGCACACACACACACACACACACACACACACATATATATATATATATTACAGATTAATTAATTCAAAGTTGTGGGTAGTTTAAAAGGAGATACATTCTCTTCCCTGTGTTATATAAATTAAATTGGTACAATTAATTTATTATTTGAATAATCTGGTTCATAATAGAATCAAGTTCTGGATTAAGCATAGTCAATAAGTGTTGCTTTGCACTTCTAATAGTGCATATCTGAAGTTTGGTTTCCTGCCACAGGATTACATATTATAAGAATCACAAACAAAATTAATTAAATAAATTCTATTTCACATAATGTACACATTTGTCCATTTATTTTCAGTGTAAATTATTACTTTATAGAATGAGTAATTAATTAAATTAATATTATTATATCCGATTCTTTATATTTGAAATGAAAATCTTTATTCTGAATATAACAGAATATATACTATCAGACTGTATAAAAAACAAGTTATAAAAATTAGGTAAGTAAATCATATTTTTAATTTAATATATCATTATAGGTTGTTTTTAATTACATAATGAATTATAATTATAGCGTACTATTCCTTTTCTTGATATATATCTCACAACTTTCTCTTTTAGTAGTTAAAAACAATTAATATATTATTTAAAATCTTATTACAGATTGCCCTTCTTATTATATTCTGGTTTTCAAAACCTACAAACTCACTAATCTATAATTTAAAAAAAAATACATCCTCTGTATTTTTGGAGCATGCCAAGCAATCCAGACACAACTGCCAATGCCATAATCTTATGCTCAGAAAATAAAAGAAGCATTCTACATTAATGGAAACATCCATGCTATCAATAGAAAAGATACTTACGTTGAGATCTCAAAGAAATGGGCTACGTAACACTAGCTTATTTGAATATCTTTGCATATATTTTATTATACATTTTTTATAATGGCTATGATGATGAGGCATGGATCCTCGAAAATGTTAAGCCTATCGATATTAACATTTAATTTATATCTTCTCCACTAAAACTTACTTATAAATAAATGTTTTGTTTACATAATATTCAGAAGTAAAACTATATTTATTAAAAGAAAAAATTAAATACAAAACAAAAAAATACAAATTCATAAATTAATTAAAAATTGACAAAATGTATGTACTTTGTGATATTCATTTTGGCTCACAATGCCTTTTGCTTTCATGTAATCATCAGCTATGTTCTTGCACATGTTACAGACCATTTCTCAGCTAGATTTTAAAAATATTAAAGTTCATTTATAATAACTTTGACTAAATAATATTTATTTTATAAAACGCAAACAGTGTTGAAATTAAATTGAGGGACTGTAAACCTCTCAGCTTATAAATATCCAACAGCCAATCAGGTCGTAACGATCTGATTGGCTGTTGGATATTTTAATAACTTTGACTATAAAGTCAAATGATGATAGCAATTTTTTCAAGCCTAAAAAGACTTCAGTGTGCTTTGTTTAAGTGAGAAAATAAAAGTCAATTGGAAAAAAAAGTATATGAAACCCTATCAAAGTGATAAAATTATATCCATATGACATAAAAATTTTTTACTTAGGATTAAAAGTATTAATTCATGGATAGAGAATGACAAAAAATGAATAAGACAGTAATATAAAGTGGTGACTTTAAACAAAGTATTTATAAGTTGTACTTATACATTGGACTATTTTTGTCATCTAACATTGAATATTGGATGTATTTACAAAAATGTTTAAAACTTAATGCTAACTTCTAATGATGATTTGGCAGAATGCCTCACTTGGTTAGAGTGTTACCTTAAAATTCAATATTCAAAAATCTAAAGGTCAAGGTTCAATTCCTATGCTAGTGCTGACACTGGTCAGGCCAGCAACACCTGATGAAAAGAGAAGACTATTATCACTCAAAATATGATATATATTAAATATAAAATACAATACATGTTATAAAAAATATTATATATATAAAAAACAAAATTTTAAGGGTAAATACAATATTATAGTTTAAATTCTTTTGTAGCACTTTCGATTATGTGGTAATCCTCGTCAGCTTTAACTGAATTTTAAAATTTTTAAACTTAATGTTACATATATTTCCATAAGCTGTGTATGGCCATATTTGCAATTTACCTATTAATAACATCATCCTTATATTTATCAATCAAAATTGCCTCTTTAATTTTCCTCTTTTTATGCTTTCTTTCTTCCATTAATATTTTTATTTCATTACTATTAAATGTAAACCTATAATTACAAGTTTTTTCATGGTCAAAGAATACTGAAGCTGTATTTTTTGATTGATAAATATAAGGATGATGTTAGTAATAGGCAAGTTGCAAATACAGCCATACACAGCTTATAGAAATATACGTAACATTAAGTTTAAAAAATTTGAAATTCAGTTAAAGCTGACGAGGATTACCATGTAATCGAAAGCGCTACAAAAGAATTTAAACTATAATATTGTATTTACCGTTAAAATTTATATATATATGTGTATTAATCTGTGCACTATAAGTAACAGTTGAATGTAATTGGAAAATGTAAATAACGATAAAAAATATTTTTGAAGACATTCAACATTTAACTTAGATGATGGTCATCGTTCAATGAAAATGCAACCATCTTAAAGCTTCAGGCAAACACTAAGTATTTCTATGGACTTGATATGATGTCAAACTTTAGATATTGTGAAAAATTATGTCTAAAACTGGCCAAAGTAGAAATCAATTAATTTCCTGATGTAAATCGGAAAGGATTGTTCCTAAGGGTTTGCAATCAAAATCTCCAAATCATTCTAAAAATACTGAGAAAATTACTCAGAGAACAAGTGAGGTCCTATTAAGTGAAAGAATGTGCTCGAAAGGTTTTTCATGCATCACACCTTAAGAAAATCATATTTCTAAATTACATGGAAAAATGTCAAAAGAAATCTTTTAAATCTACATGGACATATCAAAAGTCATGTGGCATCATGCAATCTAGCATCTTCATCTGTTAAAGTCTTAGTTCCAAACATCTAACAGATGCTGAAATTATTGTTGTTAAAAGAGAATTCAGCTTTGTCATCTAACCTTCTAATATCCCTTTATGATATATAATGGCAGCCATTAAGGAAGTCACTAAAAAAACTGTCTTTAAAAGCAGGAGAATTACTCTGGAGAATTAAAAAAATACTTGAGAGACAACCAAAACTGAAGTCAAAAATTTTTCTATGATGACAGGAAGTGATTAAATCTCTCAAAGTAGATAAATCTAGAATTATTCTCCTTGATGATAGAGGCAATATGACAGTTGTCATGGATATAAGTGATTATGATAATAAAATATAAGAGCTTCTCCCAGCAGGTCAACATAAAAAAGTGGCAAAAAACCTGAGATTGAATACAGAAACTCAGAACGCATCATAAGTACTTCAGTGATTTAGAAAAAAGTAAACTAACATCATATTTCAGAAAAATTCCTAATCTTTATGGTCTGTCTAAAATCCATAAAGACCATGTTCCATTAAGACCTATTATTTGCTGACTTGTCAATATTTCTTCTCAAAAGTTCTTAGTCCTTTGGCATACAAGACTCAGTTCTTTGCCAAGGATTCTAGACACATTGTAGAATTAATTCCAAAACATGCAAACTGAAAGAGCTGCCATATTGGTAAGCTTTGATATGGAAAATTTATTCACAAGTATACCATGTGGTAAAACATTATCCATTGTATGGAAAAGATTAACTGGTGACAATAACTCACACACCATAACAATTTTTCATATTGATAGTATAATGGAATTATTAACATTTTGCATAACAATAACATAATTTCAATACAACATGAATTTTTTCCAACAAAATTAAGTAATGTCTATGGACTCACTATGTCAACCCTGATTAGCAGTATTTGCATGAAAAAACTTGAAACTATACCATGAATTTTTATTCCATATTCAACTAAAATTTAGCTTTGCTATGTCAATAATTCATATGTTGTATAATCACACTATTACAAATATTCTGCACACACACACACACTAACAGCATATTCTTCTCAATTAAATCAATAATACAATTTAACACAAATAAAAATTTGCAATATTAGATGTTCTTGTAATAAGAATCACGCATTACAATATCAAAACTACAATTTACAGAAAACCCACACATATAGGAAAATAGAATATGCATTCAATTACAACAGAGACACAAATAACACTAGGGAAAAGAGCAAAAGAAGTTTGTTCAGAACCCTGTGATTTGGGGGGAAAATCTACACACAACAAACTCTCATAAAGGAATGGATATTCATCATTGTAATTAAGAAAATATTGAACAGATGACAAAAAAAACAACATCAAAGGAAAAACAATGTATCCACACATACCAAAATTTTCAGAAAATTAAAAAAAATTGCCATCAGGATAACATCAGAACATCTTTACAGAGCCATACCACACTATGAGAAATTGTAACATCTACAAAGCCTCACTTGAAATGCTGAAAAGCAGAAACTGAATCTACAAAATATGTGAATGTGGAAAAACGTATATTGGTGAGACCAGCCAGCCCATTGAAAAGTGCTTGCAAAAACAAAAACTGATGATTAGAAGAGAGAAAATAGATGGTCTAAAATAGCAGACCATGTAATGTACCAATGAATATATATTCAATTGGGAAAATACAGAAATATCGAATAGAAAAGAAAAGGTACCAAGAAGAAAGTCCAAAAAAAACTTCTCACATGACGATGGCAAATAATCTCACAAGTCAACTTAATGTGACTATACATAATATCTGGAAACCACTAATTGACATCATTCTTAGGAAAAAACTGGAGAAATCAGGAGGAATCTCATAGATAAGTATATGACATTTCAACTGACTATAGCTTTTGTCAGGATGGCTCAATTAGTTAGAATGTTACCTTAAAATTTCAATATTTCAAGAATCTAAAGGTTTAGGTTCAATTCCCATGCCAGTACTGTCACAGGTCAGACTAGCAACAACTAAAAAAGAGAAAAGAATATTATCACTCTAAACATTTAATGTATATTAGTCTGCATGCTATTATTAACAATTGTATGTAATTGGAAAATTTAAATAGAAGATGGAGATAGTCCAACATATAAATACAACCAAAATGCCATCACCACAAATCTTCAGGTAAAACATTTCAACAAAGTATCTATGAAAATAATGACATCAAGCCATTTACTGAAAACAACAGTGATTATGCAGATTGAAAAATAAGTATGCAATTAAAAGTACTTCATGATTTATTTTAGAATTAGTAGAACAGCTGTCACCATTAACGAAGTGTAATTGAAGTAACAAAACATTATAAAAATGTTTACTGTAGAGAAGAGTATATAACTTGCATTTACAGATTTTAAAACAGGAAAGACTCTCCATACAGTAATGCCACTTAGTGTAAGCTAGAGTAATCAATGGATGCCAGAAGGTTTGTGCAAAAAATCCCTACCTAGTGCCTACTCATCCAATATCCCCAGACTAGTTTCTAGCTTGTGGATTTCATCAGTGAGGAGCTTTGGATCTGAAAGCACTCTCAGATCCAAAGCTCCTCACTGACAAAAGCCAAAAGTTAGAAACTAATCTGGGGATATTGGATGAGTGAGAGCACTCTCCTATCCAAAGCTCCTCATTGATGAAAGCCACAAGCTAGAAACTAGTCTGGGGATATTGGATGAGTAGGCACTAAATAGGGATTTTATACACAAGCCTTCTGGCATCCATCGATTACTCTAGCTTGCACTGAATGGCACTACTGTATGGAGAGTTTTAACTGTTTTAATAACAGTTAGAGGGAAGCACAAGAAATAATGATCATGTGATGATTTGCAGATTTTAACATCATTTATTGTACTACATTTTTTGTAATTTGATCATTATCAAGTTTCAACATAAAGAACAGGAAAAGAGTACACTTTATTTTGATTTTTTTTGAAAGTCTATACTCAAATGAACATATTCACATATATATATATATCAAACAGATATGAGCCCAGTGTGTATGCATACATATATGATTATGCACCCTTTCAAATTTATTATGTGTGGACTTAAAATATATACAATATCAGGGTCACTACTATCTACAAAAATGTTTGGTAGATTGAAATTTATGGATAGTAAGAGAATAGCCAAAATAGTTTTTAATTGGATTACAAATAAAGGACAGTCAACAAGATAGGTGAGAAAGATAGTATGAGTATGGTAGGCAGAAAGATTTGGATAAAGATTTTATGACAGTATACTTGTACAAAATGTGGGATCATTGTGTTAGGAGGATTATTAAGTGTTGTAGTGGCAAAGAATGAGATAGAAAATAGACACATTAATAAAAAATAGAGTTGGAGAGTTGGAGAACAAATACGAAGAGTAAAAAGAGTTTAAATATATATGGAAGTAAACAGCATATTGAGTGTGAGTTAATTTATGATAATAACAAGTAAAGTAGTTCACTGTTTAAGGCTCAAACATGGTCATTAGAAACAAAAGAATATGCACATAAATGAAGAAATGTGAATGATTTAGTCTGCAAGATGTGTAAGGAAAGTATGGAAAATATTAGGCATTTGCTAATTGAATGTAAATGCTTACAAGCAGAAAGGATACTAATAATGAAATTGTGGAAGAATAAATATAAACAAAGCGATTATACAGAAAAAGGGTTCTTGGTTTTTATGCTGCATTTGACAAAAATATAAGGGGATCTATATATAAAGGCTGTAGAGTGTACAAAAATGGTGGAAAATGGGATGGAGAAAGATAGAGAAGAATATGGGAAAAATTTAGGGTGGGGAATGGAATGGTGTAAGAGGTTTCTCTGGGCATAACGGTTGAGAGATTACTGACTTCGATAAAGGTGAAGCCATAGGGCATCACATCACATGATCATATGAAGAACTTGAAATCAGAATATATATTTATTTTAATAATTCTTTTTAAAAGATTAAAATACATGACGTATAAGAAATTAACACAAAGAGCTCTTTTGCTTACATTTAATCTGCACTTAGCAGCAACAATTAATTTACCCCACATCATTCTAATTGGACTTATTCATGAGTAATCAATATATAGCTAATGCTACTGGAAAATATATCTTCAATAGTTTCTGGATATTGAGAGCTTCTCAATAGTAAGCTTATATGCATTATAACTATCCAGCAACTTAATTTACTTCTATTATGATATTCAAGTCAATACCTTAATTTTTTTAAGTATCTGTGAAATTAAAGACTCCTGTTTAAATATATAGAACTAACATTAAATTAATAATGATAAAAAGGCTCCCAACTAGTAGTGATATGAGTTACAATGTTTTACACTTTAATAATAAAAAGACAAGTTTTTATTCACTTAAGTGCATTAAAAAATAAAAAAATTCTTTCACTTTCATATGTAAAAGCATTATTATAAGAATTCACTAGTCAAATTCCCAAACAATCTTTTAAATAAACTTGTAAATCACATCCACTTTTTTGTACCAATGCTAATCTAGCAAATTAACAATGTAACAGCACAGGATAGTTATTTTTATATGTGATTTTAACTCATTCTTATATGAATATTTTTAACATTATTTTGCCAACTTTGCCATTATTTTATTAAGAAAACTATACAGAATAATGCTGCCACCTTTAGAATTTTTTATAACTAGTAAATCAATAATATTTAAATGTAATGTATAACAATAATATAAGACCTGCCTTTCAAGGTGCTGATTGGTTGTAGATGTAGGAAAATCCATTTATGTAAATTGGGACTCTCCTATTGTTTAATGAGCTCAGTTATAACATAAATATGGGCACATTTAACTCTTTGACAAAATGATGGCATATACCAAACAAAGTAATACAAATTTGTCAGCAGTAATTAGCATAAGAAAAATAAGTTATACATTCTGGGTCATAGTTTAAATAGTCAAAAAGGTCATTAAGTGTCTCAAGCATACCTTAATAAGAAATTGATTAATTACCGCTTTTATATGTAAAGTACATTCTTTAATTACTCACGATTAGTAAGCTAATTGATCTATATTAGTTACAAAAAAAATCATTAGCAGGTAGATGTTAATGTCATTTTACTAAAACATATCAAATTATTTTTTTAAAAGAACATGAGACTATTGAAGTAAATCATAGTATTATCTATCTTTTCTCGTAGCCTCATGCATGTAATGAGTAATCCATTGAATGGAGATGCGGTCAATACTAGTAGCCTTCTCTAGCAAGCTTTCTGTTTATTTTCATTTAACTTATTCTGATTTTAGTCTGTCTGTCCAGAGAAAATTTTGAAACTCAACTTCCCTCACTTCCTAATTTCTAATCTAGTTGAAACTTTGGATGCATTTATATTCCTGGTGACAATATATTCTTTAGAATTTGCAATCAATTTTGGTAAATAATGCTAGCAGTATCCAGAAGCATACCTCAATCATCATCTTTCTATCATGCTTATAATTTTAGAATTAAAGCTCTAATATTCCACCAAAATAATAATAAAAACATGCAGTCAACAAAAAATTTTCTGCCAGAGATGCGCATAACAAAAGCAATAGACAAGTAATTAATATCATCCATATGTATATATAATTAAACCAGGTGTCTAATAATAAAACCAGTTTACTATTTAAAGTTATTATATTATATTGTTTATATGCTTGGACTATTAATAAATAATGGGGGGGGTGATCGATCTCTCTCTTACTGCCTCTAATGAATCAAAAAAAGGTCTCCCCCCCTGCCCCCACACCTATCCCCACATTCTCGCTAATAAATAAAAGCAAACGGACTACTCCTTATTTTCACACCATTAAATTATTACTCACTTTTAAAGGGTTTAATGGATTTTGTACATCTTGCATGCTCTCTGTACAGTTTAGATATTTTTTACATAAGATAAAAATAAAGACATATGGCTTTATTGCTCGGTAATGCGTAAAAAAGCCAGACCTATGAACGTAAGAATCCATTCCAATTCGGAAACTCGTCAAGCGTTCTTAGCCGAGAGGTCATCGCAGCTGCCTTGCAAGCAAGTAGTTGGTTGCAGACGGTTGTGAGTTCGCGTCCCGGCCAATGCTATGACATGTGGGGGGGGGGGACTCTATCAACTGCGTCAAACCGTTTGAATTTAGATAAGGATCTTGTAATTAAAATTCACCTGTAAAAAAAAAAAAAGTAGTTAATTTATACCTATGGATATGAATTTTGGTATATCCTAGATATATCAGGGCAAATCCTATTCTCAATTTTTGAAAGTGTTTTTTTTTTTTTTTTAAAAAAAAAAAAAAACACCCCTCATTGATAAATTACTTTTCAGTATGTAGTTAAAGGAAGTTCTGTTTTATTTATATCTAAAATTACTCATACAATTTACTCGGAATGTTTTCTACTGCTTTTTTTTTTTTAATGTTCGATACAACACCTAAGTATTTTTAATCAAACGTAGACCAAAAATTAGTCACATAATTATTTCAAAAATTAATTTACAATTTTATTTTGTACTATTTACATCATACAAAAAATTCTTATAATCAAAAAGTTTATTGTTTTAAACTCAAAGTAGATTTTTTTTTTTTTCATATGTCATAGCATAGGGCGGGATGCGAACCCACAACCGTCTGCAACCAACTACTTGCTTGCAAGCGGCTGTGATGACCTCTCGGCTAACAACGCTTGACAACTCAAAGTAGATTTGAAACATTTTTGTATATAAGAAAAGATATATTGGATTACAAGAAGTTTTATTACTAATTGAAGATATTTTATTACCAGTGAAATGTTTAATTCTACAATCAACAATAAAATTCAATACCTAGAAATAAATGAAAATCCATTTTTAATTATAGTTATAGCAATAATTTTTATTATTTATGTGTAATTAATTATCGCACAGTGGAAAAAATAACTAACCAGAGGTCGAAACTGTTTGCATATTTCCATCGTACCGCTCTCACACGAAGTGGAGACGACCAATATCAAATCCATAACATCCTGTAGAACGGTAATGAATTAACGGAGTGCTAGTATCATATTTTTTTACATTTTATTTCACGGTTTACTAATAATATATACAAATATATGTGTGAATATATATATATACTTTTCTTACGTAAATGTACATTAAGTTCTCTGCCAGAAGACAGATTGGGATAACTAAACAATTTATCCCTAAGTAATCATTAGATCGTAATAGCTTATAGGTGACCATTGCTTACCATCTTCTTTAACATAATGTAGCCTAAAATTTCATTTTTAAAGTGGATACCTTAGCCCCCTAAAATGTTAATTTTAAGTAGATACATTAACCTATTGCCATGTTTGCATCACATTATTTTTGCATTTGTTCTTTATATTCAATGTATGATCACTAATCTACTTCGGGTGTTTCTTGAAATTATTTAATCTCCAGCTAAGCTAATAAATAGTTGGATGGCTGATTGGGTTCCCTATCCAAAAATCCTATCCGTTAATCTCAAAGAATTAATTTTTTTTTTTTTTTGTAATATCTGTAGGTTATGTTCTCTGCCAAAGACAAGGTTGAATAATTAATAGAAAAGTGAGAACACACAATTATCGGGGGAGGGAGATAGTTTACCCATTGATTAGTAACTTTCATATAGATTTTGTAATCCCTAAATATTTCGATTTTATTTACATATTTCCGAATCTGATTTTTTCCTCATCTTTATTAATCTTCAAAAGTATTTCGAGCTTAAAATGTTCTCAGAAATTAGGTTAACAAAGTAATAAAACAATAGCTAATTTTAAAAAAGATAAAACAACTCTAGAATAATTATATACTTTAGAAATAATTGCTCAGTCGAATTAGTTTTTGTGTAACAGTAATCACAAATTTAACAACCAGTTAATCTGTATAAACTAGTTTATACGTAATTATTGCCTTTTTTCAAATATTGTATAGAAAACAAAAGTAGAGAAGAAAAATCACATACAATAACAATTTAATTTTTGTGAAGTCTAATAAATTAATGTTTAAATTAGAGGGTAATTTATAAACAATTTTCCCACAGAGTAAATTTTAACTGACTGTTGAAAATTACAAATGCTAATTATTAATGTTAAGCAAAGGTCAAAGAGCAAAGCTTATTGTCTTAGAGGTAAAGTTTTACATCAGCAAGACATATTAATAGTTTGTTAGTTTTTCCCTTTATTAGTTGTAAATAGAAATAAAAATTTATTCTATGGATGATTCAAACCAGTATTTTGGTAACAATAATACTTTGGTTTTACTAGCTTACAGTACACAAAAATTAATGGGTTCAATGCCAAGGTCATTCACTTAATTTTTAATAATTAACGTTAAATTAATTAAATCTCCGGCTATTTTTTTCATGAAAGAAATTTTTTTCAAAATCGTCAAAAAGTATAAACTTGCTCAATAAAGTGTTTCATCTGAACCAATCACTTTAGGGTATCCCAGGACTTACAATATCTCAAATGCCCTTGGGCATTTGTTCTATATATCTAAACAAATTTATTAATTAAATTACGAATATCATTCTTTCGAATTACAAATATTATATTATTTAGATATTAATACAACGGATTAAAAGTAAACTTCGATAATCACATAAAATAAATATAAATTTTGTAAATTTTGAGATTAAATATATCAATATTTACTATCACCCCCCCTCCCACACACACACATGGAAACTTTGAACTTCACTTTACACACATTCACATATAATTTAATAACGTTAAATCTTCAATCATTTTTTATTTGAGAGAAACATCTTCCAAAAACATCTGAATATGCAAATTTTCTTCTATAAACATTTTGACTGAACTAATCACTTCAAGTGATCTAAGCACATATTTTATCTCAAATATAGTGGTGGTCCATGAAATTTTTAAGCAGGGGTGCCTTTTTACAGTATTGCACCAAAAAAGTAAGCAAGGCAAATAAAACAGAGAATTTATAATTTCCCAACCACACAATCATTTTGTTTTCCCATGGCAATTATTGTTCAAACATTGGTGGTCGAGAGGTCAGCACAGCTGCCTTACAAGCAGTTGTCCTGAGTTAGCGGGTTCGCTTCCCGGCCGATGCTATAACACATGAAAAAAAAAAAATCAAACGTATTTTTTGATTTTACTAACTGCTGTTTGTAATTATAATTGATTACTTAAGTAATATTTACTAAGGTAATAAACCTAAAGCATGTGTGGTTGAAAATGCGAAGGTAGGGACCTCTACAGGTCTTAACCACAAGCTTACGCATTGGTTAAGACCTGTAGAGGTCCCTACCTTCGCATTTTCAACAGCACATGCTTTAGGTTAATGCTGTTTGATAAATAACATTTGGAGTAGATCAACCTTTACTTTTTAGTTCAATTTTTTCATGTAATGATAATTAGGAAAATATACTCAGCACTAATACCCATCATGATAAATATTTAAAATAATATTTATTTTATTATTATGTTATATTTTTCTGTAATAAATATTTATATGCTAATTTATAAATGTTAATTTCAAGAAAAAGATCAAAATATTTTATTGCTATTCCTAAATGAGAACAATAAAAATTTATTTGGTCTGAAGAGAACCCGGAATAAACACCCCATACTCAAATGATGGTAATTACACACATTGATAAGCAAACAAATCTCGAGGAATTTGATGTAATTCACGGAATATGATGTTTCTAATACTGTCATAATTAACAGTGTCTTTGAATAGAATCTTACACATCGTTTTAAAATAATTATTTTTATAAAGTTTAATTAGTTGTATTTACATAATAATTATTTAAAATATTGAATGATTGTTAGTTTTATTGATATTTTCAAGCACAAATTTAATAATTTCGTTTCTGGGGGTGCGGCGCTGCTGCAGTGCTTATGGAACAGGCATTACTGGTCATATAAAATTGCTTCTGTAACACATTTGACTGAACTAGTCACTTCAAGTGGTTCAATCACATATTATGTCTCAAATATCTTTGAACATTAAATACTGGTGCATGTAATCTTTAATAATAATTATGCAAAATATTGATGATTGTTATATTATTGATATTTTCAAGGACATATTTAATAATTTTGGTTCTGGGGGTGCTGCAATGCCACAGTGCTTATGGACCAGCTTCTATAACACATTTTGATGGAACTGGTCACTTTAAGTGGTCCAGTCACATATTATACCTCAACTATCCTTGAGCTTTAAATGCTGATTGTATGTAATCATTAAAAATTAATTTAAAGTTATATGTCAAAATTTATGAAATTTAATATTTTATTTTCATAATGTAATTGTCAAAGTTTACATTATCAATTATATTAATATTTAAATTATATAGTATTTGGTGTTTGAAAAAAAAATGATCGTAATTTAACGGGTTATAAATTCATTTAGATTTATTGAACAAATGACCAAGAATGCTTGAGATATAATTTACACCTGGATCACCTGATATAAATGATCCGATCAAAACATGTCATGGGGAAAGGTTATTTTTTCTGATAGTTTTGGAAAAGGTAGCTCCCAAACAAAAAGTACTTAATTATTAATAATTATATATGCATATATTTAAAAAGTTCAAAGTTCATATATATAGCAGGGAATTGATTCTAGCAAAATATTGCTTATTTAATCTTTGAAAGTTAATTTAACGTTATGTGTCATCATTTATAAAATTTAATATTTCATATTTATAACATCATTGTTAAAGTTAATTAATATCTAAATTATATAATATTTGAAAGAATACTATTTGTAATTTAATGGTGCTCATTTTTGATTGTCGATTGCCCTTTGAGATGATATGTGACATTAATAACCAAATGTCATTGTGAACTAATATTGCCTTTGTGTTCAAAAGTCAATTCTCTGGAATCAGACCATTAAAGTTTTTATGTAAAGTTCTTTTAATTTTTTTATTGATTTGATTGTCCATCTGTGATTACACTGATATTGTTTCAATTGTTTTCACATAAATTCACCCTCTTGAGTTTTTTTTGTTGGATTTGTGTTCATTTGCCAGCAAAAATTGGAACTAAAATAATATTGATTTATTAATTTAAAATAAAAACCTGAAGATGTCAGTATAATACAGAGAAACTTAATCCTAAGAACTTCATAAAGCATTGATAGGTAGTTTCTTTGTTCTTCAGCAGCCCCCCTCCCCCATTTCTGAACAATACCCAGATTTAAATTTAGGTCACATGCATTTACCATCAAAATAAGAGATCGTTACAATAAAGTGAATTTTTATAAATATTAATTTTGTGTGTGATGTCATAAACAATATATGATCGATCATATTGTACCTATTTTCAATAATAACAACAACAAATGTTTAACTATCTTTTAAATGAGTCCCAACTTCAGAAATAGAAAATAGTGATTTGTTATTTACAATCGACAAAAATTAATGTGTTTTACTCTTTGTTTGTTTTACTTTTTTTGAAGAAGGCTACATTTCAGATTTGAATCAATTTAAAACTCAGTTTTTATGCAGTGCAGTAATTAGTACATAATCTAACACAACCATAACCTAGAAACTCCAGGATAAGTGAACTTTAGACTTTTTTAGGCCACAAATAAGTTTAGAATTTATTCTTATTTTCAAACACTACCCATCTATTCTTGATCAGTAAATGGGTATCTTGATAATATATATTAGAGAATAAACATCGCAAAATATTCTGGATTGGTTAAATGTCAATGCGCTAATTTTAAAAACAAATAATATTATTTTCAAGTGTTTTTTTTAGTTTTTAACAGTGCATCCTTCATCATCATCATCACATTGCAAACATCTGCTATACTACCCTCTCTCATTATGCATGCATTTCATGAATACCTTCATCATGTGAGCTAAAGGTATCTTGTGTCTGCATTAACAGCTTGATATACTTCTGCTGTAGCACTTAGTGGAAGATGAATAAATGCACTGCAGATTAAAGTTTTTTATCTTTCATGCATCTGACATCAATTTCATCATATTGCTACCATCCATTAGTTTAGAATTCAGACAGCCCTTTGATGCTATACATACATTTTGTGAACAATCTTGAATTTTTCAGGTAAGCTAGAAGCATCAGATTTACTTGGATTTTCATCAGTGCATTACATGTTGACATGTACCTGGTTGACAGCCGATTGTAATTCAAAGATCAAAAGGAAATATTGGAGTGAGCATTCTCAGGAAAATACCACCTATTAATTATTAAAGGTAATAACCACTTCTAAGATAAAATAATAAAAAAAATGTACTTACTGCAAGACTCAGGTATGTCTAGTTATGTAAATAAATGTAGCCATAGCGTGAGAGGTTGGTTTGAATTCTGGGCTGATGGATGGTGGCGATATAACAGAGCTAAGGTGGAAGATACACTGATAAAACGAAACTTGCAAATGTGTGTGTGTGTGTCTGAATATATGTGCACGCATTGTAATGATATAAAGGTGTGACATTATCATTTTACTTGGCTTTTATCTTCAATTAACTGTTAAGGTTTATATACATCATTTCAGATGGCTAATTTTCAAACTTTAAAGTATCCATACATTATAATTAAACACAATGCTTTTCCAATATTATAGGTAATTTCCAGTTAAATAGCCAAATGCTGTTAATAAATTTTTCAAGGTTACTGAAAACTTTATTAATAGCATTTAGTTAATATTATATATTATTCCCCTCCTCCCAACAGACACACGCACCAAATTTTAGTCTTTAATGTTGAATCACTTTACAACAGAATCTTACTACTGTTCAATACGTAGTATATCCATATTTCTAAGATAGATTAGTTTTTTAATTTGTAACAGAAATAGAATTTTAAAAAATTAAAAATCTGATTTTTTTAAACAGTTTAATATTTTCGTATTTTTTTTTTCCTCATGTGTCATAGCATCAGCCGGGAAGCGAACCCGCTAACCCGGGACAACTACTTGTAAAGCAGCCGTCACTGACCTCTCGACCACCAATGCTCGACTATTTTCGTATTTTTGGTACCACAATCAAGAATAAGTGACTGCAATATTTCAGAACTTGCAATGAACAAATTTGAAATATAATTAGTCTTTTAAAAATATTTAGAAAAATTTTACAGAAAGTTTGGATTGAAACTCAACCTGTCATTTCTGATTCTTAAACATTTCATAACTTTTTAAGCAGTTAAAAACACTTATAGCTGACCTTATAGTTGACCTTAGATCAACATGGGTCTGACAAGAATCTCGGCCTCAGGGTGGCCTTCGAGCATTCCATCATCAGATTTTCAATTGGATGGACGGTTGAAGAGTTAGAGTGTGGAGTGGATTGAAACCTGTCCATTAAAGTATGAGGTTTGGCTATCTTAATATATATCTGAGCACTTATAGCATATATGTGTAGAGATGATAATCTGGACCAACTGATGATTGCTAGTTTAGCATGAAATACGTATATTGGTGATTATTTATCTTTTCAACATATATGTGTTCAAGTGTATCAGTGTTATGAGATAGTGTGGAGAGTGGTGGGTTATGTGAAAGTCTGTGCTCATATACCCTATATATTACATATATAGACACATGTATATAATAAGCCAGCCTTTTATCAGTTTTACATAAAATTTTTACCAAGATAATTACAACTCGTCTACAGAGAACATTGGATTTCCACCAACCAAGAGAACAAGCTGGATTTAAAAGTGGTTTTAGTACAGTAGATCATATTCAGGTATTGAGAGAAGTTATAGAAAGGACAAATGAATATGAGTTGTCATTATGTTTTGGATTTGTAGATTATGAAAAGGCATTTGATTCTATAAACATTTCTTCAGTGATTAAAGCATTGGATCATCAAGGTATAGATCCAGGATATTGTCATATTTTAAAGAATATTTATAAAAATGCAACAGCAACAATTAGATTACATAATGATACTGGGAAAGTCAACTGGGAAAGTCAACATTGAGAAAGGTGTAAGATAAGGTGACTCCATATCTCCAAAACTTTTTACAACAGTGCTGCAAGAAGTATTTTGTGGATTAAAATGGGAAACTAAAGGAGTGAAAGTAAATGGAGATTATTTAAGTCATTTAGATTTCGCAGATGATGTAGTTGTTTTTGCAAATAATGCTTCAGAGCTGCAGGAAATGTTGCAGGAGTTATCAGATGAAAGTAGGACTAAAGATAAATGTTAAAAAGACTAAAGTAATGTTTAATCGATTTTCTCAAAATATGAAAATAAAGATTGATTATGATGAATTAGAAGAAGTTAACAGTTACAAATACCTTGGTCAGATTATTAATACAGATGGAAACATAATGGAGGAAATTAATCATAGAATTAAACTTGGTTGGAGTGCTTTTGGTAGAAATAACTTGATAATAAAAGGAAATATGTCTATGTGTTTGAAAAGGAAGGTTTTTAACAAATGTGTTTACCAGTTCTTACTTATGGATCTGAGACTTGGACACTCAATAGAAGAGCAATACAGAGACTTCAGACCACTCAAAGAAGTATGGAGAGATGTATGTTGGGAGTAACAAGAAGAGACTGAAAACGCAATGTATGGGTAAGAGAACAAACAGGTGTTACTGACCTCATTGAAAAAATTAAAAGATTGAAGTGGAGTTGGGCTGGACATATTGCTAGAAGAGATGATAATAGATGGACAATTGAAATTTTAAACTGGATTCCAAGAGATTGTAAAAGACCCAGAAAGAGACCACATGTGAGATGGATGGATGAAATAAGAAAGTGTGCAGGGGTGATGTGGAGAAGAGAAGCTAAAGATCGAAGAAGATGGATTAAACTTGGAGAGACCTTCATCCTGCAATGGATTGATAATGGTTGATAATGATGATGATATAATAAGCCTGTGTGTTTCAGTTAAACACTTACCATTATAAACAATTGATTGTTTTTTTTTTAAATTCAGCTTTATTGGAAAGAGTATATATATATATATATCATTGTACAAATGATCTACTAGCTTTTTTAATTAAATATATAGGGGATTTGAACTCGGACTTTCAAGCAACTTTCAATTATCCACACTATCTCATACTACTGATACACATGACCACACACATGTAGAAAAGCTATACGTATAATCACAAATATACGTATTTCATGCTGAACCAGCACTCATCAGTTGGTCCAGATTATCATCTCCCACACACACATCAGTGCTCAGTTTTTTTATTAATAAAAGTTTATCATTGGTTAAACTAGATAATTTTATATATTAATACATTTCACTTAAAAACCTGTAATAAAAATATACAGTGTCCCAATGTTTGAAAGGGTGACTGATAATAAGGCCTCTCTCCTAATTTGCTAACATACCATCTCTAAACCGATTGCAAGTGTTATATAATGGCATAGCATAGTTATTCACCACAATTTTTTTTAAGGGTATTATCATATCTGATCAGTAATTCCAACTATAAAATCGGCAGTATTTGAATCTTATTTCATGATGGAACAATATACTAAGATTGAATTTTGTTTTAAATTGGACAAACTACTACTGACATGTATGAAATAATTCAAACTGTTTTTTCCCATGTGTCATAGCATCAGCCAGGAAGTGAACCCGCTAACCCAGGACAACTGCTTGTAAAGCAGCTGTCGCTGACCTCTCGACCACCAATGCTTGACAAGACAGTAAAACCATGACTCACAAAAATGTATTCAAGTGTTCTTCAAGATTTGGTAATAGCAGAAAGAGCACTGAAGATGATCTACAAAGTGTGAAACACACTGACACATTTCATGTCATAATTTACAATCTAGACACACTAGTATCTTAACATTTTGTGGTGAATAGATATAATGCATGCACTGATTCTTTTTTATTTTTATGCTGGGTTTGGGAAAAGATAAAGGGGATTTAGATTTAAAGGTTATAGAGTTGACAAAGATTATGTTGTGGAAATGGGATAGAGCAGATTATGGGTAAATTTAGAATGGGGAAAGTAAAATAAAGTGGCTAACAGGTTTATCTGGGCATAATTGCTGAGATCTTCTTGACTTCGTTTAACGAGAAGCCATAATACATCACATCACATCACATCACTGTTAATTCAATGTAAATGCTTGAAAGCAAAAAGGATACAAATGATGAAGTTGTGGAAGAATAAATATGAATAAAGTGATTATACCGAAAGTGGGCTATTGGTTTTTATGCTGGGTTTGGGAAAATATAAAGGGGATTTCGATATGAAGGCCATGGAGTTGACAAAGATTATGTTGTGGAAATGTGATGGAGCAGATTATGAGAAAACTTAGGGTAGGGAATGGATAGGGAAGGTAAAGTGGCTAACAGGTTTCGCTGGGTATAGTTGCTGAGACATTCCTGACTCCGTATAAGGAGAAATCACAGTGCATCACATCACATCACATCACTGGGATACAGTGGATAGAATTTTAACACAAAATTTATTGAACAACTGTGACTATATAATAGTATTCTTTTTTTCTGGAGAGCACATTTGTAAAACAATGTATACATTTAACACTATCGGATGTGTACATATTTAACAAAATTTAATTTTAATTCACAAATATCATCTTTATTTTAAATATTCAGATTCATATTTTCATAAATGTGTCCTTCCATTATGCTAATAAATTTAAATGTCTGTTGGTAAGACTCAATTAATTGCGTTATTTAATATTCAACCATAAACGAAAATGGATGTTCTAATTTCAGAAGAAAAATAAAAGGTAGAGAAATAAAAGAAAAAGTTAAAAACAAAAATGGAATCAGAATTTCTTTAGGTGTAATTGAAGAATGGAAAGTAGCCACACACAAACACAATTTCATTAGCTCGGTTAATGACTGATGGCATGAAAGACTCACAACGGCTAATTTAAATGACTGGAGATTAAAAACAAGATGGAAACAGAGTGAGTAAAAGAATAATGATGATTATTTTAGATACAAATGTTATAGTGAATTAAGTTTTAAAAATGATAAATTTTCATCCATTTCCCTTTGAGCGTTCCATCATTAGATTTTCAATTGGATGGACGGTTGAAGAGTTGGAGTGTGGATTAGATTGAAACCTGTCCATTAAAGTATGAAGATTGGCTATCTTAATATATATCTGAGCACTTATAGCATATATGTGTAGAGATGGTAATCTGGACCAACTAATGATTGCTGGTTTAGCATGAAATTCGGATATTGGTGATTATTTATCTTTTCAACATATATGTGTTCAAGTGTATCAGTGTTATGAGATAGTGTGGAGAGTGGTGGGTGGTGTGAAAGTCTGTACTCATATACCCTATATATTACATATATAGACACAGGTATATAATAAGTCTGTGTTTCAGTTATTATATAATGATTAAGGTGTATATTTTAAAAAATTAAAATATATTTTCAGTTGATTCCTAATTTGGCCATCATCAGTGTAAATTTTTTTTCTAAAAATAAAAGTTTTATAAATAAGATTAACCACAAACTATGTTCACATAAGATCAACATAAGTGCTCTTCAATTCATGAGTACTACGATTTATACTGTAAGTAATATTCTGAAGCATAATTTACGACTACTTATATTTGTAAAATTTTATTTAAGAATTCTCTAAGTCTTGTTTTCTACTAATGATAGCTATATTAAAAACTCACCAAAAATATGATTCAGTTCTTTAAAATATGCATATTGAACATTACAATCTATAATTTACAATTATGCTACACTGATTACATATTTAGTTATAATGGTCACACACGCATATATATATATATATATGTGAAATATTTTTGAAATTATTTCCATGTGTGAGAATAGACAAGAGGCAATTCACACGCAGAGAAAAATCAATAGGTAGCCCTCATCATTATTGTAACTATGTAAGGGCCAAGATTGCTTCTGATATTTCGGCAATATCGCCAACAATTTCGTGGACAGTACTCACTGGATTCCAACTTGGCCCTTTCTTTGGAATCCACTCATTACTGCCTGAAAAAATAACTTCAATGACAGAAATGTCAGCAATCTTGGAAATCATTCTAAGGCAGAATAAAATGATTGCAAAATTGCATTAATATACACACACACACACACACATAAAATGATATGCTGTATGCAAAATAACAGCATTGTTATTGATAAAGTAAAAGAAAGAGAGAAAAATAACCGCACCAAGAGATAAAGTCACATGTCCTATCCAAGTTCTAGAAAATATTTACGTTATTTCAAAATCTAAGTATCACAATGAATATAATAAATTGTTACACTATGTGACAAGTTAGTTGTAAATTATATAAATACTTGATGTTTAAACATGTGTAACATTTAATCTAAAAATAAACATGTATGTCATTTATGTTACACAAATCAGTGATTTCCAAATGTTGAAATATTCGCATACTCTTTTTTAAAATTTTATGATACCAACATGTTTTTTTAAAAATCTGACACATAGTTTGAATTGGTGGTGACAACAGTTATATTGTCAATCAAACTTCAATTAACAAAGCATTTACCAAGAAAGATATTTGTACTTTTAAAAAATAATATTTGGATTTTTTTTAAAAAAAAAAAAAATATCAAAAATAATTATAGATTATACCTGAACTCATCTGTGAAAATATGATTACAGAAATATAAAAGTAAAATAAAAGGAAATGAAAATATATAAAAAAAATAATTCTTTAACATCTTTTATATACTCTAGAGTTATTCACAGAGGTAAAACTCTCCATATAGTTGCCTCTGAAAAACAGCTTATGTTAGCATAAAGAATGGTGATCATGTGATGTTTGATGGTTTAATACTCTAGAGTTAGATATTTCACATTTCAGGAAAATTTAAAAAAGTTAAAATAGTGTTTAAATAGTCTACTTATGGGTAAAGACTTCTCCTCAGTCCAACAAAAAGAAATATTGAAAATGAAGGCATTAATCAACAGGCTGCCAAATTTGTGGTGGTGAGATTTTGTTTTTCACCATTGTTTTCTGTTTTGCCCAACAGCTAAAAATAGCTAAATACTTATTTACTTACTAACTGAATGTTTAATGAATTAGGCAAGAGCCATATATCTAAAAGAAATATTCTAAACCTTTTAAAGACCTGAAAAGTTATCACAGATCATAGCTGAGTGCTAATTCCCCACATGACATTTTATATCCCGTGAAAAACATTAGTAGAAATCATGGTAGTAATTTCTATAAAAATATTATTGCAAATAATGAAGGATTTATGCATATACATATGTATATTAAATTATCTATCTTAAAATAATTGGAGTGTCTCGACAAGAAAGTTTTTCAACTAAATGATCACACGTGACAATCAGTAATACATGTTATTTTAACATCTCAAATATGCAAGGTGAATGCATACATTTCTTATATTTATTGTAAAATTTTGCGAGAAGCAAATAAAATCAATTTATATAATGATCAAAATAAAATATAAATTAAAATTGGCTTGAATAAAATAACTACACAAATTTTTAAAAAATAATTTGATAAAAATGTAACTAATCTAAAAAAAATATCTATATATAAATATACATTTTCTTTTTTAAATAATATTTACTAAAGCTGTAACCTCAGGAATATGCGTCTGAAAAATGCGAAGGTAGGGACCTCTACAGGTCTTAACCACAAGTTTACGCCTTGGAAGAAAAGAGGGGAACTCTTCTTTACTTCAACTTACTTTTATATATGAATAGGTGAAGCTGAAGCGGTTAGATCTAAGAGCGTGAAGCTATTCAATACTTCACTGATTAAGTCCACAATTCTTATTATACATTATTACTCGCGAAATCTTTCGATTTACAACGAGTCAATGGAAATATCTTTATCATTTACCACTTTCTTTTTTATATTTATATTTTCACAGATTAAAAATTTTTAAAGTGCTTCAAAATATCAGTCAATCGTTTTCTATTATATGGACAGATCTAGAGAGAAGTCACACAGTTAATTAATCCATTTCTCCATTCTGTTCATTGATTTAAATCTTCAATTCTACATATCTCTTTCTAACACTTATATCCATTAAGCAAGAATAATCTTCTCCCTTCTTCTTTACTCTATTCACCAAATTCCTTCTAAAACAATTTTCATTAAACTATTCTTTCTTCTTAATATATGTATACTGAACAATAATAAAGATATGCACAAGAGATTGTGGTCTGGAAATGTGCATCTTGGGGATCATAGATCTTTTTAATGTGTCTTGGACATATTTTTATGATTATATCTCTCCATAAAGTGTTAAAAGTGGATAGAAACCAGTCCCTACCTTGCACCAGAGTGGTACTACAGAAATATTATTCATTATTAGATAATCTCTAATCTAATGAATGACTAATAAAAATTATTAATATACTTTCATTAAACAAACTGTGTTAAAGTTGTGAGGATTGCATATTTGATACATCAATTAAACTGTAGTAATTTGCTATCTATACATATATAGCGAACAATGATAAAGATATGTGCAAGAGATTGTAGTCTGGGCCAACTGATGAGTGCTAGTTCAGCAGGAAATGTGCATCTTGAGATCATAGATCTTTTTCATGTCTTTGATCATATGACTACGATTATATCCTTCCACAAAGTGTTGAAAGTTGATAGAAACCATTCTCTACTTTGTATAAAAGTGGTAAAGTGAAATTTATACTACAGAAATATTATTTATTATTGGATAATCTCTAATCTAATGAATGACTAATAGAAATTATTAATTTGTGTGCTATTCAGTTTTTCTTTCTACTCTCATTTCCATAGTCAATCTTCTTTTCTCATTTCCTGTTTCCAAAACTTTCTCATTTGTCATTTTATTCATCCAATCAATTTTCTCAATTTTGCTTTATAATCACATCTCAAAGGTCTCCAATGTCCTTCTAATTCTTGTCCCTGTTTCACAACTGTTATAATAAGACATTCCATACATAGCATTAATATTTTTAAAATCTCTTTTCAAAGATTCATAAAATATTTTTTTACTTTTAACAAAGTCTCTTTCGCCAATACTATTTTTTTTAATTTCATCTTCACTTCTTCCGTTCTATATCAATTTCCCACATATCTAAATCAATTACCTGTTGAACTATATTATGTATTCATTTTATATTCCGTTCCATTCATAAAAATTTGGTCTTCTCATTAATCTTCATTCCATATTTTACACATCCTTCCTGCAATTTATTCAACATATTCTGGAGGATCTTTTTGTCCTCGGCTATATGAGTAATTTCAATTGCAAATCTTGTACATTTTACTAGTCTATCTCCAATAGTAGCTCTACCCACAATATAAACATTAAAAAGCACAGGTAACATGCAACACCCTTATTTAAGTCTTTTTTTCTATACTCACTTTTTTAGTCTCGTTATTCTCCAATTTGATTCTTATTTTTTTTCCAGTTTACATATTCCAAATCAATCTTCTTTCTTTCCAAAATACTTCTTTATTTTTCAAGGTGGTTAAGCTTATTCAAATTACTCTATCAAATGCTTTTTCTAAATCCACAAAACATACACTAATTTCTTTATCTTTTTCAATACCTTTCTCTGCAATCATTCTAACAACGCATGCATCTCTTATATGTTTCCTTTGGTAAAAACCTAATTGTTCTTCTCCAATATAATATTTCATCTTCCCATAAATTCTTTGAGTTAAAATTCTTAGTAATATTTTTAAAGTATGAGAAAACAAACTTATTGCCTAGTTTTCCCCACATCTAACAGCTTCCATCTTCTTTTTTAATTGATATGTTATCAATAAAATTTATTCAATTTTTAAATTTCTCTTTTAATTTTTTCTTGATATAAAAATAATTATTACGTTGTTAATTACTGAGAAAGCTGTGAGATGTTGAAGCAACCAAATTGCAATTGAGTACAATAATCCCATTTAACGGATTAAAATGAGATTGTCTTTTGTACTTTACTCAGCTTAGAACTGATCCTGAAGTTCTTAGCTCCAGAGTCTGTGATTCTAACACTGAAGGTTAAGTTAATCAATGAATTTCAGAAAAATATTAATATCATCTATGTTCTTTATTACTTTTTACAGTACTTTTTTACAACCCACTATTGACAGTTTCGATTACCCAACAATCTTCTTCAGAACTATAACAAACATAATACAAATACATGCAAACAAATATGATGTATATTTTAAGATGTGATATGTTGGACTATTTCCATCATTTTATGAGTGAATGTTGAATGTATCAAAAATTTTAAACTTTATTTAAACTTTCCAAATATATCAACTTGTTAGTAATAACACACAAATAGACAATATAGGTTAGTAATTACACAACATTTCGAGTAGTATTATTCTCCACTTTTCTTCAGGTGTTTCTGGCCTATATGCACAGTGACAATATTCGCTTAGAAGTTTAGATTCTTGAATATTGAATTTAAGGCAAACACTCTACCAACTGAGCTATTCTGTCAAAGGCAACATATAGTATAAAAATTTGATATATTTGTATATGAGGGTTGGTTCAAATCCTCCTGAGTCCTCCAATTTTTTCCCCCTTATTATTATTATTATTTTTTTATTTTTTCCTCTTTTTTTCCATTTTTTCCTATTTCCTCCAACAGAGCTGAAAAAATTATTCAGAGAGCAAATGAGGCTTTACTGAGAAAAAGTATAAAAGTTCAGTGGTTTACCAAGTATCAAACATTGCGATCTATTAGAAATGTGGAATCGTTTCTACGAAACAAAGTTACAGATGAAGATTTCTCAAGAACAGATCATATTGTAAGTTACATGGGAGGTTAAAAGAACTTCAGAAGAAAAAGCTTGTAAATCTACATGGGCAAGTCAAAAGTAATATTGCAACTAGTCTATCCTCATCATCAGTGAAAAATCTTAGTTCTAAACAACTTACCGATTGTGAATTATCAATTCTAGAAAAAGGTTTTAATTTCACCATTACACCATCTACTGTCCCACTATTGGATATAATGGCTGCCACTGATGAGGTGACCCAAAACTTGACTCTAGAAGAAGCAGCAGAGTTACGCTGGAG
This sequence comes from Epiperipatus broadwayi, assembly GCA_028023455.1. Lineage (NCBI taxonomy): Eukaryota > Metazoa > Onychophora > Udeonychophora > Euonychophora > Peripatidae > Epiperipatus > Epiperipatus broadwayi. The sequence goes on from JAQFVV010006445.1 coordinate 1,511,653, forward strand.
AGTAAAAAGGACACTTGAAAGACATCAAGTGCACAAGCAGAAGTCAAACATTTCATGTGATGAGAGGAAAGCTATTAAATCTCTCAAACAGGATACATCTATAATCATTCTTCCTGATGACAAAGGTAACACTACAGTTGTAATGGATAAAACAGATTATGATAACAAAATACAAGGCCTTCTCACAGCAGGCCAATACAATAAAGTAGCAAAAAATCAAATTCCAAGTACAGATGTAGCAAGATTCCTCACCTGTATGGACTGCCTAAAAGTCATAAAGACAATGTTGCATTAAGACCTATTGTTAGTTCTAGAAATTCACCATGTCAAAATTTGTCAAGATTTCTTCTCGAAGTTCTTAGTCCATTGGTGTATAGGACACAGTCTTTCATCAGGGATTCTAAGCACTTTGTAGAATTAGTCAGGAACATGAAAATGCTAAAGAACTGACATATTGGTAAGCTTTGATGTGGAAAGTCTGTTTACAAATGTACCATGTGATGAGGCATTGACTATTGTAAGGAAAAGGTTACGTGACGATAATAGTCTACAAACTAGAACAGCTCTACCTATTGATAGTATAATGGAATTATTAACATTCTGTGTAACAACAACATACTTTCAATATAATTCAGAATTCTTCCAACAAAATCAAGGAATGGCCATGGGATCATCTCTGTCACCCTTGCTTAGCAACATTTACATGGAAGAACTTGAGACCACAACCATAAATACTACTCCATGTCCACCTAAAGTGTGGCTTCGATATGTTGATGATACATTTGTGGTATGGCCACATGGCAAGGTAAAATTACAGTCATTCTGGATGCACATTAACAACATATCTCCTGCAATCAAGTTCATGATGGAATCAAAACAAGAACAAAAATTGGCATTCTTGGATGTTCTTGTAACAAGACTCCCTCAGGGCAAAGTAAAAACAACAGTGTATAGGAAACCAACACACACTGGAAAATACTTGGCATATACATCCAATCATACAAGAAGCACTAAACAAGGAATTGTACTATCACTATGGAACAGAGCAAAGGATGTTTGTTCAGAAACCAGTGATTTGAAAAAAAAAAAGATTCACATAGAACAAATGTTTATGAAGAATGGTTATCCATCAGCAGTCATCAGAAAAACCTTCAATTAACAACACAAAGAGACACCAAAAGAGAAAACAGTTATTGGTACAGTAGTGTATCCATACATATCAAGAATAGTGGACAAATTAAAGAAAATTTGCAGTCAATATAACATTAGAACTGCTTTCCAAAGTCATACCACACTTTGGGGAATGCTTACTTCTACTAAGCCTAAACTGGAAATGCTGAAGAACAAAAACTGCATCTATGAGATACCATGTGAATGTGGAAGGAAATACATTGGTGAGACCTGTTGCCTTGTTGAACAGTGATTGAAGGAGCACAAACTAATGGTTAAAAGAGAAAAAACAGATGTGTCTACCATAGCAGATCATGTATGTACAAATGACCATATGTTTAAGTGGGAAAATACAAAGATATTGGATAAAGAGGAAAAAATGCATAGAAGAAAATTCAAGGAAGCTGCTCTTATGACAATGGTAAATAATCCTATAAGTCAAACCAGTGTGGCAATACACAATGTAAGGAAGCCTCTAATTAATCTTGCTCTTAGGAAAAATAATAATAATAAGGGGAAAAAAATAGGAGGACTCAGGAGGATGTGAACCAACCCTTATATATAAATATATCAAATTTCTCCTATATGTTACCTTTGACAGAATAGCTCAGTTGGTAGAGCGTTTGTCTTAAATTCAATATTCAAGAATCTAAAGGTGCGAGTTCAACTTCTAAGTGAATATTGTCACTGTGCATATAGGCCAGCAACACCTAAAGAAGAGTGGAGAATAATACTACTCGAAACATTGTGTAATTACTAAACTGTATTGTCTATTTGTGTGTTATTACTAACAAGTTGATGTATTTGGAAAGTTTAAATAAAGTTTAAAATTTTCGATACATTCAACATTCACTCATAAATGATGGAAATAGTCCAACATATCACATCTTATAATATACCATCATTACAAACCTTCAGACATATGATGTATATTTATTTTCATGTATTTATATTATGTTTGTTATAGTTCTGAAGAAGATTGTTGGGGCAATTGAAACTGTCAATAGTGGGTTGTAAAAAAGTATTGTAAAAAGTAATAAAGAACATAGATGATAATGATATTATATGGATTTGGCAATGAAATAAGAAAGATAAAGGTATAATACTTCATATAAGTGACTGACTTGTAAATCATGGAAGAAACAACATCATAGGGGAGAGGGCAAAACAAAATCTTTTATTTTCGGAACTTAATTAAATACATAGCATATCCCACTCAGTGGAAATAATGGTACTCCTAGTTCTCTTTCCAAATTGACTGCAGTGACCCCTCTGAATCAATGTATGTATTACATAGAGGCACAATTTCACCATGAAAATTTCAAAGTACTATGAGGTCTGGACCACAACTTATGGCATGAAATGTGGCAGTATGGTTCATACCCTTGTATATTATTCTCAATTCATTCCCTGCCATCATGAAATCTTAAAAATTGCTTTAAAATGCTATTGCCACTCACGGCTTCTCTGCCATACATAATTTGAATCATTTCATATGTTTCAATAGCAGTTTTTCCCAATTTAAGACAAACTTTAATTTTAACACACTGTTCCATAGAGGGTTAAGATACAATACATACAGTCACAACACATAATACAAACACAGTTAGCATCTTAAAATGGTTGTGTGAATTGCCAAACTATGTAGCTAAGTAATGTGTTGATTCAGAGGTGGATTTCATATTGGAGAGAGAACTAATTACCTTTTCACTGGGACACACTGTGTAATTCCACTATTATTCTCAAAATACAAATTTAAATACTTTACAAAGTCAATAAATATAAGATTAATATCATGAGAAATTTTGACATGATTTGCCTCAACAATGCCCACCTTTTACTAGAGTTCATTTTCTTTCTTATGATAGTGTGAAATTATATAAATAATGGAATGGTTAATGCTCAGTAAATTATAAGAAGTTCAAAAGTAAGGAGCAGAACCATAGTTCATGGATTTTGAGTTCCAAAGACCACCAATATATCACTGACCTAAAACACATTGGGTATGATGGTGTTTATTATGTGCAATAAGAGGAATTATTGAGGAAAATAAATATAAATCTTTTGCCGTGTAACTGAATTCTTTTTACTTCATTAATGAAAGTCACTGCAATGTCTTTAATTTACTGGTAAAGAAAAATAACATGAGAAATTGGTAAATACAAATACAATAAATCATTTTACTTATGCTCATATTTTCAACCAATTATTTATTTTAATGCTTACATTTTCAACTGAACAACAGCCTTTTTCAGAGTTATAATAATATACAAATCATATAAAAATAAAAATTGCTTGGTAAAAATTGCATACATTGTTTAATATTTATATATACTGATTATAAAATAAACAACACACATGCAAAATGAAAATGAAAAAAGGAGATTTTTATAAATATTTTAAATAATCATTGTTCATTTATTATCTATATAGTAACTGATAAATGGAAAAAATCCAGCATTAAATGGCCATAAAATATAGAATTAATTCAAGCTCTTGAACAAGAAGTGATCAATAGTAAGAAGCATTTTTGCAGGACAGTTTCTTAGGCATATGACATTCAAATTTATTCAAAATGTTATATGCTGCTATATATACTGTCAATTATTTAATTAATTCACTGAATAATCAATAAGGAAAGACAGATTAGTGGGTTAGACAAACCCATAATCGGGATTGGTGCAAGTATCAACAATTTACAAATAATGATGGACATCACATGAACAAACATGGATATCTACAGAAAGCAATGAACAGAGTGAATGATGTGATTTATGGTGGTTTGGACAATTCACTTTAAAACTGATGGTAAAGATATATTCAGTGATTGCTTTCTTAAATCTGTCATCAAAAATAATTAATACTAGAAAAACAAGAATGGGACAGATATTTTGACGATTGTACAAATTTAATAGGGTCTCTTAATACATATCTGGAAAATCTTTCAACTTTCTTTCCAGAAGTGCCACTAAAGGGTAAAGATTGATGATCAAATCTAACATTAACATAAATAGATGTTTACCAGAGGTTCAAAAACCCATAGCTAACATTTTATTAGCTGTATATAATACTAGATAAACTCTTTGTAGATTGATTGCATTAACCTTATTCATACAATCATTTGAGCAGGTGCAACTACTACTAGTTTTGCATCTTTCTCAAGAGGTCTGGTATGCTCCTATTTATTTGCACCCCATAGGAATATACACTATTAAATCTCATATCTTGAGAATATATCTGATGAGGTAATTCTCTCAATCGAACTATAATCAAACATACAGGTTTTTCCTCAGATTGTGATTTTCTCTAATCTATTATATTACTAAGGTGGATTAAAGCTAGTCAAGCATTATTAGCCGAGCGGTCAGCACAGCTGCCCTTGCAAGCTAGCAGTTTCTTGCAGACAGTTGTGGGTTCGCTTCCTGGCCAATGCTATGACATATGGAAAAAAAAGATAAGTGGTTATTTTATGAGAACTAATTTCTACAACATCTATCACATTTCTTTCACTTAATGCTTCTGAAATACTCTGAACTTGCATAGGAGTTGGCTGTATAAGTCTTGGTTTTCTAATAATCTTCATCAACTACGTGGCTTATATGGATTAACTCCTTTAACTTTAATTCTCAATTTTTCTGCAGATTAAAGCAAAAGAAGGAAGTAAGCCTTTGAAGTATAATGCAATTAGTAAATAATACTCCATCATTTTAGATCTGAATTTCCAAGACAACAGGTTAGGTTTGTCTTATTTTGGTCAAATTATGAAGTAATCTAATTATTTTGAAAACTAAATTATGCATAGAAAGATTGATGGTGAGAGCAGAAGAGAATAGATCCAAAATAAAATAAAATCCGTCATCACAATAGTACAGTAGTGAGAAACCTGAAAAACCAGACATGGCAGTTAATTCTGGAGAAATAACACTAATCATATAACCTGAATTCAATGCAAACTTGGAAGCATCTATAATATATATACATATATATATCATCATCATCATCATCAACCATTATCAATCCACTGCAGGATGAAGGTCTCTCCAAGTTTAATCCATCTTCTCCGATCTTTAGCTTCTCTTCTCCACAACACCCCTGCACATTTTCTTATTTCATCCATCCATCTCACATGTGGTCTCTTTCTGGGTCTTTTACAATAATATATATATATATATATATATATTTAGAGCATGCAATAAATATTCTTTTAAGCATGCAATAAATATTCTTTTTTTTTATTTGCAGGTATATTTTTCTTTCATTCTTTAATATATAGGGTATATGAGCACAGACTTTCACATGACCCACCACTCTCCACACTATCTCATAACACTGATACACTTGAACACATATATGTTGAAAAGTGTATCAGTGTTATGAGATAGTGTAGAGAGTGGTGGGTCATGTGAAAGTCTGTACTCATATACCCTATATATAAACACAGGTATAAAATAAGCTTGTGTGTTTCAGTTATTTCATTCTTTAATTAATGTAAAAATTGATTTACACTTTGACAAGCAAACAATAAGCAAAAAAAAAAAAACAACCTTCAGCTATCAAATTTTTTTAAAATTTATATATATAAAAGACAAGTTTGAAGCAAAAATTGAACTTTTATATTACAATAAATTTGCTTGTAAAACGGAAATTTTATTTTAAAGCTCTTTTTTTGAGTGAATAGTTTTTGAGCGAAAAGACTTTTTAAAAGCAAAACGCTATATTTTTTATTATTATTATTAAATAAAAAACCTGATTAGAAGGATTTTTGAAATAAAATAGAATCTCATAAATAACTTCAGAGTTCTGAATAATTAAAAAACAAAATCAAAAAAAAAAAAAAAATATCTGCAGCTATATTTTCTAATATTAAACTTGTTGGTATGTTGGTTTTAACCTTACGCGTATCCATATATGCAATATAATCTTCACGTTCTAAAGAATTGCAATATATATTGTTTTCATTGGAAGATTACGAATAGAATTGGGGTACAGTCTACCATCTCAATTGGGTAAGGTCTTGAAATCTTTTAGAAAAAAAAAAAGGTTGTTACAGAAAAAATTAAAAGATTATCAAACAGAGTAAAGGACCTGGGAGAGATTAACCATATTTGTATTCATCATTAGTATATACAATTACTAAATTCATTTAAACTTTTTGTTTCCGCTTTTTCTGGAGATTAATAAGATGATAAAAAAAATAGAACAAACAAATTTTATTTAAAAAATCACTAGCATAAATAGATTTTGAGGTCTATAAATTTTTAAATTATATTTTTATAAATAATATCGACTATCTTTAAACTGGATTCCAAGAGATTGTTAAAGATCCAGAAAGGGACCACGTGTGAGATGGATGGATGAAATAAGAAAGTGTGCAGGAGTGATGTGGAGAAGAGAAGCTAAAGATCGGAGACGATGGAGTGAACTTGGAGAGACCTTCATCCTGCAGTGGATTGATAATGGTTGATGATGATGATGATAATGATATAAAAATTTTAAAAATATTAATATAATTGACAAGACGTAATCGTACTACATTGCATTAAAAATATATAATTACATAATATATTTTTTATGTATGACCATTTATCATCATCATCATCATCATTATCATCATATTCAACTATTATTAATCCATATTCAACTATTATTAATCCATTACAGAATGAAGGTCTCATCGAATTTTATCCATTTTTTCCAACTCCTAGCATCTGCTCTTCACAATACACCAGTAAACGTCCTTATTTTATTTATCCATCTCACACATGGTCTCTTTCTAGGTCTTTCAAAATTTCTATTGACAATTTTTAACTGTCTATTTATTATCATTTCTTTTAGAAATATGTTCAGCCCAACTCCATTTCAGTCTCTTAATGCTGACAATGATATTTATTTTTCTCTTACTTATGTATTTCATTTTTGATCTCTTGTTATCCTTAACATACATTTTCTTCATGCTTCGATGAGTGGTCTAAAGTCTAAATTATTCTTCAGTTAAATGTCCAAGTTCTTATATCCATAAGTAAAAATTAATAATAAAAAAATACTAAAATGTTTCCTTTTTAAACAGACTAACATATTTCCTTATAATATTAATAACTGAAAACACAGGCTTATTATATACCTGTGTCTATATATGTAATATAGGGTATATGAGCACAGACCTTCACATGACCCACCACTCTCCACTCTATCTAATAACACTGATACACTCAAGCACATATATGCTGAAAAGATAAATAATCACCAATATACTTATTTCATGCTAAACCAGCAATCATCAGTTGGTCCAGATTATCATCTCCCACACATATATACTATAAGTGCTCAGATATATATTAAGATAGACAATCTTCATACTTTAATGGACAGGCTCCAATCTACTACACACTCCAACTCTTCAACCGTCCATTCAATTAAAAATCTGATGATGGAATACTCGAAGGCCACCCTGAGGCCGAGATTCTTGTCACACCCATGTTGACCTAAAGTCAATGGACGGTTGAAGAGTTGGAGTGTGTAGTAGATTGGAGCCTGTCCATTAAAGTATGAAGATTGTCTATCTTAATATATATCTGAGCACTTATAGTATATATGTGTGGGAGATGAAAATCTGGACCAACTGATGATTGCTGGTTTAGCATGAAATACGTATATTGGTGATTATTTATCTTTTCAGCATATATGTGCTTGAGTGTATCAGTGTTATTAGATAAAGTGGAGAATGGTGGGTCATGTGAAGGTCTGTGCTCATACACCCTATATTACTTATAATATTAAATCATTTCTACCAAAAATACTTATAATCCAAGTTAAATTCTGCAATTACTTTCATTCATTATGTTTCTATTTCTATTAATAATCTGATCACAATTTTCAATCTTCTTCTGAGAATATCCATTAAACATTTTATTAGTCATTAGTTCTATATTCATACTTTCATCTGATATTTTTTTCTGAAGAATTACTTGCAAAAACAATCACCCCATCTTCAAAATCTAGATAATTTAAATAATCTCCATTTAGAAATATTACCAAATTCATTACTTTCTTTATTTTGCTGTAATATCTTATATAAATACAATTTATCCACCACTAGTATTGAACACAAACACACTAATACAAACATAAACATACTAATCAATTATTAAATCTTTTGAAAATCATTATGTCTATAAAATAAGGTTGCCTCAAACTTGGATCAGAGCCCCAAAATTACATTGTACATAAACCACTATTGTTACATTTGAATACAAATTTATATACTATATAATAAAGAGCATAAATGATTTAAAATTATATAATTTATACACTACATAGACACACCTATACAAACTGCAAACACAATAAATTATACCGTTTATCACATAATTAAAAAAAATTAAAATACTATTCAAATAATTAAAAAAAAAATTGAATACTTATGATCCATTCTGATTATGCTTTTATCGGGAAGAAGGCCTTGAAATGCTAATTATCAGTGCATTTTTAATCCATTTTAGTCACTAGTTTGGCTGATTAAAAAATTATGTCTTTGATTTCTTCGTGAAAACTAGTAAACTGACCAGAAAAGAAAAAGTAAATGAATCTATTAATAAAAAAAATAAATTCAAGTTTTGTCCGATTTCAACTTGAGATATGCCATTTAAAAGAATTCAAACAGCATCAAATGCTTGGATTTCTGTTGATGTCATACTTATAGTTTTCATGTAGTTTTAAAAAGTAAACAAAATTTCAACAAATCAGCTGCCACTAGCTGGGCTTAATGTGTTATATCATACAACGGATATACATGATCACACACACAGGAAAAAATGATCTCCAATATATGTATTTCATGCTGAACTAGCACTCATTAGTTGATCCAAATCATCATCTTTCACACACATATATAATCAATGCTCAAATGCTTATAAGATAACAAATCTTCAAACTTTAAAGAACAGACTTCAAGCTACTCTACTCTCTAACTCTTCAGCCATTCATGCCTTTGAAATCTGATGATGGAATGCCCAAATCCCTTGTTGATGCCAATATTATTGTCACAAAAATCTTGTTCAAATCCTCTATAATTACGTCCAAACTTTAAGTATTCAAATATTACGATTTATATAATGACATTGTAAATCATGATCTAGTGAAATAAGTTTTGAATTTAAAGACTTTTTATTTCAATTTACAATGTGGAAACTATTAAACACCATATAAATAACAATATGAAAATAAAATATATTACTATAAGTTATAAATTATGCTACTACTACTACTATGTTCTATAATGAGGTTTTGGATTCAGGTGCAACTAATGAAGCAGGAGTGATTTTTTTATGAAGATTTGAAGGTAGAGCATCTTAGACGGCAGTAATGTACTTCGATTTTAATATATCTGTGGATAGTATATATATCATATTATATATATATATTTATATATATATATATATTTAAATATGTATTTTATATATATATATAAATTTGAAACTTCCAGTTAATCACTCATTCTTGAAACATGAAAAAAGCATCTAAAGAAGACAAATGATTCCCAAGATGCATTTTATGCCATATCAGCAACTCTTCAGTTGGCCCAATTACATATTACAGATGTGTTCATAATTTGTTTTGTAATTATCAATATCAAATTATTACAATGTGGTTTATATAGATGGTAATCATCCCTTCTCATTAGTGGCATTAAGCAGTGATATTAAAACTGACTTTGAAAAAATAAAAATGACCATCTTATTTTCAATCTCAAATGCACTTACATGAACCAATATTAAGTGTCTAGAAGTGAAAGTATGAATATATACATCATTCACTTTTAAATCTATTTATTTTTTTAATAATCTTATTAGCACTTCTGAAATATTATTTATTTTGTGCTAATATTAGATATTAAATTATATAATTTATTGATTATTAAAATGTGATTTATAAGAGTCACACTTTCTGCACTCACAACTTTGATGCTACCCAATCCAGGTAAATATTTAAATGATTATTATTAATTATTTATTAAGCTAGAGATTATCATCTCTAGCCCAGTTAAAAAGCAGATATATTAATCTTTGGGATTAAAGTTTATATCTGAGAAAACAATGATAATCTCTAATTTAATAATTGATTAATAACTATCATTAATTTAATTATTTGGTGTGAATGGTGTCAAAGTTGTGAGTGTACAAACTTTAACACTTGTAAACTACATTATACTATATATATTTAAAGTTAAATAATTATATTATTATTATACCAATTGATTCATAAATTGTAAAATCCTCATTAGCAGCCACAACATGCAAATAAATGATTATTTTATTCTTTTATGTATTCACATATGAAAAATATTTGTTTACAATCAGAGTGGTAATTGGTTCTAGCAGTATAAACAATAAATAAGGCCGGAACTGTTAAATCCATTTAAATAATTTTTACAATATTTGCATTTAGAATACAAGTATAATTTAATATACTTGGAGTTTAGATATAATTGTAAGGGATTTGAACCTAGATTTTCAAGTATCTGATTTTCAATGATATGGATGACTGAAAAGTTGGTGAATGGAGTAGATTGAAGTCTGTCCATTAAAGTTTGAAGATTTTTTATATTAATATAAATTGAGCACTGATTGTATATGTGTGTGGGAGATGACAATGGGGACCAACTGATGAGTGCTAGTTCAACATGAAATATATATATTGGAGATCATTTTTTATAAAAGTGTGTGATCATGTGTATCAGTTTTTGAGATATAGTAGATAGCTGAAGGGAGCTTGGAAATTTGGGTTCAAATCTCTTATAATTACATCTAAACTCCAAGTATATTAAATTATACTTGTATTCTAATATTACTGATTCATCCTGTATCCTGCCTATCCCTCTGTTATGTATTTAAATGTACAAGATCATATGCATGAGGGTTCAGAGTGACTTAAGGTTAATATGGGCATGACAATAATATTGGCATTAACAAGGGATTTGGGCTTTCCATCATCAGATTTTCAATGGTATGGATAACTGAAGAGTTGGAGGATGGAGTTAATTGAAGCCTGTCCATTAAAGTTCAAAGATTTGCTGTCTTAATGTAAATATGAGTGGGAGATGATGATCTAGGGACCAATTGATGAGTGCTGGTTCAGCATGAAATACATATATTGGAGATCATTTATCTTTTTCACATGTGTGGTCATGTGTATTGGTTGTATGAGATAGAGTAGATAGCTGAAGGGAGATTGAAAATCTGGGTTCAAATCCCCTACAATTAAATCTTTACATTTCTAAATATATATAATAAACTCAACATATTTTATAAATATATAATATAAATAATGCAATATTTACAAATGAATACTGAAATCATAGTTTACATTAGTGGAAACTGCTTGATTAGTAAAAATGCAAACCACACCAGGACATAGATTTTTTTGAAGCCTAAGATGGCTTGTCACTATTAGTGTGCATCTATAAATAAATAATTACGATTATTCTCATACATATGTATGTTCATATGCATGATTGCTACATTGATATTATAAACATACAGTCACATATATACCTATATAGAAATGACAGGTTATTTCATGTGTAATAAACAGTGGCATTTTCTTGAAATTTCGGCTGGATCAAATCGGGTAATCAATACTCTTTTAAAAACACCGAAAAGGCACTACAATTATTATGCAGAAACAGATTAAATGTCCACTTAATCTTTTTTTAATGTGAAGAAAACAAGGTGACAATAGACAAATATTCTGATATTAATCAGCTTTAATAATTTTTTTTAAATGGGAAGTAATTTAGTTGTATGATCATATACGATGAGATAACGATGAGATAATCCGATCTCTTAAAGATTTCAATGCTTTCTATGAATTTTTGTAGTGTCATATCTGGATAGGATCCTTCCATGGGTAAAGTCATCATTGTGGTTATATGTGTTATCTAAAATTGCTGCCTTCAAAAAGCTATCCAGGTCTCACTTCTGGAATCCAACTATTATTTGCATGAAGTAATTCACTGGGGATATTATTTATTAAACCACTAAACATCTCATGATCATCATTCTTTATGCTTACATGAGCTGTTTACACAGAGTCTAAACTCTCAATATAGTAGCACCACTCAGCGCAAACCAGAGTAATCAATGGATGCAAGAAGGTTTGTATATAAAATCCCTATCTAGTATCTAGTCATCCAATATATTGGATGAATAAGCACTAGATAAGGATTATATGCACAAACTTTCTTGCATTCATTGATTACTCTAGCTTGCACTGAGTGGTACTACTGTATCCAGAGTTTAGCCTCTGTGATATTTATTTATTGCCATCGGTAGACACAATAATAATCAAGACCACATATGTATGGACTTTCTCTAAATAAATAGAAAAAAATCTGGACATTGGTGTATATACACAGCATATAATTATAAAATCTTTAATAGATCAGATATATCAACAAATGTGATGATACATCTACTTACCCCCTCTCTCCATTTGGAAAATTTTCTTAAAGCTGATTAACCATTTATTTAACTTTAAATCAGATTATTTGGCTACTGTCACCCTGCTCACTTCACATTAAAAAAACATTAATCTTTTACTATATAATGATTACAGTGCCTCTTCAATCTTTTAAAATAGTATTCATTATCCAATGCAATGTAGCTAAAACTTCAGTATAATGGTGCCGCTTAGTACACATCCCCCTTGTACACTTACTTATTTCATCCATCCATCTCACATGTGGTCTCTTTCTGAGTCTTTTACAATCTCTTGGAATCCAGTTTAAGATTTCAATTGTCTATCTAATAATCACTTCTAGCAATATGTCCAGCCCAACTCCACTTCAGACTTTTAACTTTTTCAATGAGGTCCATAACACCTGTTTGTTCTCTTACCATATATTGCATTTTCAATCTCTTCTTGTTACTCCCAACATGCATCTCTCCATACTTCTTTGAGTGGTCTGAAGTCTCTGTATTGCTCGTTTATTAAGTGTCCAAGTCTCAGATCCATAAGTAAAAACTGGTAAAACACATTTATTAAAAACCTTCCTTTTCAAACGCATAGGCATATTTTCTTTTAGTATCAAAATTATTTCTACCAAAAGCACTCCAAACAAGTTTAATTCTATGATTAATTTTATATATCACATGATGGAAAAGCTTGTTTAGACCTATTAGCATGCTCATTATATTAATGTTAAATCACATGATATATGATTCTTTTACTATTATAATTTTTGATTTCAGGGCTATTGGTGATGTTATTTTGCTAATGCAATTAATATATGGTGAATCTGAACATTATTCAGACCCATATAGCTATTTACATTAGATAGCTGGATTTGAAAACATATAGGTATCTGAAATTTTCAGACTTTCTAGTTAAATTTAAGTATTAGATAAGTGCTAGCCTTGAATTGGTATTTAGATCTAGTGTCTGAATATCCTAGCATCTCACTGATGAGAGCTATTAGCCTGAAACCATTTGGGGATAGGGATAATTCTAGATAGAGATTTTAAATGCTTTCTCTCATGCATTTATTGGAACAGCACGTTCATTATATTACAATGATAATAAAATGAAGTAAAATTTGAGTTTTATTTTTGCTAGTTATGCATTTATTTGTCAGAGAAAATCTCTATAAAAACAGACAAAATGCACTCAGTATCATAGATTAAATCCATAGTCAAATAGACCCCATAATATAGATAATTGATTAGAATATTGCACCTCTGATAGAATAAAGTAGAATTATTATAAAGGTTGAGGAGAGAAAAAGATATATAAATATTATTTTACTTTAATTCTTAATTCAATATGTGCACATATGTTTGCACTGTATTATGTGTGTGTTTAAATAGAATATTTATACAGGTCCATTTTATATATGTTTGTGAAAATGTCTTGGGTTGGATTGAGAGCTTTTGACTCCTATTGTAAAAAAAACTTGGATATAAACTCTGGTCATAGTGCTCGAAACATTCATTCTTTGATCACTACATATTAAAACTGACCAATCATTCTATAGGATACATGTTCTAAATTTTTTTACCTTGCCAGTTGTTTAGACTGTTGCCAATTGTTCCGTAAAATATAGAAAGTGTTCTTATATTGATGTTAAGTTGACCAACTTGATATTAAAGCTATATGTTCTCTTATTCTTCTCTTTCACTTTCTTTGCATATTTTCATATAATCATATATATATATCGCTTATAACCCTTCTTTCATATACACTTCAATGCAAACAAATTTTCTTAAAAATTTCTTTATTTTTCTTACAGTTTCAACTGTCCAGCAGTCTTCATCAGAGCTCTAAGATTCTTCTCTGCTTTAATAAAAATTTGAAAAAAAAACATCATTTTAATTAAAGCAGAGAAGAAGCTTAGAGCTCTGATGAAGACTGCTGGATAGTTGAAACTGTAAGGAAAATAAAGAAGTTTTTAAGAAAATTTGTTTGCATTGAAGTGTATATGAAAGAAGTGTTATAAGCAATGTATATAAGCTATATGTTATGAGGTGATCAAGACATTAAAAAGCCAATAATTAAATACAAATGCAATATTTTATATTAATCAACTCTGGTGTTTGGAACATTATCATAATATAATAATATTCTATCTTTAATATATATATATAACCATTAGAAACCAGTCAACACTTAGACAATCCCAATATAGATAACAATCAAGATTTTCAAACTATTGTCATGGCAACCTCCTTATATATATATAATATTCAAGCGGCTACTGTAACACAACCTCCTTATATATATATAATATTCAAGCGGCTACTGTAACACAAACACCTACCCAGTATCTCCCCACAACAGAACTTGAAAGTAAAATTCTAAGCCTAAATGGAATCTGAAATAAAAATTCTATCTACTTGGTATTCGAACTTAGATCGTGAGATATCATAATACGAATTTTATTTCGATGAAGCACTTTATATTCTTAAAATTCACTATTTAAATATATTTTCACTTTGCACAATTAGTCTTAAAATGTTTATACTGTTTTATTTCCTCTTCCAATTTCTATGTCATAATAAATAATAGCACTAAGGGTAATAAGGATGACCATAAAAGAATATTATCACCATTATTGAAAATTAATGAATTACCAAGTATTGTACAATTTTCCACAAATTACATTTCGTGACCTAATGCATTTAGTTCCAATATCATTTTATAATTTAGACTGTGTTTGAAATTTGTAATTTTCAGCCACATTTCAAGCATAAAGTTCCTTCTTGTGTCCCTTTTAACACTCTTTCATAAATCATTCATAAGAAGAGATTTTATCCATTTCACTTTTTTAAAAAAAAATTATTTTTATTTTTCTTCTTTCGAGTGGAAATTATTTGGAATCGATCCAGCACAGACAAGAGTTTTAAGAATGCAGTATTCAAAAAGACATTTAAAGAGCCAACTTGAAATGGCAAAGAAGTAGGTGTGTAGTCCGTTTGATCTTCTGTCACCCAGACAATGTACACCAAGCTTTACCGAATGAATGAAAGCCTGGAATCTTTTGATGGTGTTCGGTTTTATCCCTGACGTATATTATGAAGAAAATAACAAGAAGACATGTCAAGATAACTTTTATACCTTGATAAAAGAAAATATTTCATATTAAGAGAACTACTTCTTTGTTAGTGGACTATCGTTAAAATTCGCCCCCCCCCCTTCCGTTTCAATACAGATAAAAGTATGTGTCTATATATTTCATTCAAAACTGCTTTACTTTTGACATTGATATATATATTGTAAAATAGATTTAATTTTCAAAAGCATAATAAATTAATAAAATAGACAAACTTGTGTTGATTGTGCGTGCATACATACATGCTTAAATTAGCTCAAGCATTCAAATATATGCCGCTACGGTATTTGAATGGTGTGGATTTTTATAATCATAGATATATAAATATTAACTCTTTTCGGCCAAAGTATACTTATTCTGAGCGCATATACCACAGAGCTAAATATTCCTGATCGTCTCCCCTCCCCAAATACTCATCGAAATCTCAGGCAAACCAATTGACTGGAACTATCGTGCCCTGTGGCTCAAATGTCTCTTGACCTCGGAAGCAACTGGCCATACAATAAATATAAATAGACTTACTTGAGTTAAAGATTAGAAACACAATGAATGCTCTCATCTAACATAAATACAAAATTTCGACAATCTAAAATACTTTACCATAGCCCCATCTTTTTACAAAGACTTTAACTTAGAACTATAATTGGAATGACCATATGTCCTGGTTTTACAGGACAGTCTAAGTTTATGCTTCTGCATCCTGTCTGGTTTAGCATTTGCTATGGATTTTTCATTTTAAAAAAAAAACGAAGTTAGACTAAAATTATCTAACGAAATTTACAAAAAAAAAAAAAGGAAATTTATCATTTAATATATATTAAAAAAAGCTATTTTTATTAAAAATAATACTAATTTTATTTTTCCAATAAATCGTTCAAATAATAAAAAAACTCCCTCTCTCCTCAATTATATATTGTATATATATATTAATTAATCAAATAATGCGCTTTAATTAAATTATCAGAAAGACTTATATGAAGCAGATTTATTGATATTCAGAATCTATTTTATATTTTCATAATACTTCGTCAAGTTCAACCTCTGAATTTAGATTCTGAAATAAGATGATTAATTAAACAGAAGAATTTAAAGAATCAATTTATTTTGACTTTTACGAGTTCCATTGTTCCAAACTTTTGATTAGTACTGTACTTTGAAATTAATGCCGTTGTGACGTAATCGTTAGGCCACAATTATTCTAAAACTTTGTTTGTTTGTTGTTTTTTTTAAAAAATTAGCAAACTTTATATTTAATGGAAATTGCTCATTAGAGTCTTCTGAGGGTGCGTAAAGTCTTCGGAGAGGTGATGATTGGTTTTTGCTAGTATTTTTAAGAATTTCAATAGTTTCGCTTGATGCCCAATAATACCCTAGAAACCATATCTGAAAATAATAAACAAAATTACCGACAAGATGATTTCGGCGAATTTTTTAAAGTTAAAACTTTTCCACCAGAGATCGACAAAACCAGTGCTGTCACACTACAGTTTGTCAACAGTAAATTTAAAAATCAAAAAGAAGAAATAATTTTTAAAACCGATAAATCACATTCCAGAACAAACAAGGATTATAGCGCAGAACAATCCATTGCTTCTTCAGCCAACTTACAATCTAATCCAATTTCTTCAATACCAATATTGAAAAATTCCTCTACGTACGCAAATATCGTAAGGTCTAAAAATTCTGAGAGGATCTCCGAAAATATTAAGGCCGATAATTTCAATGAACTATATTTGAATATCTCAGAACTAGACATAGAACATGAATCAAACACTTTGGAAAATGTCTCATTTAATATAAATGATCTTAATGACAACATGTTCCTAAAAATAAATAATGAGTTCAACAAAACGATTCCCAATAGCCTATATAAATCGTTTGCTAACTATTACAGCGATAAGTCGTTAATCTTAGCCATAACAAATCAACAATGTGCTCTATATAAGTTTCCTCTAGAACAGCTATACAGTCTAATCAATCAAAAACAATTAGGCAGAGGCATTCATATGATTCTTAATCATCCCAATGACCGCTATGTTAAACGTGGGCGGACCGTATGAACTTTAAAAATAAATACAGATCTTTAGGAAATTTTATACTATGCTCTATAGATATGAACCATCCTGTTACACTATCCGGCAGAATCCAAAACTGCCTTGCTCACTTGAAAGAACAAGAACTACAAGACATCCTTATTAATTATGGTTCAGTTAGCAAATTTAAACACCTATTAAACCCTCACTGCGAAGATCAAATCCTGTCCAATACAGTTATCTTCACACTTACATTGAAGAAAAATATTATACCCACTGACATACCCACTATTATTACTGCAAGAGGCTCTCCTATGGTTTTGACTTTCAGGGGAGTACATCCTCAATGTTTCTTCTGCCTTGAAAGAACACACCTCATTAAAGATTGTGCAGCAAGAATATGTACACACTGTGGTATTAAAAAGAATAAAGTGCACAGATGTCCTGGTAGACCTACTAACATAGCTTTCACATCCATAAATAGACAATCACCACATGGGCCTAATTCAATCAGCAACCTCACAAACCCGGACAATCTGATTCAAATAAATCCTCCAACAAACCCTTTCACATCCAAACCTATCTTTCAAAATGAAAATATTCAAGAAAGAACAAACGATAAACTCTACACTAATAGTAGTGAAATCAGAGATCCAAGCAATTACATATACTGCGCCTAAACCAATCACTCAAACCGATAAAACTAAAGATCATACATACGATACATATTATACTAATCCCCGAGAAACAATACTAGGCCAAACTCTTGATACAAAACAAGGCAATATGACCAAACCACCTGATGAGAGCAAGGAAAATACAGGCGATGAAGAAAATACACTCAAAAAATTTCAAAACAATCCATCCATAACAACTCCCACCCAGTCTAAAACCATTGATACATCTTCATTTGGGTCAGTTAAGTCCAGTAAATCTAAACAAAGTGATCCACAAACTGTCCTCAATTCTTCAACTCCTACAATAATTAACCATCCAGATGAAAAGACTTGTCAAACACTCAACCCGAAAGTCAGCATAGTTAATGTTTCCCAACAGTTACAGCAAACCGAAAATGACTCAGGTCTAAAATTTAAAACAAATTCCTATAACAATAAAAAAACAATTTTATCAAAAGAACAGGAAAATGAAAAAAACACTATTAAACTTCAAAACCCTCAAAAAACTGACACAACAAATACCCAAAATACAAATAAGAAAAATAAAAAAAAATCAATTCGTTCAGATAAATCAAGCTCTGATGATGATAGCGCCCATCTGATACATTACTCACCTCCACCCTCTAACAAACAAATTTCAGATATATCAAGCACAAAGCCTCGCAAATCCATAGAAAAAAAGAGGAAAACCATGGATCCTACAACCATTGATACCATTGATCCTTCTGACGAATCTCAGACAGATTACATTACTTCATCAGACACCGAAGATTTCATGGATGCGTTTCCTCAACCAACAACTATATCACCAATCCATCCACAAATTCAATCACAAGACTCTGATTGCCAAACAAAATCAGACCTCATTAACATGGAGAGGTCCCACATTGACTTGGCACACTTTGCTGAGGATGGTTTGGATTAATCTTTTATGTTCTGCAAAATTGCTGGCATTAACATTCGCGGCATCAACTCAATTGATAGAGTTCTAGCTATTAAAAACTGGCTCTCACTCTGCTCCCCTCATATACTTCTTATGGGTGAAACTAAATATCACCATAAGACCGATCATAAAATACTATCTCTTCTCTCAACTCTCGGATTTACTAGATTTTCCATAGGCCATTCTGCTTCAGGTGGAGTCGGTATTCTTCTCAGCAAGTCAACACCACCAAACAGTTTTAGCATTCTATTCCTAGATGCCAATATTATTATCATAAAAATAGACTATTGGGGTTATCCGATCATCATAGCTTATATATATCCAGCCAAAGACACCTCTCAATATCTAAAAATAATCCACATCCTAAATGCCATCAATGCTAACAGAGCCTCCCCTACTATTCTTCTGGGAGACTTTAACACCACATACAATGACTTCAACAAGAGATTTTTGCATCTAATAAATCGCAGATTAATGTGTGGAGAGGGCTTCTTCCCTCCCGAAGCCTACTCTTTCTATACTAAAACTAAAAAGTCCCTGATTGATTTGGTTTACTACACCCCAGACCTCCATTTCATCCTTGATGCAGCCTTGGCCCCTGTTGCTTTCTCTGATCATATGGCTCTAATCTTACAACTTACACCTATTTCAATCCCTGCACCTATTGATGGACCTGGTAAAACCATGCGCGTGATCACCCAATCAAATATGACCGAAGCAATAGTATCTGAGGCATACATCCTTTTCCAGAAAATAAACATCCTTTCCCTTCCTGCTGAGGAGGGCTGGTTTTCCTTCATCGGAATACTACAATCCATATTAAATCACCACGCCAGGAAAATCAAAGGACCTAATGGCCTTCTAAATGATCTAACAGACATTAATATACAACTTCAAGCTTTACAGCAAAATTTCACAAATACAGAAAAAATCATCTTCCTTAAAAATCTCTACAAAATCAAGCAAAAGTCCCTTGCAGAATATTTATCCATCAGAAGAGCCAAATGTTTCTTAGCACAACAACACTGCTGGACGAGAGACTACCTTAGATGGGCACTGGGGTACAATAGAAAACAAATCACTCCCTTATCCATTAATTCTAATGGAACCAATCTTGTTGGCTTTCCAATGATGCAGCACATCAGCAAACAATTCTGCCAATTAATGCAAAAAGATGGTGCTCCTCCTATAAACAGCTGGTTGGATGCTGGTGACCCCGGCAAACATGGCATCACAGAATTCCAAATCAAAAAGAAGATAACATCTCTCCCTGATGGCGTTCATCCTGGCCTTCATGGCATCCCAAATTTCCTTCTCAAACACCTCAGTCAATTCACTGTGCCAATTATTAAAAAATGATTGATCACCTAGCCTCCGGTAACAGAAACATAACAGATCTTTACCCAGTGGCACTCGTGCCTTTTATTAAAAAAGCAAAACCACTAAATGACATTAACAATATCCGGCCAATTTCCATGACCCCATTGCTTATCAAGATAATTGAGTCAGTCATTAAAGATCAAATCCAAACTCAAATCCTTAGCCATATCTCGTCAAACCAATACGGAAAAAAGGGATCATCAACCTCGCATGCTATGTCCAATGTAACTGCACTATTCAATTACATCAGAGGACATCGTAAATCAAAACCTATTGCTGTCCAGCTGGATGTTGTGGCAGCATTTGATTCAGTCCAGATAAATATCCTCCTGGATATTCTGTTGGAATATGACATTCCAGCCGGGATTGTTCAGATGATCAGCAATCTGCTCAACAACAGAGAGATTTTTCTCTCTCTGGATGGCAAGATCACACCAGGCTTCAAGCCATACAAGTCGATCCCTCAAGGATCTCCACTCAGTGCCCTTTTCTTCACAGCATACATCAACCCTCTTCTGATGGATATAGAAAAAAACCTCCCTGGAATTTTCCTTCCCTCTCTCAATAAAAACTTCAATGTTTTTGCATATATAGATGACATCATGGTTGTTCTTCCCACCATTAAATACCTTCCCCATCTCATGAACATCTTAAACAGAAATACAGCGAAACTTGGCCTACAAATAAACTTTAACAAATCTTCCATCTGGAAGATTATGTTTGGTAAACAAATTAACTCTCCCTTTTCTGCAAAACCCCAAAGATACCTAGGTTTCCCAATCTTCAAAACACCAACTGCAATGGCAAGAGAGATTCAAGATGCAATCCTCCATTCAACTGAAGCCATCACCACATCACTCTCTAGAGTATACCTTTCATTATATGGAAAGGTTGGCCTCCTCAACATGATCATAATACCAAAAATCTCATATTATCTTCCATTCGTAAAAATGTCTAAACAGTTTCAAAATAAAATCAACTGATTATGTACCAAACTTCTCTGGAGAGGAAGGACAGTTGCTATTAGCTTGCGAGGCATCCAACGACCATGCAGGTTCAATGGACTGTCATTCCACTCAATACAAGCAATCATTTTACAGAAAACACATAACACTCTACATAATCTGATCCTCTCCTGTGGATACTCCAACATTATTAAAAAAATTACACCAACAGATCGTCCTCCGCCCTCTGCCAGTTCATGGATAGCCTCCCTAATAGACCACCTACAACTTTATAACCCAATAATGCCCTGTAACCTTAACAAAAAAATCACCTTATGGGAAGCATACAATATAATCAACTATAATCAACAACCCATTAAAACCAGCCTAAAAGTAACCAACCAAAGACTCATTTCACACTTCAAAAGATGGAGTCTGGAACCCAAATTCCTGGACTTCATCATTAAAATAAATCTTAATGCACTTCCCATGAATTGGTTCCTTTATCACCGAAGAGGTTTTACCAGCATTGATCCTATATGTGGTCTGTGTGCTCGTGAAGATGAAACCATAGACCATATTATACACCGGTGCCCAAGACTTAAAACACTGAAAGATATAATTATAATTAATTCCAACATAAGACCTGATATGATTTTCTCACTTGAAAATGCCATTCATAATGGTTTTTTTTCAATAATAAGGCTTTCTACCTTTGTCCTTTATTCCATATGGATAGTGAGATGCAAAACTCTCATGGAATTACCCCCGCCACAAATCATACCATTGTTTTATCAAACACTCAAAAAAATCAAGAAACGTGACCAGCTCCTGGCCTCCAGTAAAGTCTTTGATGACACCTGGTCTTTAACTGCGCTATCCTTTTCCTGATTATCAACTCCCACCTACCCAGCATTATAGAATAGGAAATTCTAAAAGAAAATATTCATGTTTATATAAAAAATGCTTATTCCATTAAACAAGTTCTTAGAATCCATCACTATACCTAACCACATAAGAGTATAACAACTGTACTCTCATAACAAAATCTATCCAGATGACAAATAGAACATTATACAATCATATTATTGTACAATTTACTCATTTATCTATCCTTTATTAGTATGTAATCACTATTTATTATTAATAAAATTTTTGTTGAAATGAA